>JAMXBB010000006.1:100698637-101298637 GCA_024138015.1 Lumnitzera littorea | reverse complement strand
TCATATGTTGCAACTTTGCAAACCAACGCATCACCCCTTTAAACTATCTCTTTGAGGATGTGAAACTTTTGAAGCACATGTTTGAACCTCTAGTGAGACATTAGTTTTTTAGCCTGAACTATAGCTATATTGTTATCACAATATAATGTAATAAGATCTGTAATGCTTAGAATCACTCCTAACTCGAAGATAAAATTTATGACCTAAATGGCTCCTTTAGTTGCTTCAAAAGCCATAATGTACTTAGATTTTTGTAGAATCTGCCATCGTCTCTTGAAACTTCTCCAAAATTTAAGCAAAACACATAACCTTGTTGCAATTTCAGATCATCCTAATCTTTTTAAAAACTAATGTTAGTATATTCTCTGATAGCTAGTTCCCCATCTCCTCCATAAACCAAGAACAAATCCTTTGTTCTTCTTAAATAAGCATCCTAATGACCCTTACTTAAGTTGACCAAATGTTTATTCATCACACTTACAGCATAAGCAATGTTTGGTCACATGCATATCATTGCATACATTATGAACCTAATTGCCAAGGTATATGGTACTTTATCCATTTCATCCTTCTCCGTTTTTGTTTTTGGATACATTGCCTTAGAAAGATGTACATCATGTGACATAAGTAAAAAACCTCTCTTGGAATTTTGCATATTGAATCTATTTAATATTTTGTCGATATATGTAAACACCTAATTTTTGCAACCCCCCACCCCCCCCTTTATTTTTCAAATTAGGTTATAGAGTCCTAAATTAGGAAAAGTTCAAAAAAATAGAAAATTAAAGAAAGCCCCCCAAAATGAAGAAATTTAGAAAAAATAAGAATTCTAAAAAAATATTAAAAAATAAGAAAATAGGAAAAAGTACATAAAATAAGAAATATAGAAAAAATACCAAAAAATAAGAAATTTGAAAAGTCACAAAATAAAATAGGGAATTTAGAAAATAATAAATTTTTAGGTTGTTTAAATAGAATATAATTTTAATTTCAATAGTTCTAAATAAAAGGCTATTGGGTCTAGGCTTAGATTTGAATGTAGCTCAAGCTGATCTGGTCCATATGTGCAATTAATTATACATATAAATAAGGAAAAACCAATAGCTTAGCTGGATAAGTACTAGGACTTGATATTGCATATGGCTTGAAGATCTTGGGTTCAAACTATAGAAGGTGTAAAATGTATCTTTTATTTTTTTTTCTCACTTTATTGCTATATCATCGCCATGTTACAGGCCATATCATCGCCACTTTGACATATTCTAGCACATTCATACATGCGCAACTATGTATTTGGCATTACATATTGTCCAGGTTTGTCCAATCCAAAATTAGAAAAAAAATCATATTGCATTTAATTTTTTCTATCCTTAACTCGTCCTTGACACCTATGAATAGAGGTCTACTCTTCATTCTCAAAATACAACGAAAACTTTAAAACACTTTAAAAAAACAAAAATTGAAGTTTTCTCTCTCTAGCACGATTCCTCCCTCTTTAAGATAGCATCCCCTATGGTATTTGTCGACGAAAACCACCACCATCGAATTTCACGAGCTGACCGAGCCAATCAAGCCGATCCAAGCCGAAGTGAGCCAATACGAGCCGACTGAGCCAAAGTGAGCCGATCTAAGCCGAAGTAAGCCGACCGAGCCAAAGTAAGCCGACTCCAAGCCAACCTTTTTTTTTTTTTTTTTTTTAATTCATTTGTTTATTTGTAAATGTTATAAATGAGAAAAAGAAAAAAGAAAAAAGAACGAAAAAGAAAAAAGAAGGAGAAGAAAAAAACAAAAAGAGGAAAAGAAAAAAAAAAGAGAAAGGAAGTAGTCTATTTATTTATTTTAATAGAAATAGATAGAATAAGTATAGAAAAAATAAAAATAAATAAACAGGTTAGTAAAAAAAATCGTTTTAACACTTAGAAAAATTGAGTTTTCTAAAAATAAATGAAAATAAATCAATCATCTTTCAAATTAGAATCATTTAAAATTTCTAAAAATAAAATCCAACTTATGACTCCTTATAATCTTTTCTCAAATCAACTAAAAATGAGTAAAAACGTAAATTGAGCAATTTTTCTAAAGTTAAAATCAATCAACCCGCTATATTTTCATTAAAAAAATTATGTATATTGATCCCGAATAGCGGGTACGTAAGCACCTACGGGACGACTATAAAAATGAAAAAAACCTAATTTTCCTTTTTAATTTAGATTATTTCATTTGTCCAATTAGAATAGTTAAATTGAGTTCTATCTTATAAAATAAAAAGGTGATTTTTTGAAGATTAAAGTTAATTTTAGAAAGTCAATGGTACCCGTAAGGGTTTAAAAGTCCTAATCCCCGAATCCAGATTCTCTGGTTTTCAAAAAGCCGTTTTATAACTTGGTTTTTTAAATCAATAGATTGGTATTATAACCAATTCACCTAAATGGTTATAACTTAACCCCTTTTCCCGACTCCCGTTAAGTAGCGACTCCAAATCTTTTCAAGTTGAAAAATAGTTTTCTTTAAACCTTAGTCGAGAGCTAGTATTAAACGAGTAAGGGTTTAATAGTGGTTAGCTTAAAGAAGACCTAATTTTATAAAAGAACCGAGAGGGTGAAAAACCAGGCTCGACAGCTTAACGACTCCACTAGGCATGTCAAGAGGGTTAGCCATTCGATTTTCTAAAATTAAAATTAACTCTAAATTATGCAGTTTATTTACTCGCTTTATATCATAAATTATGCTAATATCATTTATAGGTTTTGTTTTTATGGGGAGGGATTTATTTTATTGCATCATGAATGCATGATAGATATGGTCAAACTCGGGCCGTCATAGGACCTTAAGACAGGAAGCCATTATGTAAAGTCTCGAGTATAGTGAGGTAATCACCGTTCGGGGCCGATTAGGCTACCTCACTTAAACTTCAATGTGACGAAGGAACAGTTTCTTCATAAAAGTATGAGGTCACAGAGTTTAAGGACCGCTAGAGCCTACCTATCTTACATTACATTTCATGGGGTCAACAAATAACTAACAAAGCAGCAATGTTACATAAAAAAGAAAAAAAATGACAAAGATTCGGAGTTTTTCCTTGTATTCTTCCTAGAATTGATGTACATAGGAGGTCCTGTATATTTTCTCTTCTTGTAATTAGTCTTTCCCTTGTAATTTATGCTTTCTTTATAGTGTTTTAGAAATGGCCAGCTCATCTAACGCTAGCGTTTTCGCCAAAGAGATTCATGTCCACAAACCTACAAACCCAAAGCCTATACACAGCTAGTAGTTTCAAACCTTCAAACCTTTAACCCAAGAGAGCAATAGTTCATTACCAACAAAATTAAACCCATACTCTCACTAGCCAAAGTGAAGGCTAACATCATGCTAGTAAGGGCCTTAGTCCATTTCTAAGAGCCCAAAGATGTGGCTTTTCAATTTGAACCACATTTAATCAACCTAACTCTAGAGGAGTATGCCCAACTACTCCAAGCTCCTCCTTTAGATGAAATATACGTCTTGAAACTCAACTTTGGCCCAACATATATCTTCTCAAAATTCTTAGGGATCCGTAAGACTAAGATAAATGAGGCCCTAAACGACTACAATAAATACACCATCAAGATATGGGATCTAGTCCATTGGTTCCAGAATGAGCCCAGCTCTAACAAACAAGCACTATTTCTTGGGAATTGGAGAGAAAACTGAATCAAGGCCTATGTACTAGCAGGATTTGCCATTATCTGGTTTCTAAGTGGGTCTCTTCTTACACACTTTAAGGTAATGGAGTTAGTAGCTCAATTCTGGGAAGGTAAGTCTTACATTCCTACCCTACTTACTGAGTAGATAAGGAATCTTAATTTCCGTAAGAAAAAGGGCACGGAAATCTCAGGTCAAGCATAGCACTATTAATGGTGTTGTTTGTTAGTCACATCAAATGCTTTGGGTTGGACTTACTAAGAGGAGCATTCACGAATAAGACTAACCTTATTGATTCTTTCGTCGATAAGATCAAATTACCAAAAGATATCCCTACCCTCCTCTGGATAAAGGTCTTAGGAGATTTCTAAGTAAAAGACATATTGTAGACTGCCAGGTAGAGCAATTACACTAAGGTCATACTGATTTGCAAGAATTGCCATGCTGTGCCACTTATCGGAATGAGTTGGTATACAGGCTATTACCCAAGCAACATGGTAAGACAGTTTGGAGGAATCTAAGACATAGTTCACAAACCTTCATTAGAGCCATTCGCTCTTAATCTCGAAGGGCCTCACTCTACAAAAAAGACATCCAAACTTCACATATCAAAGCTTAGTAGGACACCCGGACTGTAAGCCCAAAGATTGATCTGGGTGAGTTCATAGGAGAAGTGGACAAACACTGGGTTACTAAAGAGTATTTATACAATCAACTTCATAAAGTAGGTGCAATGTGATATTGGGCACCGAAAGTCCTTCAAACCTCCCCTATACACCCTAGCTCTGAAATGGTAACCTATATGGACCAAATGAAAGCACGTATGGAGATCCTCCATGATGAGAAAGATGAATGGGCAAACCTATGCCGAGAATCTAGACAAAGGTTGCACGCCCTGGAACACCAGTTGAAGATGGCCTAAAAGAAAATTCAAGAGTTTGAAGAAGCGACTAAGCATAACCAAAAGAAGAAGATGTCATCTGGCCCATAGAAAAAAAGAAAATTAGTATAGATGAATTTGTACCTTTTTCTTTCTTTCATGTAATAAAACTCCGGGAATCCAAAAATAATAAATAACTACCATTCTGTTAATCATTTATTGATCCTCTCCTTTTCATCTATGCGATTCACTTGCATTTCATTCATTTGCATTCTTTTTCAAAATATCCATATGCTAACTTGTTGAGAAGTGGTTTTTACCCAGGTTACTAAGAAAGCTCCCAAACATCAAACTTTCCAAAGAAGCCTCACCAAAACTCATTCTCAAACCAAAATGGCCAACTAAAGAAACAACAACAATAATGGCAACGAGAACCCGGAGGTTATTGACTCCATGGAGTTGAGATTCCAATCTTTGGAATATATAGTGGGAAAGATTGTAGACCAACTGAGCTTTCTTGCTAACAACATCTCTCTGCTTAGGTCTACAGCTCCATCAAATGAAGAGAGTTCCAAAGCTCAATATGGAAAGGATATTGAAGCCCTACCCCTGGAAACAAAAGAAGCCTACCCTAAAGTTAATCGGGGCTTCGAATCTTTTGAAACAAAAGGGGTATTTCCAAAGGCCAACCCAACCTTTGAACCAAATACTTACTCATTCTCGAATAACCTGAAGCCTGAAGCTAACCAAGACAAACTAAAAGAGCTTGAGAAGCGACTAACTCAATAAACTACAGAAAAAATGAAAATGCTCGAGGGATATGATGGATTCGAGCACGCTGACATAACAGACTTATTTGCCTATGATTACGAAAGCTTTCTAAAATAGTTCAAAGTACTTGACTTTGAAAAATGCAACGGGACTAGATGCCCCAAGCTACATACCTAACTGTATGTATGCAAGATGGGCAAGTATGCACGGTATGAACAGCTCATGGTCCAGACCTTTCAAGATAGCCTAACTAGCCCTACCTTAACCTGGTACACTTAGTTGGACTTAAATCAAGTAAATACATGGGAGAAGCTAGCTAGAGCATTCTATGAGCAATATAGATTTAATGTCGAAGTAGCACCAATAATGATGGATTTGGTTGCCTTAAGGAAGAGGCATAATGAATCCTTCAAGGAATAAGCTCAAAGGTAGAGGTCCTTAACTGTAAGGGTATCTACCCTTATGATTGAAAAAGAGATAACTGTAACTTTCATTAATACTCTTGAGAGGCCCTACTTCACTCACCTAATTAGACATGCCTCTTCTAACTTTATAGAAGTAGTAGCAGCAGGGTATGGAATTGAGAGTGCCATTTCCTCTGGCAAGTTACAAGAAACAGCAGATAGAAGACCATCCTCTGCTAAACCCATCACCAGCAAGCCTAGAGAAGCTACTGTCAACATGGTTAACTCAAATGTAAGACCCAACTCCCGAGTTTCTTTTAGGATGAATCCCTTACTTCTTAACCATAGTACATAAGTCAACTACAGGCTAGTAGAGCCCCAAGACAGTTCACCAGAATACCTGTTCTACTTAGTTAGGTGCTCAAGAAGTTAAGAAGAGATAATCTACTCCATTCTGAGGCTCTTAGTAAAAGGTACAAGCCGAGGTTCTTTTATCCCAATGCAAGATGTCAATATCATCTAGGGCAAGTAGGCCATTCAACCGATTCGTGCTAGAGGTTGAAAAACAAAATCCAATACTTAATTGATGAAGGTATAATACAACTAGATTTTGTAGAGGGTCCTACCCCAAACATCAACAACAATCCACTGCCAAACCATACACCCATCATCAATATGATATCTGACTACTCAAAATTTACCATCAACATGATTGGTTCAAACCAAGAACTAAAGGTTTATAAATTCTACAAAAAAGAGGTCCCATAAGTTAAAAGGTATACCTTCTATGTACCTATGGCCCTTGGAAATTATAAAGCTGCCCACCTCAACTACCAGGCAATAAATTAGGGGCAATCAAGTTCACTTATAGGGGGGATCACTCGCTCCGGCAAAATCTATGATCCAAAGGAAGACCTAAAAAAGAAGGGTGTACTGGAAATGCCAAACATCGAAGAAGCTGAACATGAGGAAGGATTAACTACCTTCAATAAGATGATCAAGTCTAGCTAGCATAAAATAATGGACCAGCTTGCTAAAACTCTGGCACAAGTATCCCTCATGAGTCTATTAATGGCATCAGACCCACATCGAGAAACCTTATTCAGAACACTAACGGATGTCAAGGTCCCTCGTGAAATCCCGGTTGAAAGGATTAGCTTTATCACCAATTCCATCCTTACCATAGATCAAATTTCCTTCTCCACCGAAGAATTAGGTGAAAAGGTGCCTAGCACATAAAGCCTCTGTTCATAATAGTAAGGATAAATAACACCATCGCAACAAGAGGCCTCATCGATAATGAGTCATCTCTAAATGTTTGTCCTTTAGCCACCCTAGATCTATTGGGTGTCGATACAACTGCTATTAAATCAAGTTCAACAACAGTAAGAGCTTTTGACGGATCTAGGAGAGGGATAATAGGGGAAGTCGATTTACCAGTTGATATCAGCCCACAAACATTCAACATCCCATTCCAAGTTTTTGACATTCCAAGGACCTTCAATTTGTTACTAGGAAGGCCTTGGATACATTCAGCAGGGGCCAGACAGTCAACTCTTCACCAGAAAGTTAAGTTCATCTCCAATGGCCAGGACATCACAATTCTAGGTGACCAATATTATGAAATCTATAAAGAGATGACCATACCCTATATTGGTATAGAAGAACAAGAGGACTCTGGACTCCAAATGTTTAATGAGGTGTGCATGATCACCAATTAGCAGAAGGAAGAGAGGCTAAAATTCAAAGAAGGCCAGTTTGGGACCTATGGGTTAGGATACATTCCAACCTCGATGGAAGAATTGCAAAGAATGCAAGCCAGGGGTAGAAAGGGTATAGGTTGTATCACGCTCCAATGGCCTTCCCATCATTGTTAGAAACTTTCATCAAGATCGAAACCTAAAACTCAAAGCCCGCTAAAGAAGGCACTTCCAACAGAAATGAAGGGGCTGGCTTATTCGGCAAATCCTATCATTTAAATAATTAGTTCTCCATCCTTGTGAAGAACAATAAGTCTTACCTAAGGTAAAGGATGAATCTTGATCTAGTATTTTATGGAATTTTGTAATAAATTGCCTCTATTCTTCAAATGCTTATACTTAAAAGAGAGTTCCCCAAAATGAAATCAACTTCTTTTCTCTTTACTCCTGCCTTACTTATACTCTTCATTTTGCACACTTTCTTTTTTCTTTCCAGATCCAATGACTCGAATAAAGGCTACGGATACCCCGCACAGATAAGCGATGAGAATATTGTTACTTTTGGCCCTACTGAGTTAGTCATCGAGAGTGATGTTGATGACCATAATAACATGCAAGAAAGCTGGCAAAAACATAAAATAAGTAGAATTTCCATTGATGAGCCAATAGAGATAATTAATGTCAATACCAATGAAAACCCTATGGTGTTGAAGATTAGGGGAAATTTGGAAGAAAATCAAAGGACAGAGATGACCACATTACTATCCAAGACATATTCGCATGATCTTATGACAACGTGCCCAGATTAGACCCATCGATCATGGTCCATTACTTACCCACACAAGAGGATATTAAGCCTAAGAAACAAAAGTTGCGAAGGTTCCAACCAGATATCTTGTTGAAAATCAAGGAAGAAGTCAGAAAACTATTAGAAGTTAGCTTCATTGAGGTATCTGATTATCCTAAGTGGGTGGCCAACGTAATACTAGTTATGAAGAAGAATGGGAAAGTCAGAGTGTACGTAGACTTTGGAGACCTCAATCAAGCAACCCCTAAAGATAATTTTCCTTTGCCCCATATCAACGTATTGGTCGATAACACAACTGGAAACCACATTTTTTCTTTCATGGATGGATTTTCCAAGTATAACCAGATTCAAATGGCTAAAGAAGATAAAGCCAGACCACGTTCATCACAACTTATGGCACGTTTTGCTACAAAGTGATGCCTTTCAAACTCAAAAATGTTAGGGCAACTTACCAAAGGGCTATGGTAGCAATCTTTTATGACATGATGCATAAAGAAGCTGAAGTATATGTCGATGATATGATTGCCAAGTCTAAAGAAGGAGAAAATCATGTGGAAAATCTAAGGAGATTGTTTGATAGGTTGAGAAAATTCTAACTGAAACTCAACCTAGAGAAGTGTACTTTCGGGATGACTTCAAGGAAATTATTGGGTTTCATAATCAGCCAAAGGGGCATTGAAGTGGACCCTGATAAAGTTAAAGCGATAGTTGACCTGCCTCCACCACACACACTTAAAGAAATTAGAGGTTTGCTGGGTCGTTTAAACTATATAGCTCGATTCATATCCCAACTCACAGACAAGTGTTGTCATTTATTTAAGTTGTCAAAAAAGAATGCCAAGATCAACTAAGACGAAGAGTATGAGTAGGCCTTTACAACAATCAAAGAATACCTCATGAACCCTCCAATTCTGGTAGCTCCAAAACCTAGGAAGCCCTTATTCCAATACTTGACAATATTACCAGAGTTCATGGGGTACATGCTTGGCTAGAAAGATAAGGAAGGGAAGGAACGAGCTATATACTACTTGATCAAAAAATTTACTGAAGGAGAGTAGAGATATTCAGAAATTGAAAGAACCTATTGTACTTTAGTCTGGGTAATGCATCGACTCAGACAATACACACTCTACTACTAGGTTGAATTACTGACTTAATACGATCCCTTGAAGTACTTGGCAAACAAACCAACCCTAATTAACATAATCTCAAAATGGCAAATGCTACTATCAGAGTTCGACATTACATACGTAGATCGAAATTCAATTAAAAGGCAAGCTTTGGCAAATCAATTAGTAGAAAATCCCTCTGATAGCACTCCCTAAGAAGTACAAGTCAATTTCCCTGATAAGGGTATCAGTGTGGTTGAAGGAAACTCTGATAAAAGAAAGGATGATGAGGCACCAAAATGGAAAATGTTCTTTGATGGCATAGCCAATGTGTCTGGTTGTGGAATTAGGGCAATACTAATATCCCTTAAAGGTGTTCAATATCCTGTAGCCATGCTAAGTATGAAGCATGCATCATAGGACTCAAGATGGCTCTAGAAAAAGACATTCAAGAATTATAAGTGTATGGGGACTCCTCATTCATTATTGGCCAAGCCCAAGGAGAATACAAAACTAAAGATCTTAAGCTGGTGCCTTATCACCGTCATTTGATGGAATTAACAGAAAATTTTAAAGAAGTCACCTTCAATCACGTACCAAGGACTCATAACCAATTTGTTGATGCCTTAGCTATGCTAGCATTTATGATCCAGATATCTGGTGGAGTCAAGATCAACCACTTACTATTGAAATTGAAGACAAGCCTACCTTTTACCTAACGATTGAGGGTATGAACAACCAAAAACATGGTATCATGATATTAAGACGTTCTTACAACAAGTTGCATACCCTGAAGAGGCTGAGAAAAGAGACAGAAAGATGATTAGGAGATTAGCCACTCAATTCTTAGTAAACGAGTCCACCTTATATCGATGCTCATTTGATGGTACACTCTTAAGGTATATGGCTACCAAAGAGGCTGAGAAGTTAATGAAAGAGGTACATGAAGGAGTATGTGGCTCTCACATGAATGGATAAATGTTGGTAAAGAAAATCATGAGGCTAGGGTATTATTGGTCAATAATGAAAGGTGATTGCATCAAACATGTTAGGCATTGTCATTTATGCCTAGTTTATGCGAATAAAATAAACACCCCGCCTTAGGAATTATATGCCCTCTCAGCACCATGTCCTTTCTCAATGTGGGGCATAGATATCATCAGCTCTATCACTCCAAAAGCATCCAATGGGCATCACTTCATATTAGTTGCCATCGACTACTTTAGCAAATGGGTAGAGGCTTCATCTTACTCGAATGTTACTAAAGGGGTCATAGTTAAGTTCATCAAGAGAGACATCTTGGCTTGGTATAGGATTCCTGAAACAATCATCACTAATAATGGCACCAATCTCAACAACAAGGTTATGACAGAATTATACCAACAGTTCCAAATCATTCATAGGAACTCTACTCCTTATCGACTCCAAATGAATGCAGCCATCGAAGCAGCAAACAAAAACCTCAAAAGAATCATTGAAAAAATGGCTATCACATATAAGGACTAGCATGAGATGTTACCCTTCACACTTATGGCCTATCAAACTTCCATTAGAACGTCGATTGGGGCAACAAATTTCTCTTTAGTATACGGTACTGAAGTAGTGTTACTAATAGAGCTCGAGATCTTGTCACTAAGGGTACTATCAGAAACTCATTTAGATGAAGCCGATTAGGTATAGAAACGCATCGAGTAGTTAAATCTAATTAATGAAAGGAGATTAACAACCCTATGTCATAATCAGTGTTATCAACAAAGGATGGCTCAGGCCTTCAACAAAAGGGTACGACCCCGTAACCTCAAAGAAGGAGATTTGGTGTTAAGAAAAGCTCTCTCCAATGCACAAGACTCCAGAGGGAAATTCAATGACAGGGGTCCTTATGTCGTGAAGCGAGTATTATCAAGAGGGGCTTTGATTTTGTCCCAAATGGATGGTCTAAATTTAAGAGATCCTATAAACGCCGACGCTGTAAAATTGTACTATCCATAAGAAGTCAATGAGAATTTTGCTCAAAATGTGAAAATGCCTATCGTTTTGAACATCATTGTGGTCCAATTTTCATTATCTACAAGCAAATTTGGTATCCTTGGCCATTGTCGTCGTTGGAATAATCACCCTCTCCATGGAAAGGTCCAATTCCCTTTACCCCATTTGATCGAACCTATACACTACAAATACGAGAGGAGTTAAGGAACAAGATCTAGAACATTGGTAATTAAAAAAATTCTTTAAAATACTTTATTACGGATTGATCCCTCTTAATAGGGAGTTTTATTGTCTATTTTTTTAGAGGAATGCGAAACTCAAGTAAGCAATCATGGTAGATGGGAATGAGGCTTTTGGGTTCATAAAAGCTCCAAAGAAACAAAAACAGTGGGTGGTTTTCCTACATCAGGCTAATTTCCATAACTTCTCTAAAAAGAACTAGCAAATTCTCGAACATTGTATGTTAAGAACATTCAAGTTGATAATAAGGGACTAAAACAAGAGTTAGTAATTTTCTAATGGGGGCTTTTCAAAAACGTTTGATAAAGTAGGTGCTATCGACAAAGACTGGGTAAGTATTTCCACACAATGTTAGCACACTAATATTTTCTTGCACTTGCATTTAGACCAATTTTTACTTCCAACAATCTTTTTTTTAACCGACCCATAAGGCATTCACTCTCTGCATTTAGTGTTTTGCCAACCTACAAGACTCAATCCTAGCTTGGTTCATCTTTCCAATCCACAGGGTCCCTTTCTTCACCAAATTTCTCTTAAGTGAGCCCACGGGGCACTTCTCTTTCACCAATCTTGTAACGAGCCCGTAGGGCGCTTCTCCTCATCAACTGTCTCTTAGTGAGCCCATTGGGCACTTCTCTTTATCTTATCTTCTTAATGGGTCCATTAGGCATTTTCTTTCAACTATCTCTTAGCGAGCCCATAAGGTGCTTCTTTCATCAAATCTACTCAAGCGAGCCCACAGGGCGCGTCTCCACATCAGTTGTCTCTTAACGAGCCCATAGGGCGCTTCTCTTATCAAATCCTCCCAGGTAAGCCCAAAGGACATTTCTCTTCATTTGTTTTCAATTAAGGGTCTTAGCTAACTCTAGGAGCGCTTTGCCCATCCCGCCTAGGATAGTTAGCTCAAAGGAGCATTACCAGGTTTCAGATCGATCAAATTTTAGGATTGCTAATCCCTGAGAGACGCTCTTGCCTAGGATAGTCAACTTAAAGGAGCACTACCAGGTCTTCCAGATCGATCAAATTTTAGGGTTGCTAGTCTTTAAGAGACGCTCTCGCTTAAGATAGTCAACTCAAAGGAGCATTACCAGGTCTTCTAGATCGATCAAATTTTAGGGTTGCTAGTTCCTAAGAGACGCTCCCGCTTAAGTTTGTCGACTCAAAAGAGCACTACCAGGTCTCCCAGATTGATCAAATTTTAGGGTTACTAGTCCCTGAGAGATGCTCCTGCCTGGGATAGTTAACTCAAGGGAGCACTGCCAAGTCTTCCAAATCGATCAAATTTTAGGGTTGCTAGTCCCTAAGAGACACTCCTACCTATGATAGTCAACTCAAAGGAGCACTACTAGGTTTCAAATCGATCAAATTTTAGGGTTACTAGTCCTTAAGAAACGCTCCCACCTAGGATAGTCAACTTAAAGGAGCACTACCAAGTCTTCCAGATCGATCAAATTTTAAGGTTGCTAGTCCTTGAGAGATACTCCCGCCTAGGATAGTCAGCTCAAAGGAGCACTACCAAGTCTTCCAAATCGATCAAATTTCAGGGTTGCTAGTCCCCGAAAGATGTACCCACCTAGTTTAGGCAACTCAAAGGAGCACTACCAGTTCTTCTAGATCGATCGAATTCTAGGGTTGCCAATCCTTAAGAGACACTCCCGCCTAGTTTAGTCAACTTAAAGGAGCACTATTAGGTCCTAAATTAATCAAATGTTAGGGTTACTAGTCCCTGAGAAATGCTCTCGCCTAAGATAGTCAGCTCAAAGGAGCACTATTAAGTCTTCCAAATCGATCAAATTTTAGGGTTGCTAGTCACTAAGAGACGCTCCTACCTAGAGTAGTCAGCTCAAAGGAGCACTACCAGGTCTTCTAGATCGATCAAACTTTAAGGTTGCTAATCCTTGAGAGACGCCACCGCTTAGGATAGTCTGCTCAAAGGAGCACTACCAAGTCTTCTAGATTGATTAAATTCTAGGGTTACTAATCCCTAAGAGACACTCCCGCCTAGGATAGTCAGCTCAAAAGAGCATTACCAAGTCTCCCAAATCGATCAAATTCTAGGGTTGCTAGTCCCCAAGAGACGCACTCGCTTAGTTTAGTTTGCTTAAAGTAGCACTACTAAGTCCCAAATCGATCAAATGTTAGGGTTGCTAGTCCTTGAGAGACACTCTCACCTAGGATAGTCAACTTAAAGGAGCGCTACCAAGTCTTCCAAATCAATCAAATTTTAGGGTTGCTAGTCCCTAAGAGATGCTCCCACCTAGAATAGTCAGTTGAAAGGAGCATTACCAAGTCTTCTAGATCAATCAAATTTTAAGGTTGCTAGTCCTTGAGAAATACCCCCACCTAGGATAGTCAGCTTAAAGGAGCACTACCATGTCTTCTAGATCGATCAAATTCTAGGGTTGTTAATCCCTGAGATACACTCCCACTTAAGATAGTCAACTCAAAGGAGCAGTAGCAAGTCTCCTAGATCAATCAAATTCTAAGGTTGCTAGTCTCCAAGAGACGTACCCGCCTAATTTAGTTAGCTCTGTAAAGCACTACTAGGTTTCAATTTAGGGTCTTAGCCAACTCTAGAAGCGCTTTGCTTACCTTTGTTGGTCAGCTCATTAGGGCACGACTAAGTTTTCACACCTTAGTTTAAGGTCTTAACCAGCTCTAGGAGTACTTTACCCCCCTTGGTTAGTCAGCTCATTAGGGCACGAGTAAGTTTTCTCATCTAGTTTAGGGTCTTAGCCAGCTCAAGGAGCACTTAGCCTGTTTCACTTTGCTTTGTCAGTTCATATGACCAAACTTCAATTCTTCTTTCCATCTTTCGGCCATCTCTTAAAGCGCCACCCTTCTCTTCTCCAAATCCCCAATGGATTAGACCTAGGATAACTAACTAGCTATAACACTTCTTAGAATAAAATCTACTCTTGGGGCAAAAATAATGTTTGTTTTATCTTTGTGGCAAAGTTTTGCTCAAACTTTACCATAAAGAGGGGCAGCTGTAGACGCCTAATTTTTGCTTCCCATTTATTTTTCAAATTAGATTATAGGGTCCTAAATTAGGAAAAGTTTAAAAAAAAAATAGAAAATTAAAGAAAGCCCTAAAAATGAAGAAATTTAGAAAAAATAGGAATTCTAGAAAAATATATTAAAAAAAATAGGAAAATAGGAAAAACACCAAAAAAAAATAAGAAATTTAGAAAAAATACAAAAAAATAAGAAATTTGAAAAGTTACAAAATAAAATAGGGAATTTAGAAAATAATAAATTTTTAGGTTGTTTAAATATAATATAATTTTAATTTCAATAGTTTAAATAAAAGGCTGTTGAGTGTAAGCTTTGATTTGAATCTAACTCAAGCTGACCTAGTTCATATGTGCAATTAATTATACATATGAATAAGAAAAAACCAATAGCTCAATTGGATAAACACTTGGACTTGATATTGCATATGACTTAGAAATCTTAAGTCAATCCATGGAAGATGTAAAATGTATATTTTATTTTATTTTCTCAATTTATTACCATGTCATCACTATGTCATTTACCAACTCACTTCTAAGTATAGTAGACACACTTCAACACACTCCAGCACATTCATACATACGTAGCTATGTATTTGGCACCACATATTGTTTAGGTTCATCCAATCCAAAATTGGAAGAAAATCATATTGCATTTAATTTTTTCTATCCTTAACTCATCCATGACACCTATAAGTAGGGGTCTACTCTTCATTTTCAAAACACAACGAAAACTTCGAAACACTTTAAAATAACAAAAATCAAAGTTTCCTCTCTCTAGCACGATTCCTCTCTCTCTAAGATAGCATCCCCTACGGTGTTTATTAACGAAAACCACCACCATTGAATTTTATGAGCCGAAGTGAGCTGACTTCGAGCTGATCAAAGCTGAAGTGAGCCAATAGGAGCCGATCGAGCTGAAGTGAGCCGATCGAGCCTATCCAAGCCAAAGTGAGCTGATCCAAGTTGAAGTAAGTCGACATGAGCCAACCGAGCTGAAGTGAGCCAACTCTAAGCCGACCCTTTTTTTTTTTAAATTCATTTGTTTATTTGTAAATTTTATAAATGAGAAAAAGAAAAAAGAACGAAAAAGAAAAAAGAAAGAGAACAAAAAAAATGAGGAAAAGAAAAAAAAAAGAGAAAGGAAGTAGTTTATTTATTTATTTTAATAGAAATAGATAGAATAAATATAGAAAAAATAAAAATAAATAAATAGGTTAGTAAAAAAAAATCATTTTGACACTTAGAAAAATTGAGCTTTCTAAAAATAAATGAAAATAAATCAATCATTTTTCAAATTAGAATTATTTGGAATTTTCAAAAATAAAATCCAACTTACAAACCCTTATAATCTTTTCTCAAATCAACTCAAAATGGGTATAAACGTAAAGCCGGCAATTTTTCCAAAGTTAAAATCAATCAATCCGCTATATTTTCATTAAAAGAACTATGTACGTCTAATCCTAAATAGTAGATACGTAGACACCTACAGGACGATAATAAAAATAAAAAATAAAAAAACAGGTTTTCCTTTTTAGTATAGATTATTTCATTTGTCCAATTAGAATAGTTAAATTGAGTTCCATCTTATAAAATAAAAAGGTGATTTTTTAAACATTAAAGTTAATTTTGGAAAGTCAATAATACTTGTAAAGGTTTAAAAGTCCTAATCCCTGAATCCAGATTCTCTGGTTTTCAAAAAGCCATTTTATAACTTGGTTTTTTAAATTGATAGACCAGTACCTAAGTTATAACCAATTCACCTAGTTAGTTATAATTTAACCCCTTTTCCCAACTCTAGTCAGGTGGCGACTCTAAATCTTTTCAAGTTGAAAAATGGTTTTCTTTAAACCCCAGTCGAGGGCTAGTATTAAACTAATAAAGGTTTAATACTGGTCGGCCTAGAGAAGACCTAATTTTATAAAAGAACCGGGAGGGTAAAAAACCAAGCTCAACAATATACATACTTTGACTTAGCCCAGGTAGCCTCCTAACCTATCTTGGTAAATTTTAATTCATAATATATAGGCTACTTCCCTTAAGTCTTTCATGGAGAATCACTTATCTAACCAAGCCTTGTTAGACTTTTTAGTAAGTATATCATTTCCAATTAAAAAGATATCATCATCATATAAAACTAAGAACACAATTGTGTTCCCTTTACCTTCTTATAAATGCAATGTTCTTTTAAATTCTTAAGATAGCCAAATTCCTTAGACTGCCACATCAAATCTCAAATTCTAGCTTCAAGAAACTTACTTTAATCTATAAATGGACCTCTTCAAGTTACAGATTTTATTAGCATTCTCAAGTATTATAAAACTAGGAGGCTATACCATGTACACTTGCTCCTTTAACTTTCCATTTAAGAAATCTCTTTTAACATCAATTTTCCAAATCTCATAATCTTTGTAAGATGCTATCACAAGTGAAATTCAAATGGACTTAAGCATTGCTACTAGCAACAAAATTTCATCATAGTCAATTTCATGACACTAAGTAAAACCTTTTGCTACTAATCTAGCTTTATAGGTACTTACATTCTCATCCATGTTAGTCTTCTTTTTGAAGATCCACACTTACCTTATAGGTTTTACCCCAATTGGTGCATCCACAATTCCCATACTTGGTATACATGAAGTTCATCTCAAGTTTCATGGCTTTAAGCCATTTCTTAGAGTCTAGTGAAATAATTGCTTCTTCATATGTCAATGGTTTGTCATTTCAATAAGTAGTACATCTTTCTAGTGTCACAAGTAGATTTAACCTTTCAAGTTCTCTATGTAGTTGACGTTCTTACTTCTTGCATTTCATAAGCAATCTCTAGTCATAGTACTATAGGTACTTGTGATGTTTGTTTCACTTTTTTTTTTTTTTTTGGCATAAATGTTTATTTTACATTCAATTGCTCATATTCCAACTCATTTGTAGAATCTTGAATTTCTTTAAAATTTACTTTACTCCCATTACTTTCTTTAGAGATAAACTCTCCCTAAAAGAATGTAACATATCAAGTAATAAACAACTTACACTCACTTAAAAGATAAAAGTAATATCCCTTAGTTTCTTTAGGATATCTTATAAATGTACATTTAATAGACTATGCTACAAGCTTATCAGATAATCCACCTTCTACGTAAGCATCACAACCCTAAACTTTATAACAAGATAAATTGTATTTCTACCCAAACCACAAATCATATGGTGTCTTATCAATTGCCTTAGTTGGAACACGATTTAGTATATATATCACCATTTCTAAGACATAACCACAAAAGGTTAAAGGAAGACTCGCATTACTCATCATTGACCTAACCATGTCCATTAGGGTGTAGTTCCTCCTTTTTGAAACATAACTCCATTCTAACGTTCTAAGAGGTATAAATTGTGAAATTATTCCACACTCCTTTAAGTAGTTAATGAAGTCTTGACTAAGATATTCTCTATCTCTATCAGTACAAAGTGTTTTTATCTTCTTACCAAGTTGATTTTCTACTTCATTTTTAAATTCTTTTAACGTCTCAAAAGTTTCAAGCTTATGCCTCATCAGATAGATATATCCATACCTAAACAAATCATCAGTAAAAGTCATGAAGTAAGAAAATCCACCTACCTTGAGTTGATAAAGGCCGCCATATATTACTATGTATGAGTTCTAATAACTCTTTTGTCCTTTCATCTTTCTTGGTAAAAGGTTTCTTAGTCATTTTACCTTGTAAACTCACTTTGCAAGTATCTATGGATTCAAAATTAACTGAATATAAATACCCTTCAAAATAAAGTTTAGCTAAGCGTTTCCCATTTACATGGCCAAGTCTACAATGCCATAGGTAAGTTAAACTTGAATCATGCATTTTCTATTTTTTAGTCTCAATGCAACGGACAAGTTCACTACTATTAAAAATATAAAGATCATTAACTACTAGTCCATTATCATAAAATATTCCATCCATATAAAATGAACAACTTTTTTTTTAAGTTAAAAAACAAATCCCTTAGCATCTAAACATAATAACGAAATTATGTTATTGGTGAAATTAGGAACATAATAGCATTTCTCTACTTCTAATACAAGTCCACTTAGTAAAGAAATGGTGTAAGTTCCTATAGCTAAAGCATTAACTCTTGCTCCATTAGCCACTCATATGTCCACTTCTCCCTTAGATAACTTCATACTTTCACTTAAACTCTACAAGTCAACATAGATATGGGAATTACATCCTATATCTATGACCCATGCAGAAGAAACATAAAGATTACATTCAATCGTAAAGATATCTAGGGTATTACCTTCACTTAACATCTTCTCCTTGAATTGAATGCAATTTCTCTTCCAATGACCCTTTTTACCACAATAGAAATAGACTGCATCTATCTCATTAAAATTGGGTTTTGTTGTCCCTTCTTGAACTTAAGCTACTCACCCTTCTTTGCTTACTTAGCCTTGGAACTATTAATTCCACTAGCCTTTTTCTTATTTGACTTACTAACCTACAGAGCTTCTTAAGGTACCTTTGACTTAGACTTCAAATCCTTTTCAATTGTCTTTAGCATAGTAAGCAAGTCTAATAGAAACCGCTTGATAGGAATCAACTCCTCGAACAAGTCATAAGTAATTGAGCTAGAGGATAGCAAGGGCTTATATGGAGAATATTAGCTCAAAACACCATTCAGGATGAAGATTCCTACTCCAATCTCCATCTTTTACATTACTACCAACCCAAGTATCAAGCTCTCATAAGTGCCAACACAGTTTCTAAGCTTTCGAGCCAAGCTACTAAGACATCCGACCTGGAGAGGATCAAAACACCCTTTAGTACCCGAGCTCTAACCTAAACTAGATAAGGTCAACTGTAACTGTTGACTCTCTTCTAGCCTTGCTCGAGTAAGATCTTACAATTGCCAAGCGACCTCATAATTCATTATTACTTAGCCAACTGCACTATTAGCTTCCAATCACCCCTTGATACATGTCTTCTAACACATCATTCTTGATGGATTCTTTACTTTTTTCGTATAGAATATTCTTTGTCCCTTTGGCCCTCTTTAGTATGTTTCATATATCCCATTTGTAAATTATCCTTTTGTCTTTTCCATGTATGCCTTGTAACCCCAATAGGACTAGTATATAAATCCTATTTACTTGTATGCAAACAACATATTATTGCATTATTGCTTATTACAATTTTCCTTTCCTTAGGAACCTTAGTGTTCTCATTTATCTCTTAACTTTTATCTATTCCCTTTAGTAAGGTGTAGTGGCGAATAACACTATAATTCGAACCTGTGAGTCTTATTTGGTAAATTATAGGCCGTGTAGGATCTTGTTAGTGCATCATATCCAACTAGATAGCTCATGGATTTGCTAACCCCACTTTTGTTTTCTTTCATTCCCTTTCATTGTGGTATGGCCTCCGTATCTATGGCCTCGGAGATACATCAGCTTCATTAGTATCAAAGTATGGTTCCAAGAAGGAGTATGTATAGTTGTAGTAAAGTTTTTAGTTTGTGTTTACTGTTAGTAGCTGCTGTGTTCTTTCCATAGTTGCTACAGTATGTTTGAGTGAAGTAAGTTTTGAAGTTGTGAGCTATATAGTGAAGGTTTTTGGATTGGTAAGTGCAGTTTCTATTGTTCCTTTGTTTTACTTTGTTTCCCATTGCAAAAATAGAGCAAGTTCATTTATATGGTATTTATGTGTATGTGTTGGGTATTGAAGTTCTTATAGTGAGTTATTAAGATTTTAGGTAATAAGTAGAAATGTTTATTGTGTATTATGTTGTCAACTTGTTGAAGAAGTATTACACTATGTTGAATTCGAGTGTTTAAGGTATTATTGGTGACTTGAGTAGTAGTGCACATGCTAATTGAGGTCAAAATGATAGTAATGCTCCTGGGTCAATCAATGACAAGCTTGATGGACTTACCATTGAGCTGGAGAAGTTACAAATCGAGCTGCTAGATGAAGCTGGAGTTAGAAGAGATTAAGGAGGATATCGAGGATGTGGAGTTAAAGAATGATGAAGAGCAAGAAGAAGAGGTTAAATATTACCAGGCATAAGAACGAGAACGTTGAGCTCCTTAAGGACTTGATAATGTTAGGGTCTAAATCCTACCCTTCATTAGAAGTGGAGATGTAGATGAATATTTAGAGTAGGAGGAGAAAGTAAAGAAAGTGTTTGATTTTTATAGGTACATTGATACCATCAAGGTGCGACTTGCTACACTTAAATTTTCTAGATATGCTATCATATGGTGGAAACATTTGAATATAGCTAGAGCAAAGGATAGAAGGAGAAGTGTTCGGACATGGGAAGAGATGAAGAGATTGTTGAGAGGGAGATTTGTATTCAAAACTTTTCTATAAGACACCTTTGCCAAGCTACAAGAGCTTTATCAAGGAAATTGAACTGTTGACAACTATGTGAAGGAATTCCAGATGTTGATAATCCGAGCATATGTGAATGAACCTGAGGCTCGCATAGTATCGAGATTCATTTATTAACTTAAGTATGTAATTTGCAATATTGTGGAAGTATAGAGATTCTATACACTAGAGGAGGCTATTAAGGTAGCATAGAAGGTTGAAAAGCAGAGGAGAAATGTTCTAAGCAGACTTGGGCCGAGCTTTTCTCAGGCTCCCGTTCGGTTCCAAAATAACCGTGCTAAGCCGAGGAGACTTTCTCAGGCCGAGGAAAAACATGATCAACCTAATGATAGCTAAACAGGCCATAAGAGCTAAGTTGAAGATAGGCTAACCAAGAGGACATATGAGAAAGGATAGACATTTGGACAGAAGACAAGTGAAGTAAAGTGCTTCAAATGCTTAGGTTTTAGACACATGGTTGCTAAGTGTCCTAGCCAACGTATTATGGTGCTTCGAGTAGATGTAGTGAATAACATCAACGTAAGTGAGCTAAAGGAGGAGACATATGTTAGACAAGTTGAAACTGAGGAAGAAGAGGAGACCTATATCTACATCGACTAGGGGGAAATGATGACATTGGTACTAAGATGAGTGCTGAGCTTCTTACCGAGCTTCGAGGAAGACTAAAGGGAAATTTTGTTTTACACCAAGTGTACCATTAAAGGATAGTTATGCACCATTATCATGGATGGAGGGAGTTGTACCAACGTTGTTGCACAATCCTTCAAGCAAAGGTTAGGACAGCTAACTTATATGCACCTCCGACCTTATAAGCTACATCAGCTTCATAATAAGGGTATTATGTACGTCACTAAGCAAGTAACCATACCTTTTAGTGTTAGGAATGTGTATAAGTATGAAGTATGTATGATGTCATCCCCATGGGAGCTTCACATCTATTACTTAGATGATCGTGGTTATTCGACTAACGTATTACTCACAACGGATGTAAGAATACCCATTCTTTTATCAAGGATGGAAAGAAGATCATGTTATAACTCATGACACTAACTTAAGTGAATGAGACTAATAATCAACTCACTTGAGCTAACAAAAAGAAAACTTTAGTGATGAGCTAAAGAGAGCTCTAAGCCAGTAAGAGCTCTGAGCTGCTAAAAAGGCTGATGAGTCTATGTTTTTATTTATTAGAAGATTGTTAGAGATGAGAAATCTGGAAGATATCCTTGATGAGATTCAAAGATTGATTGATGAATTTTCTAACTTATTCCTTTAAGAGTTGCCTAAAGGACAACCCCCAATTAGAGACATAGAGCACTATGTTGATCTACAACTAGGCGTAGCCGTACCAAATTGACTTGCTTACATAATGAGTCCTGAGTAAACTGCCAAGCTGAAAAGGTAAGTGGATGAGTTAACAAAACAAGTATATGTGAGAGAGAGCATGAGTTCTTGTACTGTACCAACTCTTCTGATCCTAAAAAAGGATGGTTCGTAACATATGTGCATTGATAACCATGCTATTTGTTAGATATCTCTTATAAATTTTAATGATAACAAAAAGAGAAGAACACTAATGAATTAACAAGTGTACAAGTATTTAGAAAGTTTAAAATTACAAATTAATGTGCATTCAAAAACTTATTTAGAAGGTCTGAATTGATTAACAAAGAGACTAGTTTGAAAATCTTCAGAGAATGTTTCAAAAGCTTTTATAAGAAAAATTGATATAGCACTTCAGAAATTTGTTCAAAAACTTCAAAGAAAAGAAAATTAATACTGTTTAGAAGGTTATTCAAATAGTTAGTCTAGAAGAATAATGTTGAAAATTAAATCATATCAGATTCATAGTGAACAAGGCTAGCTCCACTAGATTAGGTGTATTAGGGAAATACACTTAATCTCGTTTCACTTAAGATGAAATTAAAAATCCATGAGGATTATTTTTTAGTGAATTTATTTTTAGACAAATCAAGATATATACAAAAATGAATAAGGATAAGGATAAGGTTGATTTCAGGTTTTGTGGGATTTCAATTTCAAATCTGGAGCTTATTTGGATATTGCTTATCAAATTGTATCCGATTAAGATAAGTTGATAAGATCAAGTTTAAATTTCAAAACTTCAAGATTTTCTCTAAAAAATATCTATAGATTATCTTTAATGGTAAATACGAATAAATATGAAGTGAAGATAATCTTCAACAAATTAGCCATTAGAAGACTCCAATATAAAAGGAGAAAGGATTCAAAGTGTTAAGCATGTTTCTGAAATAGAGAAATACATTCGTTATACTTTGATCGTAATCAAATTCTACTATTTGAAAGAGTACAGAACATTTCTCATATACCACTTTAGAAAGTTGAACCGAAGAGAATTATTCATCAATCATTATTTCTGTTTTAGTGAAAAATTATTTAAGACTTGTATTATTGTTCTCACTTGTAATTTGTAAATTTTGTTTGTCGTTTAAGTATTAAGAGAAGTTTGATTGTACTTTGTAGACTTGTAATTAGCTTAGATTGTATAGAGGCTAAATAGGTAAAGTAAAGTGTTGTAAAGTCCATGAATAATGAATGCTTGTAAACTTCTCATGATTTTGATATAGTGGATTAAGTGGAATAGTACCGGTGAAGTAGACCAGATCCCTAGCAATGGAGTTGGAAGAGAGTAATAGGCAAAAAGTCGAAAGCTGAAGCTCTATAAATCCTAAGCCTGATATTCTCTTTCTTATCTCTTTTAATTTCAATTATTTAATTGTGTTGATTATTTGTGCATTAAATTATTACAGTACTACTGTTCATCAAATTAAGTTATTAAGAAGGTTACTTTCAACTTATATCGAAAAAATTTAAAGATATCAATTCTCCCCTACCCCTCCCCCCTCTCGATATCTTATGTAAGACTAATAATTGGTATTGAAGCCTCATTCTAATATCATATAGAGTTTAAGATCATGAGTAAACCAAGTGGAAGTTTAATAGTTCAGCTTAGCAAGGCACTATTTTTTTATGGAACTAACTTTCTTTATTGGAAATTCAAGATGGAGACTTATTTGAAAGCATCAAACTATCAAGCTTGTCAAATCATTTCAACTAGAGATCTCAAAGTTCTAGCCATTGTTACAATAAATGATGATATCACCAAAGTAAAACTTAATTCAAAGGCTAAGAACTTACTTTTGAGTACTATCGTACGTTTAGAGTTTTATCTAATTGCTTCATGGACAACAACTAAAGATATTTGGGATACCTTAGTACAAACTTATGAAGGCACGAAGAAAATCAAGGACATAAGAATCAACTCCCTGGTTCAACAATATGGAACCTTTCGAATCCTTCCTGGTGAAGAAATCAAAGACCCTTTTAGTAGATTTACTACCATAACTAATAAATTGTCTTCTCTTAGCAAAACAATTAGTGATGTAGATATGATATGCAAGATGTTGAGGATTCTTCCTAAAGTTTAAAATGTTAAGAAAACTGCCATAGAAGAGACTTGTGATCTGAAGAGACTAACATTAAGCCAATTACATAGCAAACTTATAGCATACAAAATTGATTTTCTTAAATCAAAGAGTACTTTAGAGGATATGAAGAAGAAGGATATAGCATTTAAGGCCAAAGAAGTAGAAGTTGATTCAAATTATGATGATTCATCTGATGATGATGGTGGTGGTGAAGAGGTCACACGATTAGCCAGACATTTGAACAGATTACTCAAGAAAAGAGGTAAAAAATCATATAGCTCTAATAATTTTCAATCTAACAAGAATCAAAATGATATAGGAAATGGTGCTAAAGAAAAGAAGGAAGTTGTTTATTATGAATGCAAAAGACTAGGCACATTAAGTACGAATGTCTATTACTTTTGAAAAAGCTCTGTAAATACAAAAAGAAACAAAAGGCTTGTTAGTGACATGGAGTGATTTGGAAAAGTCAAAGTCTGAGGAAGAATGTTTAGATGATAAAGATGATGAAGCAAATTTATGCTTGATGTCATGTTCTGAAGTAAGTTTTGAATCTGAATTTGAATTTGATAAGGATTATATACCTAATGATATTTGTCCTAAAATTTGTAAATTGTTAAAAGCACTTTCAAAAACCAATGATAAGGTTTCGAAACTTGAAAATGAAAATAAGGCTTTGAAGGATGAAAAACAAGCTCTCATTCAAATGAACAAGCTTTAGCTGATGAAAACAATTTTTGAAAAATGATTTTGGAGGTTTACATGTTGCAAAAGAAGCTTTAGCTAAAGAAAATCTAATTTTGAAAGAAAAGATCAAAAGTTTGAAAAATCGTATTGAAGATTTATTAAAGTCTATTAAAAATACTTTTCAAAAGTTTGATGACAGAGATATAAAACTTCAAATGCTTATTTCCAATCAACGAGTAAATAATTTTAAATCTAGATCGGGTTTTGAAAGTGGACAATCATTTAAAATAAAGGAAGAAATAGTGTTTGTCAAATCAAAAAGTGAAAATCAAGAAACATTCAAAGATAAGTATAAAAGCAAAATAATTGAACCTATTAAAAGGTACAACAAACGGCATTTATTAGAATATTTTAGAAATATCTGTCAATTATGTAAAGAGTATATTTAGGATATTTTCTATGTTTAGAAGGTATTAGAATATTTAGGAATATCTATCAATTATGTAAAGAGTATATTTAGGATATTTGTTTTCTATGTTTAGAAGTTTGGTTAGTGCGTTTATGTTGTATATATATATTGGCCCTCTTTGGCCTGTGACATAAATATACACACACAGAAATTTTCTTCTCAAAATTTTATATGGTATCAAAGCTTGGTTAAAAAAAAAAAACGCTATGACTAGCGAGGGACAGAGTGCAGGGCATGGGCAAAGTAATACGCCAAAGGTGAATACAGCCCATGTAATTGGGCAGCCATCATCATCAATGGCAACAACGGAAGAAAATACAGCTTCTAGGACCTTAACAGTAGAACAATGGTCATTCTTTCTCAATTTGTTGAACACGTGCAAATCGGGTACTAGTGAGAAGATGAATAGTAAGGATAATCTGAATTGGATTATTGATTCCGGTGCTTCACAACATATGACAGGTACTTTAGAATATTTAACAAATTTGAAAGAAATTGTGGCATGTTCAATTGGATTACCTAATGGAGAGCAGGTGATAGCATTGAAGGAGGGATCAGTTTGCTTGGGAAAACATATCAAACTAGACAATGTTCTTTATGTTCCAAATTTGAATTGTAATTTAATATCTGTGTCGCAATTGCTTGATGGCTCTAATTGTAATGTCCAATTTACTGATAAAATTTGTGTTATACAGGACCGTACCTCGAGGATAGTGATTGGAACGGGTGAACAGTGCAAGGGACTTTATTATTTGAAGTCAGCAGCATCAGTCCAAGCATGCAAGACAAGCCATGTAGATTCTTTTGAATTATGGCATAGGAGGATGGGGCATCCGTCTGCAAAAATTGTGGAATCTCTTCCTCAAGTTGAATTTAGTAATAGTTCAATAAAAAATAAACCATGTGACATTTGTTTGAGAGCTAAACAAACAAGAGAAGTTTCTGTTTCTAGTGACACTAAAGCAAATGAAATTTTTGAATTAATTCATTGTGATTTGTGGGGACCTTATCATGTTAATGCTTCTTGTGGGGCCTCGTATTTCTTTACCATTGTTGATGATTTTTCTAAGAGTGTATAAATATATTTGTTAACTGAAAAAACAGAAGTAGAACTTGTCATGCGTAATTTCTTTGCCATGACTAAAAAACAATTTCAAAAAGATGTGAAGATAGTTAGAAGTGATAATGGGATTGAATTTGCTAGCTTGCATAACTATTTTTTTGAAAATGGAATTTTACATCAAACCTCATGTGTAGGAACACCTCAACAGAATGGATGTGTTGAGAGGAAACATCGTCATATTTTAAATGTAGCTAGAGCTTTAAGATTTCAGGCCAATCTTCCCATCAAATTTTGGGGAGAATGTGCTCTAACGGCTGCATATTTGATCAATCAGACTCCTTATGAGATATTGTTTGGTAAACCTTCTAGTTATAATCACATTTGAACTTTTGGGTGCCTGTGTTATGCTCGGAACTTAAATAGGGAAAAACACAAGTTTGCTAGCAGGAGTCAATGTTGTTTATTTGTAGGATATCCTTTCGGAAAAAAAGGGTGGAAAGTTTATGATCTTGATACAGGAAAATATTTTGTATCCAGGGATGTTGTGTTCTCTGAATCTGAATTTCCATATGCTGATAAGGAAGGTGTGCAACCAGATCTTAAACAAGATGCTTCTTTCGATATCACCAATCATTTTAATGGTGAATTGAATGAGGAAGACGAAAGTGAGGTACTTGAGAATTCGACTGTGACTCAAGGTGATAATAACGACAGGGCGGGTGTCATTGAAATCTTGGGTGAATCTGTTCCAGAATAACTTGGACGGGGTCATAGAACAAAAGAAGCTTCTACTCGACTGCGAGATTTTGTGACCTATACCGCACAACAAATAAGTCCCTCTACATGTTCCTCCAATCTAATTCCGTCCACAGGTACCTCCTATCCTATAGCACATTATATAAATTGTAACAAATTTTCTTCAAAACATCGTTCTTTCTTAGCAGCTATGACAACCGAAAAGGAGCCTGTTTCTTATATTCAGGCCATCAAAGACATTTGATGGAAAAAAGCCATAATGAAAGAAATTGAGGCACTTGAGGCTAATGGGACATGGACTGTGGAAGATTTGTCACAGGGAAAGCAAGCTATAAGCAGTAAATGGGTTTACAAGATTAAATATAACTTAGATAGTTCGGTTGAACGTTATAAAGCTTGATTGGTGATTCTTGGCAATAATCAGATTGAAGGAATTGACTACAATGAGACCTTCGCTACTGTTGTAAAAATGGTTACTGTACGTACTCTTCTTTCAGTGGCAGCAACAAAGGGATGGGAACTCCATCAAATGGATGTTCATAATGCATTCTTGCATGGAGATTTAGAAAAAGAGGTGTACATGAAGATGTCACCTGGGTTCTCTACTCAACAGCCTGGCAAAGTTTGTCGATTACGTAAATCACTTTATGGATTACGACAGGCCCCTCGATGTTGGTTTTCCAAATTGACAACTGCATTAAAGCGGTATGGATTTCTTCAATCTCAATCCGATTATTCATTGTTTACTTTAAATCAAGACAAGATATATTTGAGTATACTGGTATATGTCGATGATCTTGTTATTGCGAGAAATAATGGAGTTGCCATTCAAAAGTTTAAAGATTATTTATGCCACTGCTTCTACATGAAAGATTTAGGAACATTGAAGTATTTTTTAGGCGTAGAGGTGGCTCGGAATCAAGAAGAAATTTTTCTTTGCCAACATAAATATGCTTTGGATATTATCAGTGAAGCTAGATTATTAGGTGCTAAACCATCTGGTTTTCCCATTGAACAAAATCATCATTTAGCCTTAGCAAAAAATGCATTGTTGGCAGATTCAGAGAAGTATCGGAGATTGGTAGGAAGACTGATTTATTTGACTCTTACTCGACCTAAGTTGTCCTACAGTGTTCATATTTTGGCACAATTTATGCATCAACCAAGGGTAGCTCATTGAGAAGCAGCTTTGCGCATAGTTCATTATTTAAAGGGCAGTCCTGGACAAGGAATACTTTTATGAGTTGATAGTGATCTTCGGTTGTATGCTTATTGTGATTCTGATTGGGGGAGTTATCCTTTAACTCGATGATCTCTTACTGGATATTTTGTTATGTTAGGGACTTCTCCCATTTCTTGGAAGACTAAAAAGCAACATACAGTGTCGAGATCCTCTGCTGAAGCAAAATATCATTCCATGGCTACTACTGTATGTGAACTGAAATGGTTAAAGGGTCTTTTGCTGTCTCTCGATGTTGTACACTCTCATCCTATGCTGTTGTATTGTGATAGTCAAGCAGCTTTACATATTAGTGCAAATCCTGTGTTTCATGAGCGCACAAAGCACATTGAAATTGATTGTCATTTTATTCATGATGAGATTCAACATAGACATGTTTAGACTGCTTATGTACGTAGCTCTGAGCAATTCGCTGATATTTTTACTAAGGCATTGGGGATACAGCAGTTTGGGTATCTTCTACGCAAGTTGGGGGTTTGCAATCTTCACGCACCAACTTGAAGGGGGGTATTAGAATATTTTAGAAATATCTATCAATTATGTAAAGAGTATATTTAGGATATTTGTTTTCTATGTTTAGAAGTTTGGTTAGTGCGTTTATGTTATATATATATATATTGTCCCTCTTTGGCTTGTGACATGAATATACACATACAGAAATTTTCTTCTCAAAATTTTATAGCATTCTCAAAACAATACTAAGTATCCTTTCAAACGGTACAATAAAAGGTTACATAGAGAGTATGTTATAGACTACGTTAGAGACTACCTAAACCAAAACCAAAGGCATATGGTAAGTAACAAGTATGATTATTTTTCTCCCTATGCATGTTTCTTTTGTAACAAGTTAAGTCATATTGAAAAGTATTGCTTTTATAAAAATTTGACGCTTAATAAAAATCAAGTAAATGCAAATAATATCAGAAACTTAGAATTTTAAAGGACTCAAGCTTATCTATGTTCCTAAGAATGTTTGATCGTTCTTTTAGTAATTGCAGATCATGAGGCAAAATTTAATAGGAGATAATTCTTAACCAATAAAGACTCATTAAAAGTAAAAGTATAGAATGAGTGATATAAATGGACTTAGTAATCTTGCTCTATTTTTTATATTGCTCTTCTTGTTTTATACATATTCTATTTGATTATTGCTCATAAAAGATAATTGGTTATCTTCTCATAAGAAAAAGGGGGAGAAAAGTTCTTCAATAATTTTGTTATAAAAATATATAGTTGTTTTTTTAATGATAACAAAAAGGGAGAGAAAGGCCAAAAACAATTAAGTACTAAACATAAGCAAGTAAACTTGATAGCACAATAGTTTGAATAGTATATCATTATTTTCAAACAATGTTTCTTTCTTGCTATTTATGTTAGACATTGAAATGTTACACGTTTTTGGACTTATGTATATTTTGTTATCATCATAAAGGGAGAGAATGTTAGATATCTCTCATGAATTTTGATAATAACAAAAAGAGAATGTAGACACCTAATTTTTGCCCCTTTGTAATTCTATTTTTTTTTTATTTATTTTATTTTACAAAAAGGGTCTTAATTCAAAAATAAAAATAAAATAAAAGATAAAAATAATAAAAATTAATAAATGATGAAAATACCAAAAAAATAAGAAAAGAAAAAATTATAAAGAGTTTTGTAGATTTTTAGGAAGTAACTTATATTAGGAACAAATAGTTTTAGTTTTAGATTAGTACAAATAATTATTTTTAGGAATTGGGTAGTTTAAGTACAATTTAATTGTACTGAATGTTAAGACGTAGGCCAACGGCTTAATGAATAAGTATTGGAATATTTGAATATGATTTAATTTGAGGTCTTGGGTTTAAGTCTCAATAGACACCTATGTCTTTATTTTTCTATCTTTGCAAAAGTGAGATGAAAACGGGATTCATATCTAATTAAATCATTTGAATTTAGTTTGATCTTATTAAATTAGATTTAAATTAATTTGGATCTAGTTTAATTATTATCGAATCAGATACAATAGATATAACTAGATATGATCTGATCTGGACCTTAAAAAAACACACATATACGTGCATAAAAAAGGAGGAGACACAGCAGAAAAAAGGAAGGCCTTCACACAACAATAATCCAACGACAACACTCATGATTAACTCACTGCACAGTTAAATCTGATCACTATTGAATCAAATTCCCACCTGGCCAACTTTGACCAGAATTCATGTTGCAATCCAAAGACACAAACTTTAAATTAGCTCCATGATTCAAACACACAAAGTTGAATAGCTAGAGAAATTCACTATCACGCTACAGACCTTCGAAGTAGATGGCTACCACGTTCAGTCCAACAACAGCAGTGTGACTCCGATTGCAGCAGTGGCTGCTCGATCACATACAACCCACGAATAAGAAGCATCATTCCTCACGCATGTTACTGAAGCCTGATACATGTGCATGCCTCTATCCCCCTCGTCTAGTCAATACATACGAACACATACACTTCCGATCAATCGCACGCCATAGTCAGCACGTCGCTCCATCGTCCATCAACATGGCTGCCTTCTGCACCATCAAAGTCTGGATAGCAGCGGATAGGACAGCAGCATGGCGGACAGCGGCACGACGAAATACTTGATCGCGCCTGAATGCTCACAACCCAGTCAGATCACAACAGCACCGTCACCACTTTCAGACCAACCTACTGTACCAACGTTTGCAGCACACACACACAGATTGCACCGTTCTTAGACCACTACCGCACGCAACAGCCATTAACAATTCATCCCTGTGACGATAGTTTCAACAACGCCAAGCAATCCCTTCACTGAACAGCCCAAGTCAAGTTCGGTTTTGAGTTTTTTTTTTATTTATTTGTTTCTTTATTTATTTAGTTATTATTATTATTTTATTAGTTGTTTAGTTAAGTTTATGACATGATAGGTAAATAGATATATGTGTATGTATTTATATGCTTAGGTATATTTTTAGCATTATGATTTTAGGATTTTCTCACTTAGAAAAATTTATTTTGTAAATAAATAAAGATAAAAACCTCGTTTTAAAAAACAGGACTTTTAGAGAGTTTTTATAAAGTAAAATAAAAGACTTAGTGAATTAGGACTCTTTAGTTTTCTTTTGAATAAACTAAATCAGGTAACAACGTAAATTCGATCGATTTTCAAAAATTAAAATCAATCAACACACTAAGATTTTTCTCAAAAAACTATGATCGTCTGATCTTGGCTAGCGGGTACGTAGACACCCTCGGGGCGACGATAAAATATGTAGAAACTTAGGTTCTTTTTCTTTTGATTTTTATTTATTTTTAAATATTATAATTAGAAGAATAATCCTAATTTTGGTAAATAGATAGTGGTACCCGTTAGAGTTTAATAGGTTAGCCCCCGAATTCGGAACCCTCTGGTTCTTCATTAAAATTGAAATCAAAGACTGGTAGCTAAATCATAATTAATCCACCCAATTAATTACGATTTTATTCCTTTTTCCCGCCTTCGGTCGGGTAGTGACTCAAAAAAATTATTTTCGATAAAAAACCAGAATTTCTCAATTTCTTTAGTTGAGAATTAATATTAAATGGGTTAGGGTTTAGTATTAATCGGAAATAGGAAATCAATTTTAAATAAAAGAAACCGAAAAATCAGGCTTGATAGATTCAGAGAGTTCTTCATAGAGTTTAAAATTTTAAATTAAGGTGCATTCAGAAACTTATTCAAAAGATCTGAATTAATTGACAAAAGGATTACTCTAAAAATATTCAAAGAATGTTTCAGAAGTTTTTATACGAAGAATTGGTACAATAATTCAGAAATTTGTTCAGAGACTTTGAAGAAAGGAAGACCGATACTTTTCAAAAGGTTATTCGAATAGTTAGTCTAGAAGAATACCATTGAAAATCGATTCATATTAGATTCAAAGCAAACAAAGCTTAACTCCACTAGATTAAGTATATTAGGGAAATATACTTAATCTCATTTCACTTAAGATAAAATTAAGAATCCATGGGGATTATTTTTTAAAGAATTTATTTTTGGATAAATTAAGATATATACAAGAATAGATAAGGATAAGGACAAGGACAAGGATAAGGATAAAGTTAATTTCGGATTTTGTAGGATTTCAATTTCAAATTTGGAGCTTATTTGGATATTGTAGATCAAATTGTATCTAATCAAGATAAGTTGATAAGATCAAGTTTAAATTTCAAAACTTTAAGATTTTCTCTAAAAATATCTATGGATTATATTTAATGGTAAATATGGATAAACATGAAGTGAAGATAATCTTCAACGAATTAGCCATTAGAAGACTCCAGTATAAAAAGAGAAAGGATTCAAAGTGTTAAGCATGTTTCTGAAAAAAGAAAAAATACATTCATTACACTTTGATCATAATCAAATTCTACCATCTAAAAGAGTATAGAACGTTTCTCAAATACTACTTTAGAAAGTTGAACCAAAGAGAATTATTCATCAATCATTATTTCTATTTTTTATGCAAAATTATTTGAGACTTGTATTAATGTTCTTATTTGTAATTTGTAAATTTTTTTTGTTGTTTGAGTATTGAGAGAAGTTTGATTATACTCTATAGATCTGTAATTAGCCTAAATTGTGAGGAAGCTAGATAAGTAGAGCAAAGTGTTATGAAGTTCATGTGTGATGAATGCTCGTAAAGTTCTTGTGATTTTGATATAATAGATCAAGTGGAATGGTACCAGTGAAATAAACTAAGTCCCCAGCAAGAGAGCTAGAAGAAAATAGTAGGTAGAAGGTCAAAGCTCTATAAATCCTAAGACTAATATTCTCCTTCCTATCTCTTTTAATATCAGTTATTTAATTGTGTTGATTATTTGTGCATTAAATTATTAAAGTACTATTGTTCACCAAATTGAGTTATTAAGAGGGTTATTTTTAACTTATATCAAAAAAGTTTCAGAAAGTTTAAAGATATCAATTTATCCCCCACCCCCACACCACATACGCCTTCCTCCACCTTTCCTCCTCCTAATATCTTATATGGGACAAACACTATCAACCGTATTACTATCAAGTATAGATACCCATTACCAAGGCTTGGTGACATGTTAGGTGAGTTACATGGTACTCAAATATTTTCAAAGATTGATTTGAAAAGTGACTATCACCAAATTCGCATGAGGCCAGGTAATGAATGGAAGACTGCTTTCAAGACCAGGTATGGTCTCTATGATTAGTTGGTTATGTCATTTAGACTTATAAATGCGCCAAACACATTTATGTTGCTTATGAATCATGTGAAGCATCATTTGATTAGAAGTTGTGTAGTCATATACTTTGATGACATATTAGTGTATAATGTCGACCTAGACAACCATGTTCAACATTTCCAAATTGTTTTTGACATTTTATGAGTTGAGAAGCTATATGGAAACTTAAAGAGTGTATGCTCTGTCAAAGTAAAGTTGTTTTTCTTGGGTATGTAATTTTAGAGATAGAATCCGAGGTCAATGCGAAAGAATATCACTAAAGTATAAATTTTTCATGGTTTTGCTTCCTTTTATAGGTGATTCATTAAAAACTTCAATACAATTGCAATCCCCTTGATCGACTTGACAAATAAGAGTACGGGATTTCAATGGAATGATCGAGCTGAGCAGAGCTTCATGGAAATGAAGGAGAAGCTCATTACTACCCCTTTCTTGTCCTTAGAAGATTTTAACAAATCATTTGAATTAGAATGCGATGCATTAGGTATTGGCATTGGTGTAGTCCTAATGTAAGAATGTCAATGGTTGCTTACTACAGTAAGAAACTCAGTGGTGCTACACTAAACTATTCTGTGTATGAGAGAGTTATACACACTTTTTTGAGCTCTTACTAAGTAGCAACACTATTTATTACTAGGGGTATTTGTGATATATACAAACCATGATTCCTTGAAGTATCTTAAGAGTCAAAATAAACTTTTGAAAAGGCAAGCAAAGTGACTAGAATTTATGGAAGATTTTTCTTATGTGATTCAACATAAGAAGGGTAGTATCAACATGGTTACAAAGGCCTTGTCACATCAAGAAACTTCGCTAACCACCCTACAAATGAAATTATTAGGTTTTTCACTTATTACTAGGCAGTATTCTTGTAACCCCCATTTTGGTCCTATTCTTGAGCAATGCAAAAAAGGAGCTGCTATTGGAGGATAGTATCTTAAGAATCTATCTGTTTAAGTAAAAAGGGTTATATATACCGAATTATTCTACACACAAGCTGTTAGTTAGGGAAGCTCATAGTGATAGATTATCTAGTCATTTTGAAGAGTTCAAAATAGCCAAACTGTTGAAGGAAAATTTTTACTAGCCTGATTTGACAAAGGATATCCATAAGGTAGTCAGTAGTTGCAAAGTGTGCAAAAAGGCCAAAGGAAAGAGAGAGCTACTTGGAGAGTATATGCCATTAGCTGCACCGACCTCACCTTGGGCTAACCTTAACATGGACTTTGTCTTAAGGTTGCCCCAAACATCCAGGGGAAAAGATTCTATCCTTGTTATAGTGGATGACTTTAGCAAAATGGCACACTTCATCCTATGTTATCAAACTAACAATACTTTTTATGTTGCTAATTTGTTTTTACAAGCAGTTATCCGATTACATGGAGTATTGAAGACCATTGTTTTAGATCGAGATACAGAATTCTTGAGTTATTTTTGCAAGAAACTTTAGAGAAGACTTATAACTAAACTTCTATTCAGCTCTAGTAGTTACTTTTAAATTAATGGCCAAACCAAAGTAGTGAACAGGACACTAGGCACTTTACTTTGAGCTGTCGTAGGAAAGAATTTAAAGGATTAGGATTTGTGTCCACCAGTTGTGGAGTTTGTGTGCAACCAAACTATCCACAATACCACTAGGAAGACTCTTTTTGAGGTCGTCTATGGTATCAATCCCTCTATCCCCTTAGATTTTATTGGTACCCTCGCAGTTGCCAAAGAAAGTCAATTTGGAGTCACCTAAGCTTAAGAATTACAAGAACTACATTAGTTCATAGCAAGGAAGATCGCTAAGTTCAATTAAAGATAGCAAGAGATCAGTAGTCATAACCGCCGAACTATTTCTTTCAAACTAGGTGATTTAGTATGGATTCACCTCAGTTGAGAAAAATTTTCACACCTAAGATAGAGTAAGCTATCCCTATGCGTTAATGGTCCATTTAAAGTCCCGAAGAAGATTAACTACACCACCTACAAGATTTAGTTAACTAAGAACTATGGTGTTTTCTCTACCTTCAATGTGTCTTGATTTACTTTCCTCTACCTTCAATGTGTCCAACCTGATTCTCTACCGACCAGAGAAAGACCTAACAAAAGCTGTAATAGAACAAGAACTAAAAACCTCTTTAGATTTAAGGATAATCCTTCTACCCACCTAAGTAGATGATAAGAATCAACTCCTTAGATCGATCACACGCAACTGGGCTAGAGGACTACAAAGACTCATACGGAGAATACTAGCTTGAAACACCTATCCACAATATTACTAGGAAGACTCTTTTTGGGGTCATCTTTGGCATCAATCCCACTATCCCCCTAAATTTGATTAGTACCCCCCATAGCTGCTAAAGAAAGTCAATCTAGAGTCACCCAAGCCCAAGAATTACAAGAACTACATCAATTCATGGCAAGGAAGATCACTAAGTTCAATTAGAGATAGCAAGAGATCAGTAGACGTGGTTACCGAACTATTTCTTTTAAACTAGGTGACTTAGTATAAATTAACCTCAGTCAAGAAAGATTTTCACACCTAAGATAAAGTAAGCTATCCTTATGCACTAATGGTCCATTCAAAGTCTTAAAGAAGATTAGCCACACTGCCTATAAGATTGAGTTACCTAAGAACCATGATGTTTCCTCCACCTTCAATGTGCCCAACCTAATTCCCTACCGACCAGAGAAAGACCCAACAGAAGCTATGATATAACAAGAGTTAGAAACCTCTTTAGATTTAAGGATAAATCCTTCTACTCTCCAAGCAGATGATAGGAATAAACTCCTTAGACTAGTCACATGCAACTAAGCTAGAAGATTGCAAGAACTCACACGAAGAATACTAGCTCAAGACACCATTTAGGATGAAGATTCCTATTCCGATCTCTATCTTTTACACTACTAGTAACCCAAGTGCCAAGCTCTCATAAGTGCCAATACAGTTTCCGAGCTTCCAAGTAGTCATGCTAACTTACCGAGCAACCATGACTATTACTAAGCTCTTACCATGATCCAGATTGTGTCCGAGCCGACTAACTTCAAATGTTAGGTCGAGTCAAGCTACTGAGACACCCAACCTGGAGAGGATTAGAACACCCTTTAGTACTTGAGATTTGACCTGAACTGGACCAAGTAATATTTGACTACTGACCCTCTTCTAACCTCATCCAAGTAAGATCTTACAACTACCAAGTAACCTCAGAATTTGTTATAGCTTAGCTAACCGCACTATAAGCTTCCAATCATCCCTTGACACGTATCTTCTGGTATAATATTCTAGAAGGATTCCTTACTTTTTCCATATAGAATATTCTTTATCCATTTTTCCCTTTTTAGTATGTTTAATGTATTCCATTTATAAATTACCATTTTGTCTTTTCTATATATGCCTCGTAACCTTAATAAGATTAGTATATAAACCCCATTTACTTATATGTAGACAACATATTATTGCTTATTACAAGTTCCCATTCCTAAGTAACCTTAGTATTCTCATTTATCTCTTAACTCATATATATTCCCTTTAGCAAGGAGTAATAGCAAGTAGTCCTATAGTTCGAACCAGTGAGTCACATCTAGTAAATTGTAAGCCGTATAGGATCTTGTTGGTTCATCATATCCAGCTAAATAGTTCATGGATTGGCTAATCCCCCTTTTGTTTTCTTTCGTTCCCTTTCATTATAGTGCAACCTTCGTATATATGACCCTAAAGATGCATCACCTCTCCATTCTGTTTATGTCATAATTCATGACAAACTAAGAGATGGAATTTGGTAGAGAATTCAATATTAGATTGATGGCCAGATTATCATCAAACTTAGAGCCTAAGCTTTCGAGCCTCTTTATGTACCCTATCATCTTAAGTACATAAGGCCTAACTTAACTCCATTTAGCCATTTTACAGTTAAATAGGGCTTAGGATGTATTGTATTGCTCAACCCTAACACTCTCCTAGAAGAGTTCCTACAAGTGAGTATACATCTCTCTTACAGACATAATGTCATGCTGCTTTTGCAAGTCAGATAACATTGCATATAGCATGAGACATTGGATAATAGCAGAGTTCTTTAGGTACTTTTGATGTTGCTTATATTCTTCTATAATGGCATCCTCGCTTGCTTCTTTAATTTCTTCCTCTTCTAGGACATATAATTTCCTTTCATGCCTAGGACAATTTTCAATTTCGTCAGCCAATCTAGGAAATTTGATCCAATGAAGATATTGTCTTTATCAAGAATAGATTGCAACAAAAGGTCATTATTGCTATTTGTCATTTTGGATTTATAAAATCAATGTAAAGTTTGGTAACTATGAATTTATTTTATAAAAGAACTTTTAAATTAGCTCTCACTATTTTACTCAAATCTAATAGCCCCTCTATTAGATTCTAAAAACCCCATTGGAAGGTTTTCTAATGGATCCAAAATTCCAAATAAAATTAATATGCATACAGCCGAGCTGTACTTACATACTATATTATTTTATGCAAGCCTTAATTAACTTAACAATCATAAATCTATACAACTTTTAGATTTTCTATTAGGCTAACTGCTCTTTTAAAGTGTCTTCGAAACCCAACACTCACCCATTAATTTGTTAACCTTAGCTAAGCTAACAAATCAATAATTTAATTTAAGTCAACCCAATAATAAATTACACAACTATAGTAATTTAATATAAGCCCACAATTAAGTTGTACTAACTCTCATAAAATCCTAATTTTATCTTGACCACAAATATATTTTATGTAGAAAAATAAATGTTAATACAAATTGCTTCCAATTTATTATTTCTGACCAATGTATTTTAGCTCCAAAAATATCGATATTGTTTTAGTATTCACTAAAATTTCTAATCAATTATTTTGTTTTGTTAATTGTGCTACATTATGCGACCCTTTGAGTTTCTATATATGAAGGTAATGTCTATTTAAATACAAACCAAGGTAATCATATAGCAATAGTTATTAGTCATCCAATAAATCACTATAAACCAATTACTACGTAATTAAATCTATTCATTAAACGATATCTTGATTAAACCATTACATATCATATCATCAATGTTTTAATTGTTTTACTTCGTTTCTGAGATAAAATAAACTCAATAAAACTTGTTGTGGCCATGTGCTTATAAGTCACTGTTATATTAACCAAGCAACCCTAGATATCAACTCCTAAATCCAAGAGAGTGATAAATTCTATCTTGGTTTATCACTATTCTTTCCATATTTCATGCCATACCAAATAACCTTATTATTTACAATATAAATAAAGTTTACGGCTAACCATATCAAAGCATAATATTCCATATATAGGATATATAAAGATCTCAAGTTTAAAAATTATTTACACTCATCATATGAGATTATTTACGCTCGTTCATATAAAGGAGGGACTAATGACATTAAACACGTAGTGCCCTCTATTAGCGGGTCGTATCCGGTATACCCATTTAACTTTAGGCATCCACTTGTATAACTTGAAGATTTTTCTTTCAGTTTAGTGAGAAAGATCTTAATTATACAACGTATCGGTCTAAATATCTATATGCCTTTTAGATATTTATCCAACCAATGATAACTTTTAAATAATACAATATCATGGAATCTTATCGCTATTACACCTTTATTATAAGTCCATAGATATTCTTATTATCTATAGGACTTTATTATAAATATATATGAGCGGAAAAGTATATAAATATAATAATACTATCTTTTTATAAATAATATTCATAAATGCATTAAAAGTGTCTCAGTACATTGTGCACAAATTACAACATTTTCCTTTTGCACAACTTGTGTTTTCTTTGACGTTAATTATGTATCGTGTATTATCTTCCAACCTTTCTTTCATCTATTTATTAGTGCCCGTTTGTTTCATCCATCTTGTATCTAAATCTCATAACCTTTCTTTTTTATTTTTCTTCTTTTTTAACCATTTAGGCTTGGTGATAGTAGATATCATTGCGATGGTGGTTTGGTGGTCTCCAAGTGGTCTATACAGTGACAAATCTGTAAGAAGGCCCCTTGTGGTAATGTCAGTGAGGGCCTTCCAATGCTAAAGTTAGCAAGAAGGAAAGGAAGAGAGAGTTTTGAGAGTATTTCAATATAAATAGAGTGGTTGAGGAGTCAATCCCTCTACCTATGGCTTCATGCCCCATTTATATGGCATGAAACTTACCTATTAGGGGTACGTGGCCGATGAAGATTAGCTCATACGTAGTTAATGTAGGGAAGAATGCTCAGTACAAGGAAAGACAATACCTTTCTACCAGTTGGTGGCTTCAAGAAGAGTGCTTGTCACATCAACATGGGCAACCATCATAATTAGGATGACTAATCATTTAGGCCATACGAAAGTATTCAGGTGACATTTAATGAAGAGAGAGAAGAAGGATGAGCAGAGTAACCATGGTGTCATGATCCTCAGGTTGCATGCTAAGCACATGTGGTGTGCTTAAGGTTAAGGTTGACATGGGTTTGCAAAGCCTTTTATATGATCGCTCAAGGACTATGGAGTCTTTGGGGTCTCAAGTGTAGAGGAGTCAAGCACCCTGAAGACATTTGTTGAAGCTTCCAAGGTCTTCAACTAGTTAGGATTATAGGAGTGCTCGGGGTAACTCAAGCAAGTTGTGTTGTCACTAACCATATCGACCATATCGCAATACTTGAGCTTAGGTCGAGCTATTCATGGAAGGCTAGGTCGGTTGGCTTATTAGAAGGTGCCAAGCTCTCGACCCAAAGGAGTGATTAGGGGCACTTAAGCAAGCTAATGTACTTAGACATAAGCTTCTAGAGCTTAGACCTAAAAATACTTATCAACACTTATGCCCCTACTCTTTTTAGCATTGAGACAACTATGATAGTAGTAAAATCTAGACTCCAAAGGTTAAGGTCCAAGCTGTTTCTAAGTGATCTTAAGAAGGAAAACGACAATCTTAGGCTCATTAGCCGAGGAGGAGCCACTACTTAATGCTTGCTAGTGAGACATGATAATTGATATTATCAACGTGATTGTTGAGATATTCGAGGCTCATTGATGGCATCTTGGGAAATGCATGTAGACTCTCAAGCACACACAAGGGTCACGTTGGCATGGTAGATGAATCTAGGCTATTGATCTATGAGAGCGATACATGGATGGTTGTGGTCCATTTGGCATGAAGCGCTGATTTGTGTGTCCCCTCTCTTTTGTCTATATAAGGGTCTTGGGGGCGTGACTCACTTCCTCACTCTCATATTACCCCTGATGAAACTTTGCCAAAATTTCTCCACAAAATTTCTCTTTGACTTTTCTCTTAAACCGAGCATTCCAATCCTTTCACTCATCAGACCTAGAAACAGCAATGTTCAAACAAAAAAGATTCAAAGGTAATTAAGGCTAATATCTTTCTCATATATATATATATATATTTGTTATGTGCTATGTGTTATGTATTTGCCCTTTTATTATTATTTTTCAATTTGTAATACCCATTTGCCATATTTGAAAGAGATGTCAAAACTATACCTAAAGTACAAAAATGACGGCATCTCTTGATTTTTTGTAAGTGATCAAAGAGGACCTAAAACTATTTTTCCTACAACCCAGATTTATTAAATCTACTAACTTTACAAAAATAACTAAGTGATTAAAGTAACTAGATTACAAGGGGTTCTTATAGCGTTCCTATGTAAAACATGATCAGCGAGCTTTTTTTTTTTTTTTAATTTTATCATCTTTTGTCATTTTTATTTCTTTATTTATTTTTTTAGATTTTAGTCATCCAAGTACATGCATCGGTATGCTAACAAAATACAGGATGGTACGGTTTACATAAGTGAAAAGAATAAAATAATAATAATATGCGCGTTATGTAAGTTGTGATTTACCATATTCTTAATGATTAAGTGCAAAGTATTGAACGGAAGATGTTTACTTCTGTATTTATTATAATTCGTCCAAAAATAACTCTACAGCAAAGACATTCACTATATAGTAAAATATTCTTAAAAAACACAAACATAGTTGTTCAGCCACTGCCCCAGCAAAATACATGAGAGCATCACAGATGATGCAAATGATATTGTCGCCATTCCTGTCCATGTCGTCAAGCTTTCCATCAGTTTTGCTTCACAGTTCACATTGACGATTAGCGAAAACGCAATCAAGTTTTCCGATCGGGCTTCGACTTCCGCTAAGCCATCTTCAATGTGCAGGAAATTCGAACCAGGATGGGTGGGGATCAAGAGAAGTAAATCGAGTGTGAGCAATTGTGATGGAGAAGCCCTTGGAATGAAGGATGGTGCCAAGCTGAAGCATTGGAGTCACGTGGCCTTGGAATGGACCTGGAAATAGAACCAATCTGCCAGGCCCTTTTTCTCGATTTTACAAAGCTGATTCACTTGTTTTCTTAGAGAATTTGTGAAAATTAATGTATACAGTCTTGATTTGCCAGGAGGGGCTCGATGTTTAAAACTCACAATTCATGTTGGGAGAAAAGCACAGGACAGGCATGCAATTACATAGGAAATGCTTTAAATTAAAAAAGACAATACTGAGAGAGACTTAAATATAAATATTGTCCTCAAAGTCATGGGACCCTTTCAATCGGACAAAATTGTTATGCTGTTATATTTATATTGGGGGAACGGCAGTTGATCAGTGCAATACTTGTTGCCAATGCCTCAGCTTTCTTCACATATGGAAATGTCTCCTCTACAAAATGGTTAGATAACCACAAATAAATGCTGACCACTTGATGCCTTGTCTCAAGTATTATATGTATACATAAATTCAAATTAAGATTTAATGTAGATACAAGATTTAATGCAATGCAGATGCAAGATTATGGCATATTCATCATAAAGTAAGGGTATGATTTGTATACCTAGAATTAAAGAGAGATCTATATTGTAGTAATATTTGTCTATATAATATTGTAAAGAGTGTAAGAAAAGATTACTCTCTTCCTCATAGGATATTACAATTAGGTTAAAACTATTTAACGAGAGATCAATTTTTTATATCCTTATTAAATGAGAGTTATGACCTTTCATTGGGCAATAAAGTGAGTAATCCTACTCATCACCAGCTATTCACATTGAAAGCATAATTACAATGTCCATATTGGTGAAGTGCTATAATTAAATAATTATTTCATAATTGATTTATAATAATTCAAAAAAATATATTCTAAATAATTGATTAATACTAATCCACATAATCAAATAACCTAACATTCTTCAACTTGAATAGCATTAGTCAATTGTCAGAAATATATGAATTATTAGGATAAGAACATCAATTATGGTCAAAGCACATATCAACCAATAATTTAAGAACTATAGAGGTTAACATTGCAAATATAATATCTAATAGGGACATATATATATCATACATGTTAATATGCTCATATTTCCTATAAAAGAATAATGGATAAGAGAAACAAAAATAATACAAACTTGTCATCTCAAAGAATGGTCTAAGCATTTCAATAATGCTATAAGAGATATGATAATAAAAGTGTCATCATCTCATACATATCTCATAGTAATCAACAAATATACAATTTTAGACTCCCACTAACTCAAGATATCAAAAGACTTAAACAAACCATACTGAGATATATAGTTGGTGGATTTGCTAACATGTTCTCTATAACAAGATGCTCAATTTTAGTCTGAAACTCTAGAATTTTCTCTTTAACAAATATATATTTTATATCAAAATACTTTGAGTGAAAAGAGCTATTGTTACTTTGAAAGAAATGCACAATAGAAGTATTGTCGCAATATATCACAAGTGGCCTTAATATACTTTCAACAATGTCAAAATCTAAAAACCACACGGCTTAACAACTAACCTTACAACGAGTAACCTTGTGACAAGCAACATACTTTACTTTTATGGTAAAAGTAGCTTTAAGTGTCTAACACTTTTCAACAAAATGGCTCTTTTTTCCATTATTAAAATAAAACCAAAAGTAGATTTTTGGTCATTAGGGAACATACAAAATCTGAATCAAAATAGCTAATGACTTGAAGTTGATCAAACTTCTTATAAGTCAACATATAATTCTTAGTGCCTTACAAATATCTCATGACCTTTTTATAGCTTTCCAATGACCCAAACATGAGTTGCTTAAATATATCCTTAAAGCATTAATAGCAAAAGTAATGTTGGGACAAGTACAAACTTAAGTATACATCAAATTGCCAACAACAGAAGCATATGGGGCCTTCTTCATCCTTTTATTTTATTTTATTTTGAGGATATTGAAATTTAGAGAGCACATTACCCTTTTGGACATGTGTAACACATAAGAGCAAGGATGAATGTTAAAATAATAGAGGACCTTTTCAATATATCCTCTTTAAGACAAGTCAAGAATGCCACGTTATCTATCATGTTAAATTTAGATGCATATAGCAACTAAAGCCTCACCAAGGTCCTACTTTGTCTCTGTCAAAAGTTTAACACTACTAATAATAAAAAATATATCATCAACATATAAGATAAAAATTCTAATATTGCTCCCACTATTCTTTAGTTCTCAAAGTTGGTCCATTCAAGGTTTAGACAAAAGTTAATTGCATAAGTAAAGAGGCTGGCATCAAATTAGCAAAGGAAACATTTAATATGCACATTGTTCTAATGCAATTAGAAAAATTAAATGATTTTGTATACAAAACCAAACAGCCCTTAATACAAATTTCTTCCTTATTATGATCCCATCTAAGGGTTTCAAATAACAATATATAAAAAATATAATGATACAATGCATAAATGTCATGTCACCAAAATTTCAATACCAATAGGGTACTTGAAACAAAATTGATATAAGAATAAAACTAATGCTACATTGTATGAACGAGAAATAGCATCAATAATAACATACCAATAAGGTATAATTATTATTAATGCAATATAAATTACAATAAAAAAAATTAGTTGTTTAATTTACACAAAACTTTGTATAATTGTACCCACCATAGGTGACCTCATAACTATACAAATTGATAACAATCATGCCTGACAGAATATGATAATTTACATCATGCATAATAGGGCATTGAATCAAATTGAATCCACAAGCATAACACAAATAATCAAAGTAATAATAATAAGGTAAAAAATGGGGATCGTGCCAATTCATATTACTTACAACGTATGTCAGCTTAAATAACATTACCGGTTGGTAGGAAGTACTAAATAAGATTTTTATTTTAGTAAATATTATTAAATTGCAATCCTCCAAAAGCTTTATAAAAAACAAAACATCAATGAGGATTTTTCTTACTTTTGATACTAAAAAAAAATATAGTGAATTAAACAAAGTGCATGAATATAATTTAAAGGATTTCTTTACCCTTAAAAGAAAGGATTTTATTACGAGACTTCAATACACCAAAACAAACTCAATGTGTTTTCATTTCTTGTCATTAGCACATTTCAAAATTTTATCATTGCAATATTTATTGTTCACACCAAAATTAACTGAAATTACAATAAGAATGCAAAAGATCAATAAATTAGGGCAATAACTAATTTCCCTTTAAAGAAAACTAATGCTTCAATTATTTCAAGGGTTTGGTGCATCACATACAAATCCCCTTAGACAAAAGATCAAATATTAGGATTTTATTATGCAAAGTAAACAAATAAGATGCATAAACTTTTGAAATTTTCTCCTTTGAGAGATAAATTCTCTAGACCCATTTATATGTACATAATACTTCACTTCATTCCAAAAATTAAAATATATAAATATCCCCTTTATAAGTTTAAATTAATAGACCACTTTTGTGGCAATAACCTAAATAAATTTCGCCTAAATTAGTATAATGCATTTTATCTTATATATGTACTTCAAACATATTACTTATAGTACTTTTATTCACATATATACTCTCAAATTTAATTGCTTTCTTACCACAATTTTAAGATTCACATGTAAACAAATTAAAATTGATGACTCATAAAAGCCAAAAGAAACAAATATCAAATTAATAAGTTGAATGATTCTAGTGATATATATTGTAGCGCTCTACCTCTTAGGGCTTATTCATTTGACACACCGGTGCTAAAAGATGGATTGCTCTATCGTTCTTGAGTTGAGGATAAGGTTAATTGGAAACTAAGTATAGTTTGAAAATTATAAATATTATATATTTATATAAAAGCTTAGAAGTGTCCTTTAGGATACCTAACATAAGGGCTTCATACTGCTTATGTTGATTGGAGTAATATAATTAACATAATAGTTCATCACTCTCAAGTTATCCCTATCCCGAAACTATGCTCCAATGTTATCACTAGCTCTATATCCAAAGGTAATGTGCCTTTAGGATAGTACATATAAAGAAGCACCATAACAAAAGGGAAATTAGCAAATCTAGGCAGTTATCAATCGAATGTGATGCACCAATTGATCATACTTGACCTAATCCAAGCCCTCGAAATGACTCATGAATGCCAAACTAGGGTCACTCACCACTATTCCTTATTAAGGGAATAGATAAGAGCTAAGAGGGTAAGTGAGAACACTAAGGTTGCTCAAGAAAAGAGACTTGTAATAATCAAAATGCAATAATATGTTCTACGTACAAGTTAATAGGGTTTATATATTAGCCCTACTAAGGTTATAAGGCAAACATGGAAAAAACAAAAAGGGTTATTTACAAATGAAATACATGAAACATACTAAAAGGGGGGAAACAGGTAAAGAATATTATGTAGGGAAAAGTAAAAAATCTTTCTAGAATATTATGCCAAAAGACACATGTCAAGAGGTTATTGGAAGCTTGTAATGCAGTTGGCTAAGCTATAATGAATTTTGAGGCCACTTGGCAGTTGCCTTATGCTACTTGGAAGAGGTTAGAAGAGAGTTAGCAGTCAAAGCTAACCCGGTCTAGTTCAAGTCAAAGCTTGGGTACTAAAGGGTGTTTTGATCCTCTCCAGATTGACTGTCTTGGTAGCTTGACTCAATCTAACATTTGAAGTTGGTTGACTCGGATGCTGTTTGGATCATGGTAAGAGCTTGGTAATAGGTATGGCTATTTGGTAGGTTGGCATCATTACGTAGAGGCTCGGAAACTATGTTGGCATAATGTAAAATATGGAGATCAAAATAGGAATCCTCATTTAAAATGGTGTTTCAAGTTAGTATTCTCTGTGTGAGTCCTTGTAATCATCTAGCTCAACTATGTATGATTGGTTCAAGGGGTTGATTCCTATCATAGGGTTAGAACAAAGCTAACCCCTCAACATCAAGCCAAGTGAGCACAAGCAAATAACAAATAATAAATAGCAAAATGATCATATCTAATTATAATTTACTGCCATCATCACAACAATTGTAGCAATTAGCTTTATCAAATATAATCGAGCATAATATAATTTAGTAATCAATAAATGCTTATGCATGCAATGATATGCCATGCTATTGTACATGATATGCATTGGCCAGTATCTTAATGAAGTAAATAATGAGCGATACTTAGCAGTTCCTAAGCAAAATTATTTGAGCGACACTTAGTGGCTCTAAAGCAAAATTATTTAAGTGGCACTTGATGACTCTCAAGCAAAATATTTGAGCAATACTTGGTAGCCTAAGAGCAAAATATTTGAGTGGCACCTGGCAACTTAAAAACCGAGCATGGATCTATATATTGAAAATCCAGCTATATAAACTAAACTTTACAAAATCCATGCCTATAGATCCCTTCATACAGACTAAACTTTCAATATGACCCTTAAGTCATTTTTTTCTTTAACTGAGCTTCAAAACATAACCCTTAGGTCATTTAATCAAATTGAGCTTTTAAACTTTATCCTTAGGTCCTTTAATTAAAACTAAGCTCAATAAAAGGTTGTTTCCATACCATGCATGAATGCACATGATGCAAGGAATTGCATTTAATAATAACCTCGCACATATCTCATGCACGAACTATAATTCATTGTTTTCCATAAATCAATCATCACATCGAACATATTATGGAATCATTCTTAACCAAGCATAATTTCACGGAGCACGATTAATGTATTTCAATTGAAACTAAGCATAAGATCACAACACTACTTTTAACAAACCACGTTTATAGCTTAAGGTAGCATGCCAATTAATTCTTGAATTATCATTTTGTGATACCTTTACTTCCGATCACCAATTCAAATAACATAACTCGTAATAAAGTATGAGATTCCAAGTTGAAGTCATTTTATTCAATCATGCTCATTACATAGCCATATCAAGAATCTCAAATCAAATTACACATCAGTCAAATCAACATAGCAATCAATCATCAAATAATTAAGTCTTATGATTCACTCGGTGAAGTTTCAATGATCTATTCAAAGCAACAAGTGGTCATTTAATTTATGAGCACATCGTATTACAACAAGCAAGAAATAGGTGTACACCTAAATAGTTGCGTATATTTTGAAAAATCCTCTAGTACTAAGATCCATTGACATCCTCTAGATTACCTATGATACATCAAAGATTCTCCAAATCATATTAAGTTTTGTTTATACCTAGGTGTCTCTACACTACTCTCTTCAATACCTTATATCTTTCTTATTCAAGCTTCTAACTTTCTAGCTTTACATTTATATTATTTAGTTTTATAACTTTTAACCTTTCTAGTTGAGTTTCTAACTTTTTTTTTTTTTATGTTATGTTTCTGTCGTTGCGAATGCATTTAAGAATCTTAGAATTATGATACTTATTGTCTCATTTATAATTGAAATAACTATAGACTACTCTATTTATGGTAAAAAAAGTCTATTGCAAAGATTATTGTTAGTCAAAGTCTTTGTAAGAACATAATGTAATTTATTATGTGTTACACAATCAAACATAAAATCTTCACTCTTACATCAAGTATCATCCCAAATAATTTGACATCTTTGAACTAATGTATGCTTCCATTGGAACATAATCTTATCTCGAATATATCACTTTATAAGACTGTTATTTTCATTATCTCTAATGTCCGAAGAGTTCAAGAGGGACAAATCAATAAGCCCTATCTCTAAATTTATAGTCTGTGAAGCCAAGAACAATGAAATGATTTGTTTATATTATTATTATTATTTGTTCATATATATATATATATATATATATTCAATGAACTTATGAGAAATTACTAATAGCTGGATGTTTTCTTCTATTCCTCAATGCAAAAGCACTCACTTAATAATTGTAAATAGATAGGCAAATATTGTGAGTTCCTAGTTTCCCCAGCAAACCATCTTAAAGAACGTAATAATATTCTATACAAGAAAATGCACATAAGCATATTTTCATCTTTAAGTAAGCTCTAATCCAATCACTAATGAACTTAAACTATTTGAGCCATGTTGTAGAAGAAAAGAAGTGTACCACTTGCACTCGAATCACATGTAAACATAATGTTGTTAATCCAAGTGTATGCTTGCTCGTAGTTGAAGCTCCTTGAAACTTTCTTAAAATAGCTTCAAATGCCATGACTCGTGGTGATTCGCTAAGTGAGTTACATGGTTCGACGATGGGACTAGATAAGATTTTCTTGCATTTTATGACAAAGTACTAATGAAAAATTTGCTAGTAGATACCATTGCTTGTTAGAAAATTGTTATATCTCAAAGTTACACAAAAGCGGGTGTTTAATTGAGCTATAGCTACTCTGTTTTGTTAGCGCAAATCAAGGGCTATCTAGGGCATGATATTAGATCAAAGAGAAAGATATGAAAGGAGTAGCAATTGTATGAATCTTAATCGAGGAAAAAGGAAATGGAAATAGCAACAACAAATGGAGCTTCATGATCAATAGAAGAAAGATAAAGGAGATGTAGAGGTAAATAAAGAAAGTGACTTGCAAAAGTGAAGTACCAACAATTGAAAGGAATTAAGAAGAAAAAAGTTTTTTGTTTTTCTTTTTATCTTTTTAAAAATAGTTGGATATCACAAGATTGCATCCCATGACTTTTGTATATATAAGATAGATATTGTCCTTGTAGATTTAATTTTGTGGGATATCAACCTAGGAAGAAGATGGGCTATTTTGCAAATTTTGTGTTAACTTGCAATACACCTATGTGTAGGCGTGGCTAGAGTTTTAATTTTGCCTAACCAGCTTTACAGCATGCATATAAAACTTATACGTATAAACTATTTTAGGATAGAAGCTAGTATTACAGTCGCTATCTTGGACATGATTTACATAAAACGTTTACAACTAATTTGCTTTGAAATAAACAGTTTATAAATTAAATATGTTAACTATCTACAAAAATATGAAAAATTACTTACTAAAATTTAAATAATCCAAGTAATGTTTACAAGATTTACAAATCTAATCTTACTTTACTTAAGAAATATAGAAATTGATATTAAAAGATTTAAAGTTAAGACTCAAACTTCTACAATTTTATATCTTCATTCCCCATGATCCAGCAGTTGCTAACCTTAAGGTAATCATAGGCCACTTCCTAGCTAACACCTACAACAACATCCATAAAGATGTGAGCAACAAACTACTCAATAAGTTAAGATAGAGACTTAAAACTACACATCAAGCACAAGCAAAGTTATCAACCAAATTTGTTAGATACAATGCATGTACAAGAAAACGCTATAGCACGACATTATCCAGTTCATCGTAAGATTACATAAATTATATCTATTTTAATCCAGGTTGAGAAGTTTAGCACACATATCAACAACTCACGATTAAACCCAAGTTTATGCAATGGAGATACTGCTCCTCCCATGATTAACTTCAAACCATTGACTTTACCCTTATCGCAACCTCCTCTCCTGTCAGTTAGTTTAACTAAGGACAAAGAAGTGACTCGTTATACTATCCAACGCTATCTCTTTCAAAAAGGTCAATATTTAGGTAGAGAACCCTAAACATTTCCCCTATTGGGTTGCTATGTAGGTCCATTTTAAACTTAGAAGTCATATATTTAGTTAAGTCTAATTTAAGGAGTTCAAGCATTTCATACAAGTCACACAACTTTCAATCTAGAACATCAAATTAGAATCATATAATCAAATTCAAAAACACACACACACAAGCATGCATGTAGTCAACTATTTAATAAACACAATCAAGTATAATCTCAAGCCTCGAAGTATTATAACATAGTACTCCAAAATATAGTAAAGAATCGATCCCAACTTACTTGAACTTCCTACTTGCTCACTTAAGGTACGACTTACATTAGCTATCTCCGATAATCCCTATAATACAAATGTTATTTTACTACTCATATAACTATCTTATATGAGCATTATTCTGTAATTCTTTATGTTATCTTTAATTTAGGGTTTTATTATATTTAACTATTCAGGTTTTTAAGTCTCTTACAATTATTCTTAATTTATGCTAGGTTTTGATAGTTTTCGAATCAGTTTCTAAATTAAGTTCTAATTCAGTTTCTAATTACAAGTTTTATACACGAACCCTAGGAACTCATTTCGAACCATTATGTGAAATTAATCACATTACACTTGAATATCCTAAATATCGTATTTAGCCCCTAACTTGTATTTTAATCTATATAGTGCATTATATTCCTAATTTAACTACCAAATTAGCTTTTGATGTAAAAATAACCTACATTTTTTATATAATTCCATAAATTCACCTTCTAAATCAGATTTATATCATATTCCTAATATTATAATATCATTAATTTTGACCTAATGTTTTCTACCCATTTAATCTCTATATACACATATTATGTATTATTACATATTATACAATTATATCACCTATCTAACACTTCTAACACTACATATATCATCCTTCATCATCCAATAACATATCAAAATGTCTAATTATACCCTAAATCAAAATTTATACCTACTTAACCGTAAATCATAAAATTAACTTAAAATATACCATTTTACCTATTATATATTTACTACATAATACTTACATCTAACACCTTAATTTATTTGATTAACTTACTTGATTCCTCTCCAAAATTTATTTGATTACTTATTTGTAAAATTAAGGCTCGAAATCTTAATTTCCACTTAACATATCTCCAATCATATTTGAGAGCATATATTTATAACAAGGTATTACATCCTACCCCCTTTAAAATGGTTTCATCCTTGAAACTTAAATCTCACAAGAACTTTCAAGATTATTTACACGATGTGTTGATCGATTTAAACATAAGGCTAATATAAGCATACCAAGCACAATTTTTTGATAAATTGCACTTATCGATTCATTATACCAAGCGACATAGATGGAGTCACAAAATCCCTCGCTCAAAGACATAGTCTACCAAAAGTAAAAGAAATATTAGAACTAGCCTTCCATGAATAATTTAAGGTATTTAGTATGCATTGACTCTTTTGTTCCAAAGTTACCTCTTTTTTTGTGTGATAGTTCTAAAGATCATTTTAAATAATTAATGCTTCTATTTTGCAATAGTTGAATCATCATATCTAAGATCTTAATAGATCTCTCCTCATAAGTTAAATTCTCGTTACACTTAACAGGAAAACTTCTTTTACCTTCAAAGGATCTCCAATAAATTACCTCAATAATGGAACATTAAAACATTACGTACATTTGTCAACTCTTCTGATAGTTCAAGCTCATAAGCCACATCTCCCACTTTCTTATAATTCGATATGGCCCAATACATCTTAAGCTTAGCTTCTCTTTTATTCTAAATCTTTTGACTCCTTTAATTAGTAACACATTTATGAATACCAAATCTCCTACCTCAAATCCTAAGGGTTGTCTATGCATATATGATAACTCTTTTATTTCCTTTGTATAGCTTGTATCTTAGCTTTGATTATTTGGACCTTATCTTCTAGTTTGATTATTTGTTCTTTCCCTCTATCATCTCAATAAATCGAGAACCTACATTCTCATCTATAAAGTATCTCATATGGACTATCTAAATTGTGTTGTGATAGCAATTGTTATACATATAAATATTTTTAGTGGAAAGTGATCTTCCAAATTCCCTCCAAAATCTAAACACATGCACTCAACATGTCCTCTAATGCTAGAATTGTCGATTTTGACTATATATCCGTTTGCAGATGTACATTACTAAATTTAATTTTTGTATCCCTAGCTTCTTAAAATGATTGCCAAAATCTTGACATGTATCTCAATTCTCAATCTGAGACCATCAAAATTGGAACACCATGTGTATGCACTATTTCTTTCGTATGTAGGGCAACTAACCTTGATAATGGCATTCCAACATCACAAGGTATAAATGAGCCGATTTTTATTATTCTATCACTATGATCCCTAGAGCATCATTTTTTTTCCCCTCCAAGTCTTAGGTGACCTAATTACAAATCCATCATAATGTATTCGATTTTTTTTTTTTTTGGCTTAAGTATATGGAGTGGCTATAACAATCCTTCTAGCCTACTTTACTCTTATCCTCTAACAAATGATACATTACAGAACAAATTCAGCAATATCCTTTTCCAATCACTTGTATTCCAATTCTAAGTTTTCTATATCTTTAAGGACCTCTTTGTTATTTCTTAGAATAGTTGCTAAATTATCCCAACCTTTTCTACTTGATGCATCAATGACAACTATCACCTTATCACCTTCCTAAAGTGATAATGTACTGTTAGACCCCAATCCTACAGTAACCAACCATTGCCTTAAGTGCATATTCAACTCACTTTGCTTAAATATGTACTTTAACTTCTTATAATCAGCGTAAACATCACATTTGTCTCCATATAGGTAGTGTCTCTAATTATTTAATGTAAATACAACCATAACAAGTCCAAGATCATGAGCCCAATAATTTGTTCACACGGTCAAGTTACTTGGATGCTTAAGTAATTACTTACCATGCTTTATACACATAGGTCCTTAACTCTTCTTAACTCATGACAATATATAAAGTATCCACCAACTTCATCTAGTATAGTCAACATTGATATTGTTACCAATCTTCTTAAGCTCTTGAAACTTTTCTTATATTTATTGTTCCAATCTAAGTTAACACCCTATTTATTTATTTAGTTTTTCCTTAATTGGGTCAATGATATAAGCACCTTAGAGAAATCATACATAAGTTTTCTACAATTGCCTATGATACCAAGGAAGCTTCTCGCTTTGCTTGTCATTTCCGATCTCCCTCATTCCATCATTGCTTAAATCCTAGCAAGGTCTACAGTAATCTTAGAACTAAACTCAATATGACGAAGCAATCCAACTTGTTACAACTAAAATCCACTTATTCAATTTGGCACAAAGTGTTTCCAACACAATTCTCAAGAACCTCACCTATCCCTCTTTATTCTTAGAGCATGCTTAGATATCATCTATAAGGACCACAAAAAATTCATCTAAATATTCCTTGAACACCTTGTCATGTAATCATAGCCCCCTTTTATTATTATTATTATTGTTTTGGTTGAGTGACATTACCAAAACTCATTGTGCTTATATCCATTTCAAGATGCTATCTTCAATATGTCCTGCTCATGGACCTTTAATTGATGGAAGCTCGAATGTAATTCAATAGAATTTATACTAACTCATCTTTACTAATCAAATAAATCATTACTACCCTAGCAATGGGTACTTATTCTCCATCATTACCTTACTTTACTCTTGGTAATCAATGACTAAGCACATAGTCCCATCTTCCTTTTCATAGACAACAATGGAGTACTCCACAATGACACATTAGGTCTTATGAAACCTTATCAACAATTCTTATATTTGTTTCTTTCAATTCTATTGGTTCTAGTACTACCATACGATGTATTACTTTTGATATTAGTTCAATTTCTAGTATAACTTTTATACCAAACTCAATTTCTTTGTCTAGGATAGGCCGACCATTTTCTCTTAAAAAAAAAACCTTTTTAGGCATTCGCACACTATAGTTATGTCTCCTAACTTAACTTCTTCTACTTAGGTTCCCATTATTGATGCCAGGTGTCCTATACATCCACTTCCTAATAGTTCTCATGACTTGTGGGCAATAATTAGCCTGAAAGTTTGCATTCAATACTCTTTGTAGCTAAAGGAATCTTTTAGAGATTATCAATTCTAGAACTTTCTTTAGCCATTTTCAGCATGTGTGTATCATTCCCTAACCTCCTTAATTTATTGTAAGAGGTTGGTAGGCCTTCTAAGTTCCCACTAAAGGCTGATAGGATCTCTCATTTCCCATAGGGGCTAATATGGCTTGCTACCCTTTTCTCAATTTTTCTTTTTTTTTTCCCTTAAACTTAGGCCTCTCTTTCTCTTGCTCGCTCTCTTATATGTTCCTCCCTCTTTGTTTCAAGCAATATAGCTCCCTTCTCATCTTACTTTTAATAGTGGTAATGTATTACTGATCCATGAATACATTTTTTTTTTTTTAAATCATTATAACTCAAGGGTTCCTAGAATGATAGCTATGGAGTTACCCACCATTCATGAATGGCATCCTCTAAAAGTATCGAAGTATAGTCCACTTTCTCATTGTTAAGTATGTCATAGACATAAAAGGCTCTACCCATTGGCAAGATCCATTTATTTATTGTAGTAAGATATGAGCCAATCCCATTTAAAGGCTTAACAAATCTTAATACTTGAGCTAATTCTTCTCCTTTAGAAAATTGTTCTAAAAGTATTAGCCCATGTTAACAATGCTACTGCATTTAATCCAACTAGGGCTATAGAGGACAAGAGGCAGATAGCATATCTTTACATCTTTGCTTCTCTAAAGCCCGGTTTGTAATTAATCATCTACGTCTCATTCGTGGCAACTTTAATTACTATACTATAATCAAGACTGTGAAATTAGGCTTTCACTTATACTTAATAGTCATGTCTTTATTGCCATAGCAAAAGAAGAATTATATCTATCATGATATCCAAGAAAACCTACACAACCTTAATTCTTAACTTGCAAATTTTAACCTAGGCTTCAATACTACCTTGTAGCGCCCTACCTCTTACGGCCTATTCGTTTGATACATCGATGCCTAAAGACGGATTGCTATATTGCCTTCAAGTTAAGGATAAGGCTAACTAGAAACTAAGCATAGTTTGAAACTTATAAATATTTCATATTTATATAAAAGCTTAGAAGTGTCCTTTAGGATACCTAACATAAGATCTTTATACTGCTTGAGTTGACCAAAGCAATATAATTAACATAATAGTTCATCACTCTCAAGTTATCCCCATCCCAAAACTAAGCTCCAGTGTTATCTATAGCTCCATATCCTAAGGTTAGAATAAAGCTAACCCCTCTACATCAATCTAAGTGAGCAAAAGCAAATAATAAATAATAAATAGCAATATGAGCATATCCAATTACAATTTACTATCATTGTCACAACAATTGTAGCAATTAGCTTTATCAAATATAATTGAGCATAATATAATTTAATAATCAATAGATGCTTATACAAGAAATAGCAAGCCATGCTAATGCATATGATATGCATTGGCCAATATCTTAATCGAGCAAATAATGAGCAACGCTTTGCGGTTCCAAAGCAAAATTACCTAAGCGACACTTGGTGACTTTCGAGCAAAATTATTTGAGCAGTACTTGGCAGTTATCAAGCAAAATATTTCGGCAGCTCCGGAGCAAAATATTTGAGCAGCACTTGGCGGCTCCTGAACAAAATACATGAGTGTCACTTAATAGCTCAAAAACCCAGCATACAAATTTATACGCTAAAAACCGAGCTATATAAATTGAACATTACAAAATGTGTGACTTGTAGATCCCTACATGCAAACTAAACTTTCACTATGACCCTTAAGTCATTTTTTTCTTAAACAAAGCTTTAAAACATGACTCTTAGGTGATTTAATCAAACTAAGCTTTTAAACATTATCCTTAGGTCCTTTAATTAAAACCAAACTCAATGGCCTTTAAGCCATTTTCATGCCATGCAATGAATTGTATTTAAGAATAACCAAGCACATATCTTAGGCATGAACTATAATCCATTGTTTTCCATAAATCAATCATCACATCAATCATATTGTTGAATCATTCTTAACCAAGCATAATTTCATAGAGCACAATCAATATATTTCAACTGAAACTGAGCATAAGGTTACAACACTACTTTTAACAAACCATGTTTATAACTTAAGGGAGCATGCCAACTAATTCTTGAATTATCATTTTGTGACATCTTCACTTCCGATCACTAATTCCAATAGCACAACTTGTGACAAGACATGTGATTTCAGCATTAAATTCTTTTTATTTAATCATGCTCATCACGTACCCATATCAATAATCTCAAATCAAATCACGCATCGATCAATCAACTTGGTAATCAATTATCAAAAAATTAAGTCTTATGATTCGCTTAGTGAAGTCGTAATGACTTATTCAAGCAACGAGAGGTCATTTAATTTACAACCACATTGTATTACAGTAAGCAAGAAATGGGTGCACACCTAAATAGTTGCATATATTTTGAAAAGTCCTGTAGTACTAAGGTCCACTAACATCCTCAAGATTACCTATGATACATTAAAGATTCTCCAAATCATATTAAGTTTTGTTTGTACGTAGGAGTCTCTATACTACTCTCTTCAATACCTTATATCTTTCTTATTCAAGCTTCTAACTTTCTAGCTTCACATTTATATTATTTATTTTTACAATTTAACTTTTAACCTATCTAGTTGAGTTTCTAACTCTTTTTTTTTTTTTTAGTGTTATGTTTCTATCGTTGCGAGTGCATTAAAGAATTTCAGAACTATGCTTCTTATTGTTATATCGTTTCGTTTATAGCTGAAATCATTGTAAACTACTCTATTTATGGTGAAAGAAGTCTATTACAAAGATTATTGTTAGTTAAAGTCTTTGTAAGAGCATAATGCAATTTATTAGTATGTGATACGTAATCAAACATAAAATCTTCATTCTTACATCAAGTATCATCCCAAATAATTTGACATCTTTGAACTAATGTATGCTACCACTAGAACTTAATCTTATCTCAAATATATCACTTTATAAGACCATTATTTTCATTATCTCTGAAGTTTGAAGATTTAGAGAGGGACGAATCAACAAGCCTTATATCTAAATTTATATTTTCCATGAGGCTAAGAACAACAAAATGATTGGTTTATATTATTATTATTATTATTATTTGTTCATATATATATATTCAATGAACTTGAGAGAAACTACTAATGGCTGGATGTTTTCTTCTATTCCTCAATGTAAAAGCACTCATTTAATAATTGTAAATGGATAAGGGAATATTTTGAGTTCCTAGTTTCCCCAAGAAACCATCTTAATGAACGTAATAATATTCTATACAAGAAAATGTATACACGCATATTTTCATCTTTAAGTAAGCTCCAATCCAATGACTAAAGGACTTAAACTATTTGAATCACATTGTAGAAGAAAAGAAGTGTGCCACTTACACTTGAATGACTTGTAAACGTAGTGTTGTTAATCCAAGCATATGCTTGCTCGTAGTTGAAGCTCCTTGAAATTTTCTAGAATTGCTTCAAATGTCATGACTTGTAGCAGTTCACTAAGCGAGATACATAGTTCAACGATGGGACTAGATAAGCTTTGCCTGCATTTTATGATATAGTACTAATGAAAAATTTGCTATCAGATACCATTGTTCATTAGACAATTGTTATAGCTCAAAGTGACATAAAAGTGGGTGTTTAGTTGAGCCATAGCTAATCTATTTGGTTGGCACAAATCAAAGGCTATGTAAGGCATGATATTGGATTAAAGAAGAAGATAATGAAAGGAGTAGCAATTGTATGAATCTCAACCGAGGAAAAAGGAAATGGAAATAGTAGCGAGAAATGGACTTCCAAGATCAATAGAAGAAGGATAAAGGAGATGTAGAGTATTTTGTTCTCTTATTCATTCGAAGGTAAATAAAGAAAGTGAGTTGTAAAAGTAGAGTACTAGTAGCCAAAAGGAATTAAGAAGAAAAAAGTTTTTTTTTTCTTTTTATCCTTTTAAAAATAGTTGGATATCATAAGATCGCATCCCATGACTTTTGCATATATAAGATGGATATTATGTCCTTGTAAATATGATTTTGTGGGATATCAACCTTGGAAGAAGATGGGCTATTTTCTAGATTTTGTGTTGACTTGCGATACACTTATGTTTAGGGTCAGCTAGAACTTTAGTTTTGCCTAATCATCTTTACACCATGTATATAAAACTTATATGCGTGATAAAATTTTTCTTATATCGTATTTTAATAAAAGTCGGACAAGAAACTTAGAACAATTAGCATATTGAATTTATTACTTTCTTACCATCACCATATATTTTTTAGATACTGACATTTATTTTGATGCTTGGTTAATAGTTCAGCAACGAAAATTTAATATATATATATATTATCCAACTTTAGCTTGAGTTTTTCTATCATTTTAGAAAACTGAATTCTACATTTTGAAATTTTCTTAATATTTTATTTTATTTTATTTTATTTTATTAATTATTACATATATATATTGCTATTTTTTGGGCTCTATTACTAAATAATAAGAATATTACTATTACTACTACTATTATTTTCTAGTCAAATGTAACTCTTCTAACTTACTTGATTCCTCCTCAAAATTTATTTGATTACTTATTTGTAAAATTTAAGGCTCAAAATCTTAATTTCCACCTAACATATCTCTAATCATATTTGAGAGCATATATTTATAACGGGGTATTACATATATATAAATATAAACTAACAAAGTCACAAAAGTAAAAGAGAAAAGGAAACAAAAAACCATATCAATAAGTAAATAATCATATTACTATCAATAACTAATAGATTTCTTAGGATATTACATAAGTTACTTTGCTACCAATATCAATTTATATTGTCATATTTTGTTTCCTTCTATTTGCTTTTGTCACTTGAAATATTATTAATTGAATTTACAAATTGTCAAGTTTCATCATCACAACAAATAAAATATAGACTCTTTTCTCATAATAACTTGAAGTGACAATTAGGGAATTACAATTTTATGGTATGAAGCTTTGGAATAATTTTGGCAGAAGATTGTTGTTAATTGAAAAAATATTGAATAACATTATTTTAATTTATTCTTTTGTCCATCAAAGTTACCATAAACCAAGAATCAAAAGAAAAAGGTTTAGTTTAATAGAAACCATTGAAGATATTATTTTAAGAGGAAAATGCAAAAAAAAAAAAAAACCCTAAATTTTGACCTAAGTATAGTTTGCCCCTTTGAACTTTCAAAGTGTTCTTTCATAAATTGACAAATAACCCTCATGACCCCTTTAAACTTTGATTTTGCCATGTAAACACACCATAGTTTAAGGAGATATTTACACACTAAAATTAAAATTTAATGGATTCTTTTTAACCAAGGGATTGTTTTGCCAATTTATGAAAGTGTAAGGACCAAAAACCACATTTTAAAAATTTGAGGGGATAAACCATACCTAAGTCAAAGTTTAAAGTGGGTTTTATGTAGTTTTCCCTTATTTTAATTCTTTTATGGCATTCAATTCGATTTTATGTTCAAGAAAATACCTTAAGATAATTTCATCATCTCTCTAATTAAATTTGGCAATACAACATACAAAAAAGCAAAACTTCATTTTTCAAAAAAGTTTAAAACTTTATATTTAACAAGTCAAAAATCACCTTTTCTCAATTATAAACGTTGCAACCAAAGCAATTTATTTTTAAATGCATATATAAATATCTATGGTGAAACAAAACCTATAAGTTTAACAAATCACATATAAAACTTCATACTTTGAATCATTTATCAATATTCTAAAATCAAATCAATGGAGTTTATGCTTTTTGGTATATAATAAACACATAATCCATAAACAACAATTAAAATCTTAAAACATGATGAATTACGAATTCATATGATAAGGAGATCATTTAAACATTTGAAAAATCAATTGAGTGCAAGGTAGTTGCAAAAAAAAAAAAAAAAATTCATCTCCCATAATGAAATTTAAAATTGTATAATTACGAATTGATATGAATTCACTACAAATACCATTAACATCATTATCGAGATCAAAAGAAAACTTATAAATCATGAATTTATCGCAAATTCCAAACTAAATCCATATGCCCACAAGATTGAAAAATCATAAGGATGCAATACTTTACAAATCGACATATTACACATTTAAAGTAGATTTGTAGATACGACGAATTTCATGATTTGTAAGAATTACCAAAATTCATGATTTGAAGATTCAAGAAATTTTATCGGTTTTTGAAACATACAATATAATTTATATAGCTTATCAAAAGATTTTCATTATAATAAGCCTAACCAAGAATACGAATACATATTATCTTTTTCCTCCATTCACAAAACATCATCAAAATGTGAATCCAACTAACAAAATTTTCAAAGATGGCCAATTTATTTATTCCTTGAAAACACAAATACGAATAAAATTATCATCAAATATATATGGAACAAAATCCCTAGATTAGCTTGTTAATTTGGTCAAAATCAAAACCACAAAATTAAGGTTTATAGATTATAATTCAATTTTGACAAATACAAAAGCAACAGCTATAATCTATATTTATAATGGCTCCCATACCAATTGTTGGAAAATTATAACATATATATACATAAATTCATATCGAGATTTAATATAGATACAAGATTATGGGATGTTCATCATAAAATAAGAGTATGATTTGTATACTTGAAATCAGAGGGAGATCCATCTCGTAAGAGCATTTTTCTATATAGAATTGTAAAAAGTATGAGAAAAGATTACTCTCTTCCTCACAAGACATTAAGATTGGGTTAAAACTTTTTTATGGGAGAATAGATTTTATATACTTGTCAAATGAAAGTAAGGATCTCTCATTTGGCGATAAAGTGAGTAGCCCTTACCATCATGAGCTACTCACATTAAAAGCTCGATTACAATTAAGGTTAGACAAAAAAAACTGTAAACTACAAATTCAAACGTAAATCAAACCGTAAATTGAACCGATTCAAATCGAAAAAATAATTTTTTAACAAACTGTTTAGTCACTATTCGGTTCGGTTCGATTTAGGGAAGCAAAACTAATCGAACCGTTTTGCTAAATAAAAATAATTTCATGTAATTGTTTTATTTTTTTCATCAATTTTTATGGATTTCATCAAATTTTTTTTATGTTCTTCTTCTTTATCTTATTTTTAGGTAAATTATTAAGTTTAAGTTGAGTAAGTTCCATATAAAATTTTACATTTAAAAAATTTCCTTTTTTTAAATTATTATTTTCTTATATATATTTTTAAATCAAGGGTCTCACATTTGTACTTTTTACATGTCTCTTATTTCTTTTCTACTCTTTAATGTGCCTCTTCATATCGCTTTTTGAGAGGTAACTTTATTTCTCCCTTCTTATTGTTTATTCATTAAAATAAAATCTGTTATCCTCATTCAATCAAGTTAAGTTTACTAAAATTTGTACAACTTTTTATAAAGTATCATTACACATGATAAATATATGAGAAATTTGTTAGAAATATATGAAGTTCAACAGAAAGAAAAATATGTTGTTAGGGATTAAAATGTTTGGCAAAAATTTGATATAAACAGTTCGAACTAAATTGAACCTGTTTTAATTAGGTTCGAAAAATTTAAGAACCAAACTATATAGTTAGATTTAATTTTAAAAAAAATCGAACTATTATATTAAATTCGATTCAGTTAGAGGAGGCCAATTATACCGAATCGAACCATATCCATCCCTATTTATAATATTTATATTAGTCAAGTACTATAATTAAATAATAATTTCATAATTGATTTATTAATAATTCAAAAATATATATTTTAAATAATTGATTAATACTAATCTAATCAAATAATCTAATATCAAGATTCAAGCGTTCTGCATCATTTCGGGCAGAACCCTTTGGCATTCCCATTGCTATGTTAACAAGCAAGTTCTCATGTGAGCTGAAGCAAACTTCAAGAGATGATCCATAGCTTTTTGGTCCCTAACATTAAGAGGTGCAAAACAGAAATTAAAATGATCCTCTAGGGATAGAACTTGAACTTTCTCTACCATGTTCGCAACCTTCTTTATGTGATCATGTTAGCACAAGAAGTATAAGCCATCCAAGCAACAATTTTCTCCAAATTTCTCAAGTAGCTTGCTTAAGGTAACATTCAAGAATTGCCCAGCAAACAGCTCAACCTGCCCAAAGAATGAAAAAAGACCTATTTTGGTAACTTCATCGACAGATTGCTCCAAACACTCAATTAAGGTAATCTAAATCTTGGCGATTTAGGGTAGTTGTAAGCCCATCAGGATATATGCTTCCTCTCCTGCCAGCTCTTCCGGCGATCTGTTTGACCTGTCATGTGGGAACGGGTCCATGCATAGCCGCGATATGGGGTCACACATCTTGTGAATTTCATCAATGATCGCCACATCATATGACTCATCTGTTTTCACCATTTCCACTGTACAAGGAACATGGTTAGCAAAAGGGACACTCTTCTTTTCTTGTCCAGTGTGAAGACTACAATAAAGCCCTAGGGCATTCACCTTGTCAAAAACTTCAGTCGCCAACGGCCTAAGAGGGCAACAATAAATTCCCTTCTTTGCTTCCATAAACCATTGCAAAGCATTGTAAGTTTTACCACTATTTGTGTGACCACAATGATAAATTATCTTCCGCTTCATGGTTCTTGCAAAGGGGAACCACGTGTGGGGCTTTGTCAGGTTTGCTGATTCAGCCATACTCCGGATTCACTTAATGTCATCAATACACTCTTCGAGAGACAAAACTCAACAAATATGGGGAACAAGAATTTAACAGCATCTTCAGATGGGCCAAGAGACAACAAGTACATCGTAATATCTTCAGGACGTTGCTTGAAGAAAAAATTGTGCAACTTGAATCACGCAGTTGGAAAAAATGACTTCCCAACGTAAATTGCAAGAACCTGACGTACCACCCATCCTGATCTTGCAAAGTGATGAAATATCTCACAGAGACTCCCTATCATGCTGTTCGAGTTTCGCTGGGCTACTGGAATTACAAACTTCCCTGTATAATTCCACAGGATCCCAGAAACCAACATGCTGATAATTCACATTTTCACTCATGCATCCATCTCCACCACGATTACAAATCTACCCCAGCACTCGTTACATTCTCGTACAAACCATTCTCATTAGATACACCAAGCCTATCAACAATCAAACCAAACCCGTTTCCCTCCTCATCCAAACAATCTCCACTATCACTACGGACCGAATCACCAACAACGTCATCATGTTCATGTCTTTCCACGCCATCATCGCACTGCTTCATAAATTCACCAACCCCATCCTCATTCTCACTCTAAGAGGAACAATGTCTCACTTGAAACCCAATGTAACTACCTAAAATTCTAGGTCATGGAAATAAGTTGAAGCTTGGTACACTGAAATGCTTACATGATTTGCACAATGGAGGTAGCAAAGCCTCATATTGGTTGCATTAACATCTACAACACAAAAATAAGTATTTAAACCTAAATGTTATTTCTTCAAGCAGGATCACGAGAATTGAAGTTACAGGACCTATAACCATTGAAGAGGCGGTAAAGAAGCATGTAAATGAAGCATAAATACGGTGAATTCGGGTTATGTGAAATGAAAAGTGCTAACTTTTTGATACATAACTGATGGAGCGAGAGAAAACTGAAGAGGGTATTAGAAGAGAGACAGAGAGAGAGAGAGAGAATAAATTGAGGGGAGTGACTGGTGTAAAATGTTTGCACGGATAAACCATAAAAGCTGTGCAGAAGGAGGAGAGATAATGTGCTGCGAAGTAGAAAGTGAAAAACTAATCCAAAATATCCTTAGCGGTTTCCCGGCTTCCGGCAGAGAGCTGACCATATTTTTAATAAAGTTTGATAACATACAAAAATTTTTCATTTTGCCACCATGAAATTCTTAATCATGATTAAAGTAATTTCATTATAATTAAAAAAATTCGTAATAACTATAATTTTGATTAGTCATCAAATTGAAGAGTTTTACTCAATTTTATAATATTTGATAATTGGCAAAAAGAAGTGTTATTAAAGCCGAGCCATCGGTGGAACAGCAACAGAATCGATGACACGTCATCAAATCGGACAGTGAAACCAGGTTTCAACATGAACCGTTCGGGTTTGAATTGCACTAATGTAGTGCTCAAAAATTAACGACTGAGAACTCATGTGGGCTCAGACTCAACTGGGGCCCAAGGATCAACAGGGGCACAGCTTTAGCATAAAGTGTGCTTAGAAAGTTCACAGAAGTAGTGCTTTTATAGCTGTGGCCTCTCCAACATATCTACAAGGATACCATGTAAGATTAGTTGCAAACGTGAGTTAACCAAATGTTAGTCTCACATGGCTAATTAAACAGTACATTGGAGAAGAATATGCTTATAAAAGGAGTCACATGATTTAATAACCTACTATTTAGGTCGCCGAGATGCTATTAATGCATTTGTTACATAGCTGATAGTTCCATTACGATTTTATTATTTATTATTTGATTTTTGAAGTAGGAAATCTACACACGATGGAAGCTTTCTCAATATTTTTTAATGGTTGAAGTAATGCACTTTATCGTGATTAATAGTGTGAGAAACCAAGAATCCAAGAAAAGTGATATATATTCTTTTTTTTTTCTTATTTCGCAAGCTAAATTTTCCTCTGTAGTTTCCTTATAGTTTTAGAAATAAAATTATAGTAAAAAATCATCTAAATAGTCAATAATATAAAAGTACATGCCGGTAATATTTTTAAAATTTAGTGACTCCGATTCAACTTGAGCCTTGACCCCGATTCAACCTGAGCCTTAACCCCTAGCCTTGTTTAGGTCAAAGCTTTAATACGATTCTAGTAACATTCCTAAAAAGACGATAATATGTGTAATTCTAATGATATACACAATAGAGTAGTTTTAATATATTAGGAATATTGTTACTCAAAATAATAAATAGTATCAATTAAAATGATATATCACATTTAAATGATTTTACCATATATGCCCTTTTTACAATATGATTGTTATGATTTTATTTACAACGATGCCAATGTAACAATTTTTACCAAATGTACTAGTTAAAATTTTACTTACAGCACATAATGAAACAATTTTAAGAAAACAGAAGTATACTTACCACAACCGATAAAATGTCACTATATAGTTATGATAATTTACTAAATTGTAATTTATGTTGGCATGTACTATGTAATTTATCATAATTGATAGAACATTAATAACAATTGTTATTATTACTAATAATGTAACAAAGTTATCATAATTGTAATAAAATTATTCTAAAGTGGTAAATCATAAAAGCTACAAGCCTACAACTGCTATCAACTTTTTATGGGTTATATTAAAGGTATCTTGAACAAAGTAAATTGTAGTAGTAAATTACGAAATTTATCGCTTTTATTTTATGGACTAGTTTCATAAGTGCTCAGGATAAAACATTAACATTGATAAATGTAAAATAATCTTATGAAAGAATGTATGTAAGGAGATGAAAGAAATTTGCAAGGCTACAAATCTTAAAGAAGCTCCTAAGCCAGGGCTATACCTAAGTTCTATAATAACATTCAAAGGTAAGATTGGGGCAATAGATGTGGAGTTTGTATTGGAGAAACTGCATAGAAAACTCACGAGATGAAAGGCTAACCTCCTAATTTTGGGGAGTAGGCATGTTCTCATTAAATCTATGCTTAAAGGTACATTAAATTACTATATGCAAGCCTTTAAACTCCCCTGCAACTTCTTATTAAAGGTCGAAAGGATTGTAAGGAATTTCTTCTTGGGATCTTCTAAAGAAAAGAGATGTTTTCTTGGGTAACTCTTCTTGTCAACGTTTTATCTACTTTGGTATGGAATGTTGTACAGTTTTGTCTCCTAATGATAAGACCACACCAACCTCTTCTGCTATCTTGCTTACCTTTAGGCCATTGTTGTAAGGACTTCGAGGCTAGCAAGGACTCACCAAGTGCATACTACAACAACAATCCACCAAGGACAAGTCGCGGCTCTTATCCATGTCCTTATGGTGCTCTTTCCTTGCTTAACCCAAACTCCGTTTATTTGTCCAAGCTTCTAAACCCCTATCCCTGAATTATTCTATGCATTCACCTAGCTCTACAAAACATGAAGACAACTCAACCTCTATGCCAGACTTGCTTCCCAGCTTACGATAGAGTTTCCCAATAATTGCCAACCTAATCTTTCGAATTTTGACTTATGACAGCTTGACTATATCCAAATACCTTTGTCTCTGTATACAATCAACTTTGATATACTTCTCCAATAAGTCATATTTATAGAGTAGCTTCATGTAGCTGTTGTTTTGAACCCATTCCATCATTTTTTTTTTTTAACATTTCAAAGAGACCCACTAAGCCATGGTAAGACCTAGCAATAACTTAGCTCTTAAACACAATGTATAATCTTGGCATTAAAGCTTGAGGTTTTGATCGAGAGTATATAAGTGCTACACACTGAAGTTGAAGGTACTCTATAGTTAAATGATATTGAGGTGTTGTGTTGGTGTTGTAAGTATTGTTACATGCTACATACTTTGTCATTCTCTATTTTTATATGGGTTAACTAGTAGTAGATTGTAGTACTTCTAGGTTGTTACGTTTTACTTAGTTTGAGACTATTATCAATTTGAGATGTTATATTTTGAAGTGAATAGGTGTTGGTATCACTTTCTAGGCTTGAGTTACCATAATGCCAAACCCAAGCATACAAAGTAAAATATGTGATGTTGAGAGTGACACACTAGGCCATGGTTGACATGACCAATAAATTGCTCAGTTTACGAATGAGTAAATACAAAATTTGATTACAATTGTGACTAACCTAGCAATAACTATTCAGTAGTTTCTGGAGGCTCAACCAATTGAAGGATTTATCGAACATGGCTAAATTGAGCGAAATCGCCATAGGGTACAAAGAGTAGGTGTCCACGTTGATGTTGGAAGAGATGCTCTATAAGCTCATCGTACCCAAGCTAAAGGAAGAGCTCAATGGAGGCTTGAGTTAGATGAAGTCCCTAAGGAAGAAGTAAAAGAGGAGAAAGATGAGGTTGATAATCTCTATGTGTTCAAAGAGAGAAGCACACGAGCTTACTAAGTAATGGATAATATTAAGGTCCAGACACCAAGCTTCTCTGATACTAGCAGTGCCAATGATTATTTTGATTGGGAAGAAAATGCGGAAAAGATATTTGAGTGTTATGATTAGTGGAGTCAAATTGTGTGGTGGAAAAGATCACAACTCATGAGAGGTAGATTTATCTCGAAATATTATGAGTAAGACACCTTCTAAAAGATCCAAAAGTTGAAAAAGGAGCTCAAAATGTTGATGGTATGTAAGAGAGTTCCAAATGCTTATAATATTATGCAATGTTGAAGAGCATGAGGCAAGGACCATTTCAAGGTTGATTTCTAGCTTAAAATATGAAGTTCATAATATGGTTGAGGTATAAAGGGTTGGATCCTTAGAGGAAGCCATCAAGATCACCTAAAGGATTGAGTAGTAGAGACATAACCAACCTATTTAGACCACCATGTCCCAACCTATTACACATGGCCAACCTCGTATTGCTCGCCAACTTAGTCTTAGCCAATCTAATTATACCCCAAGGATAGACCAACTAGATGAAAGTAGAAGCAAAGCTAAGTCCTTTGAGCCTAAGCTTTTGAAGGATGTTAAACAAAGCTTTAGTTGTACAACCCAAGAAATCAAGTACTTTAAGTGCTTAGGTTTTGAGCATGTTGCTAAATAATGCCCTCACCATCATATGATGATGATTGTGAGAAAGTACCTCAAATGGAAGTGGAGAGTGCGAGTGAAGGAGAAGATAATGTTGAGATCAAATAGTTGAATAAATTTGAAGGAGACCTTAAAGCTATTGTTTGACCAAAGCAAGGTCAGTATTTCAATCTAGTCAACGTGAGAGTGCTAAGTACCTTAGCAATAGAAGAGAATAAGCAAAGGGAAAACCTCTTTCATACTAATTACCAAGTTTAAGGCAATTTGTGTGTTGTAATCATCAATGGCAGTAGCTGCACTAACGTTGTCGCCTAAAGCTTAGTTAATTCCTTGAAATTGCCGGTTAAATTGTACCCTCGACCTTATAAGATCCATTGGTTGCATGAGAAAGAAGGCTTGAATGTAACCTAAAAAGTATGTGTTCAAGTCTTTACTAGTGACCAATATAAGGACCAAGTGATTTGTGATGTCCTCTGATGTGTACTTTACACTTACTTTTAGGTTGACCTTGGCTCTTTGACTTGAGGGTGATCCATGATGGGTATAAGAATATGTATTCCTTTTAGAAGGATGGGAACAAGGTTATCCTAATGCCCATGATCCCCAAAGAAGTCCAAGAAGCTCAAATGCAAATCACTTGAGCTATTCGAAAGAAGTCCTTGATGCTATCTTAAGATGAATTTTCTAAGGCTAACAAGACAAAGGATCATGTTTACATGTTAGTAAGGAGATTATTGAATTTGAACAAAATTAGAGAACTACCTACTGAAGTTCAACTACTATTGGAAGAGTTTACCGAAGCACGTAGGCATAGACAGTCTTGGAGTTAATATTGACCAACTATAATCTCTAGAGAATAATTTTACTTTTAAGAAGCCACCATTTGAGGATAATGACTATTAAGCTTGAATTTTTTGTTGTTATTTTCCTTAATTTGATCTATATTAAATCTTATGCACATTTGATATAAATCCTCAATTAGGAATTAATGAAAACTAATTTTCTTATAAATATTTAAAAAAAAAAAAAGAAGTTTAGAGTTGCCACTAAACCAAGGTTAAAAAAAAAAAAAAAAAAGAGTAAACTTAAAACCAATTGAGTGGATTAATTCTAACCCTGCTACTAGACTGTAAGAAAAATCAATTTTAAGTTTAGTTTTTTGAAAATTAGAGATCTTGAGTCCAAAGGCTGATTAATTAATCCCTAAACGGTTACCACTTTAACCTTTTAAATTTAAATTTATTTTTCAAAATACCAATTTCAATATTAAAGATGAATTATAATTTACAACTAAATAAAATTAATTTTTTTTATCTTTTTTTAAAAAAGAGAAGAAATTAAAAATAAATCTATTTACAAAAACGAAATATAAAAAATCCTTTTTTAAGTCACTATGTAGGTGTTTACGGATCCTTTAGTAGGGATTACACTTGCTCTAGCTCAGTTTTAGAAAACTTTAATTTATTGGTTTATTTTAATTAAAAAAAAACGATTTGAGTTTACGTTTTTATCCAATTAGTTTTATTAAAGAAAAATTCTACAAAAGGTCCTAAATTTTGAATATTTTTAGAAGTTCTAAAAGAAAACCTAAAATTCAAGAAGGATTTATTTATATTTATACTTTTGAAAATATTTTTCTAAGGGAGGAAAATATTTAAAAAATGGAAAAAAAGAAAGAGTTTGTAAGAATCATTTTTCTTTTCATTGTTTTTTTTTCAAGAAAATAGATTTTGAATCTATAACAACTAAAATAAAGAAAAAGTAAAATGAAAAAAGAAGAAGAAGAAGAAAGGATAGAAAAAATTAAATTAAAAAAAAAAAAAAAACCAACCCGGTTTAAACACAATGCAACTCGCGAGTTAAGTATGGATGTTGTAGACACTCCATTTTTGTCCCTTGTTGTTTTAAATTTTTTTTTTAATGAGGAAAAAGGATCTTAATTTAGAAAAACAAAAAAAAAAAGAAAATTTAGAAAAAAAAAATAGAATTGTTTAGAAAAAATACAAAAAAAAAAAATAGAAAGTAGAAAGATAGATCTTTTTTTAAGGGAAATAGAACATTTTACGTAAAATAGATCTTTAGAAAAAAAGTTTTTAAGAAAAGTAGGGATTTAAGGTTATGTTAAGTCATTAGATAAATTATTTTATTTAGTTAGTTTTTATTTTATAGGATTTTCATGTTGCTTTATAGGTTAAGTATTATTTAGTTGCATAACTTAATAGGGCATGGGCTAATTGCCTATATGGTTAAGCACTTGGTCTTAGGAGGAAAAAGAGTTAAGCATCTTAAGTTCGAATCCCCCATACGAATGCTTATGCCTTTTTTTTTTAGCCCAATTAAGGCTACATGTTGCGTTGCCATAAGACCACGTATCACATGTCAATACAAAACAAACAACAACCCGTCCACGTAGCTGACGTAGCAGCATGTTAGCATCCATTTCTTCCCCTTTCTTTCCTTTACCTTTCTTTTCCCTTTCATGCACCAACCCAACCCCCTTACTTTAGCTCTTTTATTTTTTTGCACGATTTCCATACATAAGCATGCAATTTGATGGTGCAATCTTATTCTACACATGGCGTACTATACATTGAATCTAAAAACAAGGCTAGATTCATTTGTTTTCATTCTCAAATCAGCTCTCAAAATCGAAAAAAAAAACTTGAAATATAGAGTCATGCATTCATACCCAATTTGCCATTAATGGAGTTTTAAAGCTTGCTCAAGCTTGGAATACTATAAATCTAACATCCTCATCTTAAGAGCTCCCATCAATTCTCACTTAATCCCTCTCTTTGTTTCATTTCATGCTCCCTCTCTCTCTCTAAGTTCAGACTCAATTCTAGACAACTTCAAGCTAAAACACCACTCATATGAAAATCCCTAAGTCCTAAGCTTCTCATTACTACTGCCCTTATGCTCCATTATACCTCTTAGCACCCCCAACCAATCTGCCACCATAAAATTAATACAAGACAAGCACACCTATCAAATTATAGTAAAGCGGATTATGAGTCCAAATATCTATCCCTTATAGACTCCGAATACTAGTACTAACCTAAACTCTATTATTTAACCGAACAAATTCAATTCAAGAACTCAATTCTTTAAACTAAAATTTGTAGTAGCTAATGAATTTAATATCAAGAATAAAACAAGAAAGCAAACTATTAAAGATTAACTTCAAGAATCAACATCGTACTTAGATCTTGATTCCCTAAATCTACATATACAACTTTCTTAAAAATAATCTAATTAAATCTTTAATTTCTTCTTGACCGAGAAAACTCTGTTCTAAAATTAATAACTTTCTCAACCTTATTAACCATAATCTCTATAGTGTAATCCATGATCGCATTAACCGTGCAACAAATTCTCTTAAAAATATAATATTAAGATAAGATTATACTTCCGAAAAAGTCTTGCAATTTATCTCTAACATTGCATAAACTTTCATCAATTATGGTAAACCTAATTATAGAAGAAATCTCTCGATCTTCTTGTATAATATCAAATTTAAATTAATAACCTGCAAAGTTATTAACCTAAACATATAAGAACACATAATTGATTCAAAAGAAAATAAAGATCTTTATTAGATCTAAATAAAATCAATCATCAGATGTGAGAGATCTAGGTTCACAAGACCTAGATACTACAAATCTACTCTCTACACAGCAGAAAATAGCAAACTAAAATCAAGGAATAAAAAAGAGTCGAAAAAAGAATCATAAAAATCCATAAAGGTTAAATCTTAATTCTTCTCTTTGCTATGCTCACTTGAATGTTCTTTGCTATGCTCACTTGAATGTTCTTACTTTAAAAAACTCTCCAAAAATTTGTGTCTAATCTATTTTCTCTCTTAAATAAACCCTAATAAGGCTTTTAATATGAAGAGAAAAAAAAATAGATCGGTTAGAAAAAACACAACCGAAGACACAACTGTATCTTTTGGTCATGTACTTGACTATGCTATACGTTGTTTCTTTTTCCTTTTCTTTTTTTAAATTGGAAACGACACAATTAAGGACATGATTGTAGCCTAAGCTATAATAGTTGAAAATAAGCTCCAAATTTGCCTAAAAATGACACAATCACATCGTTTAGTTATATCGATCTTCAAACTTTCATAACTTGCTCATTTTAGCTCCTATTTGAGTATAATTTGTTTCTATCTTCTTATATTCTCACGTAGATCATTTCAAAGCCTAGAAGACAAAATTTTACTCAATTAAGTATTATCATCTATAAATTTTAAACTCAAATTTCGAGGAAAAACCATGAAAAATCACAAATTAAAATATAACTAATTTGAAACTCATTAGAAACCCTAACCCTAACCGTACCACCACTTCAAAACTAGCACCACCACACAACCCCATCACAAACCAAGCATACAACTAAGCTTATTGTGCTTCAAAACATGCAACCCAACTACCCTTATACACCAAACAACCACCAAGCTACGCCAGGCTTCACTACTATAGCGGCTACTTCTAAAACCCCATCAAACCACCATGAAACCTTGAAAGACCTCCACTAAACCCCCTTATTCCAATAAGTTCACATGAAAGTGCCCTTTCCTTATTAAAAGTCGATTGAAAAGCTGTTGTGGATCACCTTCATTACTGTCAGCTCTCCTTCCATGCAGCTCACATGTAAAGCACGTATTAGATTGGTTTGATTCAAGATCCAACCCGACAACCCACACCTTCAGCCTACAAGGCTCTCTTGGTCTAGCCTTGCTTCCTTCATTATTTATAATTATTATTTTCTTTTTTTTTTCTTTTTTCTTTCTTTCCTTTGGTTATATATTGTATTGTAATAAAAATAAAAAAATAAATAATAAAATATCCCAAAAAAAGAGATTAGAAAAAAAAAGAGAAAAAGAAGAAAAGAAAAAAAAGAGAGAAGGGAAGTTAAAAAAAAGGAAGGGAAAGCTTTGTCTTATTTATTTATTTATTCTTCGAGAAAAAATAAAAATAATAATAAAATAAAATTAAAATTGTACTTTTTATCACTTAGGAAAATTCTTTTGAAGTCCAATTAATAAAACCCTTTCCAAAAATAGGATTCTTACGATTTTTCAAATCAATAAACACTTAAATAATTTAGGACCCTTTTCTTTTAGGCGTTTTTCTTAAAATAAATTCAAATGGTTAGAAACTTAAATCCGGCTATTTTCCTAAATTAAAATCAATCAACAAATTAAAGTTTTCTTAAATGAATTATGGAAAATTTAATCCCTATTAGAGAGTACGTAGGTATCTATGAGGTGACTTAAAATGAGGAAATCTTTTTATTTTCCTTTTTTTGTGAATAATTTTGATTTATTATTTTTGTGCAAATAGAATTAGTTTTTGTGAATGTATAATTAGCTAATTTTAAAAGATAAATTTAAATTCGAAAAGTTGAAAATGGTACCTATTAAAAGTTTAATAGATTAGCCCCCAAACTCGAATCTCTAATTTTCAAAAACCATTTTTGAAATTGGTTTTTATGTAATCCAGTTTCTAAATTAAAATCAATCTACTCAATTAGTTTTAACCTAACCCATTTTTTCCCGACTCTAATCAAGTAGCAACTCTAAACCTTTCAAAGTAGAAAAACTAAGTTTTTCTTAGCTCTTAGTTAAGGGTTAGTATTAGATGTATTAAGGTTTAATATTAATCGGGTTAAGAAAATAAAAATAGGGGGAAAATCCAAGCTCGACAAATGTAGATTGTATGGGAGCTTTGGAGCATTTTTGGGTCAAAGTGATGAAGAAGATGCAACGATCGAACCAAAACCTTATGATAGCTTCTGATTGATATTTCAAGCAGGGAATGGCACCACCATGAGATTCTCATCAGTGAAAGTGATATTGGTAACAATGCATAGGTAAATGATGGTAGCTTTGTGGTACTTAAAGAACACGAGTGGTTGTGGTCATTGGGTATTGATGGCTAAGTGGTTTAAGATGAATAAAGAGTATGGTCTTATGTTTTTTAGTACTACGAACTTAACGTAGTGATGGCTTCATTCAAGGAGTAGTGGTTTGTGGTGGTGTATGGTAGTGATAATTGGCTAAAGAGAGAAAGTCGATATTGGGTTTGATCTAGAGTCAATTGAAGAAAACAAAGAGCAGTTTTTGGGATCTTTGAATTCGACAAAGCTTGTGGTGATGATATTTTGCTCGACAACTTGAAAACAATAACTTTTTTTAGAGACAGAAAGAGGGTTAGGTTAGAGAGAAGAAGTGAAATAAAGTGGATATGGACAGTGTTTTAAGTGATTGTTGATGATGGAATTAAGTCCCCAAACCCTCTTTTATACTGTTCAAGCTTCATTTAAGCTTGAAAGTCATCAATGAAGTTAATTCGTATTTTCGAGTTTAATGGGTTTTGACCAAAATTTAATTTGAAAAGATTTAATTTTGATTCAATTATGTGAAAATAATGGTCAAAATGTGTTCTTGAACCTTCATTCTTTCTCAAAACACTTTTCAAAAGCTTCAAAAAGCTTGAATCATAAAGATTCAACTTAGAATAAAACTCTACATTCAAGTTTTTTTGACATTTAAAATGCTTTGTTAACCTACTAAATGATTGACTTTTGATGCAAAATTGCATTCAATTAAAAGTATTCCAAATTTACTTCGTAATTCAACAATTAATTTGATGAAATTACAAATAAAAATGGATCAAAGTTCGCCGGAAGTAAGGCTCATACACATAGAGAAAGTGAAAATGAGGATGATGAAATAGAAAAACGTATCTCTAAATCACGTTTTCTGTTGTGCCCAAAAGAAGAACAAGCCATCACCCTTGCCAAAAATCAAACACTTAACCAATGCTTCTTACATTTACCCTCTCTTTACTGAACCATTAGCTCAGTTTTGGTAGGTATTGTAGTATTTATATACAAAACCATGTAAGTAACTTGAACATATTTCACAAATTGATTCTTACTCAAACCAAACTTGAAATTCAATCACCTAGTTATAAAAATTCAATTATTTTCCCTTATAGAAACAATGCACATATAAAAAAGATAATAAAAGGAAAATGAGTTTCAATTAGAGACCAATTTAACTATTTTCTAAGCTTTAGTTCATTACTAGTTCGATTAATTCAATATTTATTTTTTTGTAAAGCAACCAATTTAAATTCAATCGAAGTGTTGTTTAAAGTCACGATTAACTTAAATCAATATCATTTTTACAAAAAAATAATAATAATATCAACCATGGACCGAATATTAAATTTTCAAAAAAAAATCATATTTTTAAATATAACTCAAAATCGTTAAATTGCATATGTGCACTTTAATTTTATTCGGCCCTAAAATTAAAAAGACTCTCTTCAAATGACCTAATGATTGACCTAAGACATCTATTTCTTTATTTTTTTTTATTTTTCTAAATTTTCTATTTTTTATTTTTCAATTAGGACCATATTCTTTATTTTTAAAACATACTAAACTATAAGGAGGCAAAAATGCAATGTCTACAATGACCAAAATGCCCAAGATGATTTTGCTAATGAAGCTCCGTGGTCTAGTTGAGAAAAACAAGAGTGAAAAAGAAAAGAGAAGAAGAAGAAGAAAAGAAGAAGGGAAGAGAGAGAGAGAGAGAGAGAGAGAGAGAAGATTCCTAGAGTTTACAGTACTGCTTTTCCTCATTTTCACCCTTTTTGTTCCTAATATTTCAATTACTCAAGCACATTCAATCCTTATCACTGATATGAGAATCTCCTTTTTCTAGTTTGACAACTCAAGAGACTTGACTCCTAATGTCTAGGTCCAAGTAGCCCTAGTAGCTCAGTTCTTCAAATTTACCTTAGTCATCCATGCAAAGTCAACAATCTCCATTTGTTTTGCTTTCAAGCTTAATCTATCTCTCAAGTCTTCCTTCAAAGCCAGTACAAGGGGATCAATCCCCTTAAAAGTTTAATCTTCAAAGTCAGTCTTAACTAGGACTCCTGCACATTCATCTAATCATTCAATTTTGTTTAAGACATCTCACGATTCCTAAAAGAATTATGACCCATGATAGGTTCTTATTTGCATATATTTTATACGATCATTTTTTATTATTTTCCCTTGATATTTGAGTTTATTTTTAGATAATGATACTTAACTGAGTAAAATTTTATTTTTTAGGTTTGGAAACGATTTATGTAAGAAAATGAAAAGATAGAAACAAACTTCACTCAATTCAAAGTTAAAATGAGCAAGTTATAAAGGTTTAAAGATCGACACAACTGAATAACATAATTGTATCATTTCTAGGTGAATTTGGAGCTTATTTTTAACTATCATAGGCCAATACATGACCAAACGACATGACCATATCCTCTATTATGTTGTTTATAGTTTTGACAAAAAAAAAAAAGATGCAATCATAAATTACAGCTAAGGAGACGATAAAAAAATATAGTCATATCCCCGGTCATGTCATTTCCAACCAACCTATTTTTTTATCACTTCTCATGTAAAGCCTTGTTAGGGTTTGTTTTATGGAAGAACTTTTTGGGCATAAATTTTTTAGAGTTTTTCAAGACAAGAACATTAAAGAGAGCAAAGAGAAGAGAAGAATTCAAAATTCAACCTTTTTTATGAATTTCATGACTCCTATTTCTACTTCTTTTTATACTTTGATTTTAGACTCTTATTTTGCAATGTATAGTGAGTAAATCTTTAGTATCCAGGTCTTGAAGAACCTAGATCTACTAGTGTGAGATGATTATTATTTGATTTAATTAATTCTTTAGTCTTTTCTTGATTTAATCATGTATACTTAATGATTTAGATTATTATTTTCACGGCTAGTAATCTAAAATTTGATATTTTATAAGAGAATCAAGAGATTTCTTATAAGATTAGATCGAGGCATAGTTGATGAGGGTTGTTGCAAGATTAGAGATAATTTGCAAGATGTTTCTAGAATTTTGAATTAAAACATAGAGAATTCGTTATTCAATAATGCAATCTTAGGTCATGCTATTGAGAAAAGATTATAATAGATGATTTCAAAGTAATGGTTAATTGGCTTGAGAAAGCAATTAACTTTCCGGTCAAGAAAGATCAAAAGAATAAATTATCTTTAATGGAATTCACATGTTAGGTCTAAGGGAAGCAAAGATATAGATATGACTTCTTTAAATCTTAAAATAGTCAACATTTTTACTACTTCTTGCTAAGTTCTTAAATAATTTTTAATTAGTTGTTAATTTAATAATTGCTGCAATTAGATTAGATATTTTAAATTCTCAAACTTTAATTTGTAAGTTAGATAATAGAGATCTAATGAGTATTAGTAGTTAAAGTCCTTAAGGGATTAACACTTGGACTTAATCCACTATAACAATTTAATAGGGTGCACTTGCCTTCGTATCAACCCACAAATCTATATGGTGAAACAAAAGATCCATCACTCCAAGATCCATCACTCCAAGATAGTGAACCTAAAGACCCATCAATCCATGATGGTAAATCGAAAGACCTATCAATCTAAGATGGTGAAACAAAAGACCCATCAATCTAAGATAACGTTCATATTTTTAAACCCATCAATCTAAGATGGTGAGTAGTTGAAATCCAAAGGGTTTAAAGAAATGGTTTTCCCTATCCATCTAAGATAGTACTTTCCTTCCCCTAAGATCATCCTCCAGTAGATATCTTTAGGTTTCCCTTCAACAAAAGTTCTAAAGAAATTGTATCCTATTCAGTTTTCCCTAAAAAGTTTACTAAGATAGTCTTTAGGATTAGTGTTCGAGTAAAGGAACATAACCCCTTCTTAAGGTGAATTAACTTGTCAAGGAGCATTAGCTTGTCAACGAGGCCTCTTCAACCTTTAGGATAGTTTTTAGTAATATCCACCTTTTTAAGATTGTGTGCTCAGGTAAAAGAGCCTGACCCCTTCTTAGGGCAAATTGGCTCATCAAGGAGCCTTCTTCGTCCTTTAGGATAATCTTTAAAACTATTCGCCCCTTTAGGATTATGTGCTTAGACAAAGGAGCCTAACCCCTTCTTAGGGTGACTTAGCTCATCAAGGAGCCCTCTCCGACCTTTTGGATAATCTTTAATATTATCCACCCCTTTAGGATTGTATGCTTAAGTAAGGGGCCCAACCCTTTCTTAAGGAGAATTAGCTTTGTCACAACTCGAGAGGCAGCCAAGTTGTGGTAGTACCATCGTGTACTATGGGAAGTGTTAAGCCCTATTTCGGTTTCCTTAATTTAATCTATATGAAGCTCAACCCACTTAATATAAATTACTTAATATTAAATTAAATAAACATTTTCTAAATAATTTAAAAAAAATTGGAGTCACCAACCAGTTCAACTGATAAAAAATGAAATTAGAGTTTTCGGGTGAGAAAACCTTCTAAAAATTTTTATTTTTAGAAAATTAAACTAGAAAAACTAGATTCGAAGGCTAACCTATTAAGACTAAGTTATCACCTACTGTGATAAGAGAATCTATGTATGGAACCAATGTCGTGCTGCCACTTGTCTCTTTCACCAAACATTGTACTATTTTCCCTTCTTTTTCTTTTGTCCTTTTTACCCCTTTTCGTATGTACAAGGAATCCTCTTTTTTGTATATACCTTCTTGTAATTTCCCTTTTTGTAATGTTACCCTAAAGACTTACTATAAATAGTCCATTCTCCTTATAAGCCAAAATCATCTTACTTTATAGATAGACATTGAATATACTATTCTTACAAAACAACCCTCTCCAAGTCCACTTTCATCACTCTTCTCTAATCTTGTCGAGTAATTCAGGATTAGGAACGGGTAGATCTTGACATTTACTTATGCGTCATATCAAGTGAAATGTCAAGTCGTGTTGGGTTTGTTAATGTGTCATATCCTCCAAGCAACTTCACATTAATTACTCTAATTAATTAGTAGACCTACTTATTCTACTTTCTTCGATATTTCAAAGGACCCATTGATTTGAATTTGCGACCGGTAAGTCCTAGTGATAACTGAGCTCCTAGGCACATCACTTTATTACTTTAATTCAATCAATTTATCAATCCCACTCGTATACTTAGGGTTTTAGGTTTACTTGTAGTTATTTGATCGCGTACACATTTAGGACATATGGTTTTAGGTGATTAGTGTTCTCGATTATACTTAATGGATGGTTTTTACTATGCAATTGGGGTTGTTTCTTATTTTAAGGTTTTTGGTTATACAATTTAGGTTTTAAGTGATTCAATAGGGTTTTGTAATCATTATAAGGTTTTCCGCGTATTAAGGTTTTATGCGTAAAACCTAAGTTTTAGGGTTATACTTCTATTAGGGTTTTCGATATTCCTATGTAAGGTTTTTACTTGCTATTTAGGGTTCACTTGTCTTATTTAGGGTTTTTATCATCATAATCTGTACGGTTCAAGGGATTATCCATTGACTTTCTTCACTGAGTAATATTTGAGTCCAAAAAGCCAAAGGGTTTACAAGCTCGTTAAGGAGCCTTCTTCAACATTTAAGATAGTCTTTAGTATTATCTACCTATTCTAAGATTATGAGCTCATCTAAATGAGCCTAACCCCTTCTTAGGACAAATTAGTTCATTAAGGAGCCCTCTCCAACCCTTAGGATATTCCTTAGAGCTATCCACCCATTTAGCATTATGAGCTTGTTTAAAGGAGCCTAACCCCTTCTTTTAGTGCACAGTTGGCTTGGAAAGAGACGAAAGGAAAATCCACTAAGTCTAGGCTTTTGACTTTGCTTTTTGTTTTGTGGAAACTAATTAGGAATCCCTAAGATGCTCATTAGTTTCCTATCTTATCATAAATGGACTTCAAGGCTTGTGGTTTTTGTAAACTCTTTGTATGAGTTATAACTCTCTATATGAATGCTTATATAAGTACTGCACATTATCAAACAATAGGTTGTTACGAATATGTATTTTGAAAAGTCATACTATAGGTTTAATTACTAACAAGTGTCAAACTAGATGCTTCAAGCTAGTTAAATTGTATATACCTTATGTAAACTATATCTACGATAGTAGTTGTAAGATTGGCTTCTATTTTCGGTTAGTTTACATCACAAGACTACTACAACTTCTTATGTTCAGGGTGTGACACAAACTCTCTCATACTCTTTGCTCAATCAGGTCTAAGGACAAAGTGTCCTTAGATGGGGGCTTATTAGCACTAAATTGGAGACTAAATAAATAAGCGAGCTCATTAAAGGAATTGATGTAGTTCTCAAGTAGGCGGTTAAACTACGTTTGAGTTGCTTTCCTTAGAGCACTTAGAAAGGCCTTGCATGAGATGGTATCCCCATGATTGTGAGGGTTCATGAGGGTATGAAAATAGAAGAGGTGATCATCAGGATCACCAGTTTCATTGAAGTAGTCCAAGGTAGAAAGTTTATTGTTTAGAAGAAGGACTTCATCTTGGACACCCTTAGTAAAGAAGGTATTGTTATTGGCAATCATGTCAACGCCATTTACTGCTTTGCTCTCCTAGCCTCTTGAAGAACCTCCTTACTACCTCGTGAAACTTGTTTAAGTCAACATTGTTTTCCGGGTGAACTCCAACATACTGCAAAGTGTACCCCCCCCCCCCCCCCCCACATCTACCCAATAGGAGTTGACCACTTACTCATTGTTAGCAAGGGTACGACTGCAATTAATCGTGAACCACACCTGTTACTCCTGTTATTGCTACTATTGGCAATTATTCTATCCATCATGGGTGTTTGAAGCTTCAAGCACCTAAGTGTGCTTGCTTTGTCTTTCTGCCTCATCAAGCTGAGCCTGAAGCTCTCTATTGTAAGTAGCTAACTCCTCAAGTATTTTCTCCAGGCAATCAAGACGTTGGTTAGGGGTTTTCCTAGCTGGGGGTTGATTGTTTTATAGCTAATTGTTTTGCGGTTGGTTGTTAGGATCTAAAACAAAAGACATTGTGGATGTAGAAAATGATGATAGTGTTTAGAGAGTGTTTAGTATGTTTGGGTGCTAGATGAGTTTGTTTCCCACGGAAAGCCCCAAATGTTGTCTATAGGATCTGGTTGGTAGAGTAACGAGAAGATTAGGCCTTTAGCTTGACTTGTTTAGCCCATATAAGAGAATACGATGAAGGGCATCAGAGTGTTGTCTAGTATAGCCACTCTGATACTTAAATTGGCATGGGTAGTAGAGAGAGTAAGGATGTAGCTAAAGCAAAGTGTAGGCAAAGCGCACAAGTGACTAAGTGGTTTACCGTTAAGATGCGACTCGGTATTTATAGAGGAGGGTTGTCAAAAGTAAAGGAACTATTAGTAGGCAGGTGACACGTTTACACTCCTTGGATAATGGGGATATGGAGTCCAACGAGGTCCTGAAATGTGAGAGGTAGTTATTGACCTAGTCTTAAAGTCTTACACCTTGTCTTCTACTCATTATGAGCTGTTTTGTTTGGATAGGTTATATAAAGGGCCTATGTTAAGGTGGGCTAAATGGATAGGGAGGTCGAATTTAGAGAAAGGTAAGGTAAGCCATGAGCTCGAGCAGGTCAGTATGGGCTTAAGCCCAAAATATCTTATCAATAACGTGTATCTATTAATAATGTAAAACTAATATGTGACAATATTCGTGAATTATTGATAATAGTTTTTCTTAAAACTATCTATAAAAGCACTACTGTTATCACATATTTAGATATAACTAATAGTTATATGTTTCTTTATATTTATATACATATACATGAAACACGTAATACCCCAAGTATGTTCTCATTAACAAGCATTGTAACAACATCCATTTATTCTTTGTAAAGAAAAATTCCAAATGCAAATAGATAGGGGAAGCAGAAGAGACTTTTTAGTCTGATTAGTGTTGGAAATATATGGAAATGACGAACTCACGAGACAATTTAGGGGCATTGTTTCAACCTTGATCGAACAATTGATCCCTTAACTTTCTCTCCTTTTTCCCTAGATTAGTATGAATGGAAAAGGTCCCATCAATGGCGTTAACGTGCTTTTAGCTGTTTAGATTTTACCTTAACACTATGTTTAGATTAAGGGAAGGAAAGGGGAAGATAGGAATTTGAAAATAAAATTTTGTTTTCTCTTTATTTGAAAAAGGGAGAAAAGGGATTGGGGAGAATTTAGGAAGGAAAACTTTCTTTGGGCCACCAAAATCATTCCATCCGAATTAGAAGAGAATTCTTTTAAAACGATAAATTTAACATTCATGAAAGCTTATTTTTTAGAATTAGGGGTTCTTTGGGTATTTTAACAAAATAAAAAATTATATTATGAACTTTCCTTCCTTTTTCTTTCCTTTCTTAACCAAATAAGATAATTTATAATTTTGCCTTTCACTTTTCTTTCTTCTCTAATTTTTTCCTTCCATTTTCCTCCCCTTCTAATTCTTTCCCTCTTTCCAATCATGGTCTAATGGGACTGGCACTTTGAAACTTTAGGTAGCGTTTGGTTGTAAGAATAAAACTGGACAAATAAAATTGAATAGCATAAGTATAAGAAATATAGGATGGTATAATAATGTTATATTATGTTTTGTTTACACAATATTAAACACAAATTTTTGTGATATCCCTTGTTTAGAAATATGACTCATTCTTGTATTTTGATATTAATATCCTCAGTACCGTCTAATATATATATAATTATATTTTTATATTATTTAAATATATATTTAAGAAGTACAATTTAAACAAATTATAGGAGGATATTTTTTAGATCCAGAAAAACTCATGTGTTTTGTTGAGTGAATTTAAGTTTTGCACTATACTTTAATTGGGAAAAATTTTACATATTTTGTCTAGTTTATGACACCTTTTTTTTTTTCTAGTAACTAAGTTAAAATTGCAAACCCAATATTAGATAAAAAAATTTAGTCCAATCCCGTCCAGTCTAATCCCATAAATTTTGCGCAATCAAACAATACTTAAATATAATAAAGTACCAACATAAACAAATTTATATCAAAGAAACTTGACATGATTAATAAATAGACTAGATCTATTTAACTTTGTTTATAAATATATCTATGTTAGAGTTAGGACCTAGTACCATTTAGAAACTCACTAATTAAGGTTGTTAACTTTTTTTCTTTTCATTTTTTCTTGTAAGTTCTCAACCTAAATCTAATAAAATTCTCATATAATTTATAGTTTAGTATATTACTTTATATCTTTGTTTTAGTTTTATACTTTCAACAATGATGTTTTGAAGTGGAAATTTAAAGTTTCAATAGTTTTATTCATGATAAGAAGTTCACTTTACTTGTGGAATCCATTACCATTGCTTGTATGGTGATTGATTTTTATATGTTATGGGTTTATTTATGGCTCTTCTTTAATGTAATATACATTCTCTAGTTTGTGATATCTTATAGTTCAATACTTTTATTAGAATGTGCTATTATCAATTCCATAAGATTAAGCATATTTCGTTTAACATGTTTGTATAGTAGGATGTAATTTTCTTGTGCATTTAAAAAATTTAGTATTTGAGTAATTAAAAAATGTGTTATGGAAATACGCTTACTTTTCCTCAATATATAGATGGACTTACATGGTTTAAATTTGTCATTTAAATCTTAATAACTTTTCTTCATTTTTAGCACCATATTAGTAATTTTTTTTTCCTCTAATGGATACTCTTTAACTCTTTGAAAGGCCTAACCAAGAATATGGTTAATTAGAATATTCCACTCATATGGATTAGATCATGGCTCAATTTAACAAATAAATATGATATCGCAAATGAATGTATTATTTTGTTATGTTTAATTAGACTTACTTAACTTAATATTTTTGTTTATCACATTGTAATTAGTGTTAATTTTTATTTTTTTATTTTGAAGGATGTTATTTGTTTAATGTGCGGTTTAAGTGTAAAATGCAAAGAGGAGAAGTGAGAAAAGAGAATCCCATAAAACCAAATGAGAAGACTCAATATTTATCAACCCAAGTACATATTTAGGTAGTAAACATGGGTAAGAAATTATAAGATATCGTCTTAATTTAATTGATGATAACTAAATTCTCCATCTAAAATAACTTATTTAAGATATTACTTAAGTACATCTTTTCCAAACAATACAAAACATTTTTTAAACTATGAGAAATTTACTACGACTTGGTGAAGTTACAATAGAACTAATCTTATTTATAAAAGAGATATTTTGAATAAGCTTTTATAAGGAAAATGATCTCTAACTCTTTCTAATATATCTAGAAATTATTGTAATAACCTAGAATTTAAAATGTTATAGTCAACTATGTGTCATTATTGGGTGATCACATGCAAAAGCTCAAAATTAACTGAAAACTCTAAAAACTTGTAACAACAGTCAACTCTTAATAACATAATCTTCGAAAATAAATATGAGTGAAATGACACAATTCACTTTATAATCATAAAGTCTAACAATAGGATCAAAATATCAGATAGAAACTAGAGTTTAAGATAGTTCGAAAAACCATAATAAAAACAATAAATTAATGTGAACTCACATCCTTACCTCATGAAATTGCTGTGTTTCAATTCTTCCTCGTTGGGGTTCATTCTCTTGGTGAACAACGGTCGCAAGGTTGCTCCCGAACAACTGGAGTCTCTCTCCAACGTCAATAACTTGCACAAAGACCTACAAGACAAGGTCAAACCATAAAAACCATTTTGTTAATAGCTAATCATCTATCTTACTTACATCATTTTATGCTTTGAGCAACGGTTTGTAAGGTAATGATTATATTTAATATGTAATGGTTAAGCTAAGGTTTGAAATTGTTGCACTACATGTCTACGTTAGGCAATGGTTTATAAAAGCCATGTTACCATAGGTATTTTAAGGCGTTAAAAAAAAAAAAAAAAAAAGCAATAAAAAGTCACTAAAAGTTTGGCGCTAAAGAAATAAGAGAAGCAATTCCCGCGTTTTAGAAAAACACTCTCACATAGCGTTTTCTTTAGCAAGTCGTAACTCTTCATTCACTCTCTCTCATTTTCAGGTTTTCTCACCAACAAAGAAAAGTTGAAAAAGAAGCAAGGTCACATCTCTCTCTGTCTCTCGTTCTTTTTCTCTCGCTCTCTGTCTCTTTCTTTTATCGTGTCTTTCGCAGTGTATCGAAGATTGGATTGGTTTTTTTTCTTAGGTTAGGGTTTTCATGGAAGACGCTAGATCAAAAGGTGAAAATCAGAATTAAGATAGTGGAAATGTTTACAAACCTAAAAGAAGGATGATAACTCCTTTTCAACTTCAAAACATAGAGGAAGCTTATGTAAGTACGTAATTCGTGTTTCCTTTCTGGTTTTGATTAGGGTTTGTTCGTGTTTCATTGATTTTTTATTTGTTATTGTTATTGGTGACTGCTTCAATTAGGGTTCTGGTGATCTTTTACAGCAATTTTTTTTTATTGTTGCTTGGTGATATTCGATTGAAGTTGTGAATCTGATTGTTGCTGATTTTGGTATTGTAGTGGAGATGTATCCGTCCAAGGCTATGTGAGCCAAGCTGTTCGAGAAATTAGTGCTTTCGGATCGTTTGCTTATCGTTACCCTGGTATTGTTGTTTTAGAATTGTTCAAAAAAAGATTGGTGCTTGCTCTGGAATGTGGTATTATGAAATTTGTGTTTTTAGTTTATCGTTGGCTTATTCTGCGGTTTGGATTAAAAAATAAAAAATTAGTGTAAACGTTTTAAAACTGTTGTTTGTCACCTCAAAACTACAACTGGAAAACAACTAAACAAATAACAGTGATCGAAAAGGACAAGTCTGATGTTAACTAAGAAGAGTACAGTGAAGAAAAACTGCACAGAGCAAAGGTCATATAAAGCCCATATGTATTTGTTTATATCATTTCCATGTTAATTATATTAGCAAGCTACCAGGATAATGGTGTGACCAGAAATTTATTGCCTTGTCTAGTTTGTCCACGATTGTTTTTTCACAGACTGGTATGGTATTAAAATCAGCTAGATATTCTTTAGACAATTTAGACAAACAAGTGGCTCCAAAAAAGGTCAGTCCTTTTCTATCTCTTGTGATTGATAAATGTTTTTGAAGAATCGGGTTGTGACTGAACTTGGAAATCCTAGTATATGTCATAGAAATTCTTGTCTTAGACAAGTGAATAGATTTTAAAACCGTGTAGGATCAAGTCATTGATGGGAAGAAACAACATCTTGGGATGATTGGTGCTCAGCAACTGGTTTAACATTGGACAGCTTTAAGTTGCTACATCAAATAAAGTAAGTAGATGTTGCAACGAAACGTGAAAAGTCTGAACATGCTTTAGTGAAACCATTAAATTATGGTCAGTCATTCATGTAGGTTCCATAGGACTGGAATCGAGCACCTATGCCTGGCGTATTTTGTGTTTGTGAGATAAGAGACATAATTGATCGCATATTGTTTCAACTATCTGGAAAAGGGGGAAATTTCTTGTATAGACCACGCAACCATAGAATATATATGTTTTGAACTCTTGGACCTTTTGAATCCTCATGAAGAAGTAGATCCCACTGTCACGTTGGCTCTTTGTTTTTGTAGCATCTTAACGTCTACTATATTTAGCTTCTCTTTGGTTGGAGCTAAGCAATTCTGCTTCAACCACTTTCTGCAATGGCATATCTTAAACAGGGTACGTCTTTTTGCAGGGTGAAAGGGCTCTTTTCATTAAAAGTCACCGCAATTGTTTCAACTGGATTGATGAATGGTTTGGGATGACGTTGCAAAGCAACCCTACGTAAAATGAGGTAAGAAAGGTATTAATATATTATATATTGTATATTATATATAATACATATATATATAATTTTTTTTCTTTTACTGTGCTTGTATTGTGCCCTCTTAAATATAGCTATCTTGACTATTAACAAATATAGTCAAATAAGTTAAATCCCCAAGATGTGACCATGGTCCATGGGGATGTCTGCATGCATAAGGCCTAGCCTTGGAGTCATTTTAATGCTACTGGATAATTACAAAAGGGAGTTGTAACATGATAATATCAAATGCTCAATGCTGGATTATCTTAATAATGTTCTTATTGTGGATGGATAATATTAACAAGGACCCTGCTTTCTCCCGGTTCTTGAGTTATTTTTTCCTTTTTTTTTTTTGCTTTTTTCTTTTTTGATGAGTAAGTAGGTTGTTTGAGTTGGGAATATGTATGTATCTTTATATATATACACTTTGTAAAGAACCTAAAATACTATATCTATGTGCAGACATTAGCTTAACTTTATAAAGGCAAGAATCATCAATATTATTTACACTTTCCTTTTCCAAAGGATCATTTTTCTTCTTGATGAGGAAATGTGTGAACAATACTGATTAATACTGTAATATCCTCGAGAAGTCATGAAACTTTTAAACATTGATGCAATGATTGGTGTAAGGGTCCCTTAAAGATACTAAACCAATTTAGATAATATCTTAATACATAGAATTCTGCTTGTTACAAATGCTATATAGTGAACAATGTCACACAGGACAAAGTACTATACCAGGAGAGCTACTTATAGAACATAAGGATGGATGTATACGTTTTAATCCCAACTGGAAAAATGGACAAGTCTCTATTCACATGGCAAACATATAGTAGTTGATGAATAGCTAAGAACAAATGCCACATTATCAGAGTAATGGATCTATTAGTTGCAATAATTTTGCTAATGTACAATTTAAATCTAGCTAAGTGTCCAATTATCTAACTATATTAAACAGATAAATTGAAAAAGCAATCTCCACATTTGGTGGATCTATTGGAGTCATGAAATTTTAGTATCGGTAGATTTAATGAAAAAACATATCTTTAGAAAGCTACATCCATATACATACGTACGTGCATACGTATACACACACACACATGCACATATATATATATTGTTTAGATTCCTCCCCATTATATAGTTTTGTTTATATAGTAAAAGAAGGTACAATCCTCTTAGTCAAGTAATTATAGATAAGGCATGAGTTTCTACATTTAGTGGACTTGTAGTTAACTTGTGTGTTTCGAGAAATATGAATTTTTATATATTATGTTAATTATATTTACTATAGAATTGGAAGATTTATTGAAGGTATCGATGCTTGAATGCATGTCAAAGTCTACCAAAGACTAGGATATCATTGAACTTCTTTATATTACTTTTTGAGTATTTGTTGAATTGTTTACATCTTATTGGAATTTAGTTATTTTATTCACTATTTTGTGTATTTTGAGAATGTTGATACTTATGAACCTTTTGGATATTACCTAAATGTGAGCATATGAGTTGCAAGTGGTTGTTAATGTTATTGATGTAATATTACCATTTATAATGTCTATATATTTTCCACTATTAAAGTTTAAAATAACACATAAGGAAAAAAATTCTTGCCTTTAATTATTATTGAACTCATGTTTTTATTTTAGGAACCATTGCTTTTAATGTGCGCAAAATGTTGCCTTTATATAATGAAACAGTTGCCTATTAGGGGTGTAAATTATTTCTTTTATTGAATTATTTGTTATAAAAACTTTGCACAAATTATTGCCTTTATTACAAACTAATGTATTTTATTTCTATTAAATCGTTGCTTTAGTGATTGTAGTCATTGTCAAATATTCATAAAAAACCGATATGCTATCTTTCATAGTTGTTGTCTATTCAAAAGAAAAAATTATGAAAAATTGTTGCATATTTATAAGAAAATTGTTACAGTAAATATGCACCAACCGTTACCTTTGTGTTTTAAAATTGTTACATTTTTAAGAATTGAAAATTGTTGGTTAACAAGGCGATAGTCATCCCTACCGTTGCAAGAATCATGACCTTTTATCTAAGTCAACAGTGATAAAATGTAATAGATATAAAATAGGCTATCGATTATGATTTAGTGCTGCCGTCAAAAGCCTAAAATGTTTTAGTTACATTTGACTCCCTATAAGTTATGTAATCATATGTACTTATGGCTGAAAATAGCTAAAAAAGAAGGTTCCAAGAAGGGTGAGTTAATTCTCAACGTGTGCATGCCAAAACCATATGCAATTGTTAAGCAATTACACTAATCACATGCACTCGATGTAAATATGTAAATAACTATCCATTTATTATTGTATTTAGGTTGGTCAAGTATCATAAGGGTATTGTGACCTTACTCGCACTCAATAGTGTTTGTGCATATGTATATATATAATACATATAGTATAATCCTACATTAGGCATTGCCACCTCTACCTCTAATACCCCTAAATCTACTCGAGTCCTTTTGATAAACAACTCCATTAGGACACTAGCACATACATATCAATGGGTGTCCCCTATAGTTTTTCCACCTTAGGTCTCTAAACGAGCTACACACAAGTAACACATACTTTATTACCTTGCTAATCATAAGTTTTATTTTCTTTCTAACCTAACAAGAATACCTAGCAAATAACTCATTTAACTTGCTAATCCTAGGATTATAATATGTAATAGGATAATATAATAATAAAGGAAATAAATTGAAATAAAATTAAATAATTAAGACAACAAAGACCAATACATGCTGAACATGAATAAGCAGAACCACTTGAATAGTCCAATTCGAGCTCGCTGGGCAGTTTTTTTTTTTTTTTAATTTTTTTGACATCCCTTTACAAGAACAATGATAATGTAAAAGCAAAATAAAGAAGTGAGAAAATGGGAGCAAATGTTTATTTATTTATCTACTTTTTCGTATTTAGTTGATACTAATGGACAAAAAGATGTATGTACTTTGAGCCAAAATTCTAACTTAGTTGTCTTTTTTAGAAAGTTCAACCATCCATTTTTATTCAACAAGTTTGTCACGTAAACTTCTAGTACAATGGGAAAGATCGATTAGTTTAAATTCAAGATGAAATATGTGGAATTAGTCATATAGAGGAAAGCGATTACATTAAAGTCACCGATCAATGTTAGGACCAACTTATTGATTGATGGCCTCAACTTTGTATGGCAATGTATTTCAAATGCAAAACTCTACGTACCTTTTCACATATAATGCATTTTTATTTCATCTTGTTAATATTTGTAACTTATATAACACTTAATGTAATAGTACCATATGGATGGGAATGGACAATCTTAATGTATATAGTAACAATACATTGTAAGCAAATGAGTGCTAGTAACAAGATTAACAAGCCACAAAAATTTTATGAACATATAGCGAGCTAAACAAAGTCAAATTTAAAGGTGGCATTAGTAATATGTGTAAGATTATTTCATAAATAGTTACCTGTTGATAGATTATCTTAGTTGAAAGTAATAGTAAATGAAAGCACATGTAGATATCAAGGTTGATTATATATATATATATAGCATTAAACAAATATTGTAATACTTTAATTTTTTCTTCCTAATTTATTTGAACTAAGTGTAAATGTATATAATTTCAATTTTTTGCATATCTTTTAATTGATTCTTGATTTAAAAGTTTGATTGAAAAAATTTCAAAATAAATAAAATCAAGAAAAATCTGAAGATAAAAAATATAAAAAGAAATTATATAAACAATTAAGGTGTTATAAATGTAAAAAAATTGATTATACAGTAAATTTTTGTAAAATAAATAATGAACTTAATGAATTAGACTTAGATGAAAAAACGATGAAAAATATATTATAAATTTTTTGTGAAAATAAATCATTATCAAAAAGTGATAGTAATGATGGAATTTAAGTCAATGATATGGACTCTACTTCATCAGAATCAAAAAGAGAAGAAATCAATGTAGTAATTGATAATGAAAAAGTGATTCTTAAAAAAATTGATCAGATGATAATGATAATAAAAAATTTGAGTATCTTAATAACTTCAAAATCAATACAAATCTCACTCCAAAATTATCATGTAATTTTAATGAGATCCTTGAAAGAGGTAAAAGGAAAAATAAAGAAATAATAATAATAGGTGATTTACAAAAGGAAATCAACATTCAAAAATAAGAAATAAAGGAATTAAAATTAATGCAAATAAAATTCTAACAAGAATTACTTGAATTAAATAAAAAAATAATCCAAGAAAATGAATTAGATACTTCAAATGAAGTAAAAGAAACCTCATTAAGTAGAATTAATGATTATTTAATGCATCTTGTTCAAATTACATCAAGAAAATGGATAGTAAACATTTCAATAAGAATTGATAATGAATTTGTTTTACAAATACTTGATTTATTTGATATTGGTGCTGATTCGAATTACATTAGAGAAGGTTTAATTCTAACAAAATATTTTGAGAAAACTAGTCAATCTCTAAGTTTTGCATCCGATAATAAATTAAGCATCAAATATAAATTGTCAAATGTTGAAATATTAAAAGATCATGCTTCTTATAAAACTTCATTTATCTTGGTAAAAAATTTGAAAAAAAATGTTATTTTGGGAACACAATTTATAGATCAAATTCAACCATTTGTTGTAAATAAGGATGGAATTAAAACGCAGTATCTGAAAAAGGAAATTGTGTTTAAATTCGTGATAAAATCACAAACCAAATATATAAATCAGTTGAATAATGATGAGTTAAATTGTTTAATATAATGTAAAGAAAATCATTTGATGTACTTGAAAAATAAACTTGAATTTAAAAGAATTGAGGATTAACTTAATAATAAAAATTTGAAATTAAGAATTTCTCAATTAGAATTAGAAATAAAAAATTCAATCTGTTCTACACTTCCAAATGTATTTCGGGATAGGAAATCACATATTGCAGATCTTCCATGTGAAAATGATTTTAATGAGAAAAATATTCCAACGAAGGTTAGACTTTCATAAATGAATCATGAAGTTCTCAATCATTGTAAAAATGAAATAAATGATTTACTTAATAAAAAATTAATCAAAAAAAGTAGATCGCCTTGGAGTTGTTCTGTTTTTTATGTAAATAAGAGTGTTGAAATTGAAAGAGGTGTACCAAGATTAGTAATTAATTATAAATTTCTTAATTCTGCTCTCAAATGGATAAGATATCCAATCCCCAATAAAAAAGATTTGCTCAATAAATTAAATCAAGCTAGAATATTCTCAAAATTCGATATGAAATTTGGATGTTGGCAAATTTAAATTAAGGAAAGTGATAGGTACAAAATTGCTTTCGCAATTCCTTTTGATTAATTCGAATAGAATGTAATGTCATTTGGATTGAAAAATGTTCCCTCAGAATCAGTTTCATAATTACATATATAAATAATGTTTTAATATATTCATCTAATATTGATCAATATTTTAAACATATAAAGATTTTCATCAATATAATCAAAAGGAATGGTTTAGTAGTATCACCTATTAAGATCAGTCTTTTCCAGACCAGAGTCAAATTTTTAGGATTTAATATTCACAATAGAATAATAATTCTAATACAAAAATCAATTGAGTTCATTAAAAAATTTCCTAATCAAATCAAAGATAAAAATCAACTTCAAAGAATTATGTTGCAGAATTTTTTCCAAATCTCAACATAATATGCAAACCATTATATCAAATATTAGAAAGAAATTCACCTCCGTGGTTAAATGGACATATGGAAATCATCAAATTGATCAAATAAAAAATTAAAGAAATTCTTTGTTTACACATTATAGATCCCTTATTATCAAAAATTGTAGAAACTGATGCTTCTGATTTAGGATTTGGAAGGATTCTAAAATAGAAACAAAATGATAAAGAATATGTTGTCCAATTTGTATCAAAAAATTGGAATAATTGCTAATCAATTTATTCTACAATAAAAAAAAAAAATTTAGTTATTGTCTTAACAATTTCAAAATTCTAAGGAGATTTATTAAATCAAAAATTTCTTTTAAGAATTGATTGTAAGGCAGCTAAAAATGTTTTATTGAAAGATGTTCAAAACATTGCATCAAAACAGATTTTTGCTAGATGGCAATCTATTTTTTCTATATTTGATTTCGAAATTGAGTATATAAATGAATCTTCTAATTCTTTTCCTGACTTCCTTATTCGTGAATTCTTGTAAGGAGATGCCTTCCAAAAAAGATAAGGATAAAAGTAAGGAAAAAATTTTCTCATCATCAAGAAAATGATTAACTAATATCAAAACATTGTTGGATGTTTGTAAATAATCCAAAACTCTATTAACAATCAAAGAAGAATCCTCATCAAAACCAATGTTTTCAAATAGCTAATCAATTTCTAAAAGTCAAGCCAAAGAAGCTCTTGCAAAATTAATAGATATGGATTCAGCCCTTGGATTGCTTAATGCAATTTCAATGGTTTTGCAATCGCAATCAGAACATAAAATCTCAGCATTACAAAAAATTTCTCACTCAGTTTCTTATCAAAAGAAGCCTAAAGAAGAAATCAGCATTTCCAGATTATAGAAATATCATTACCAACACCAGTTGGAACAATCTCTTTTAATCAAAGATCAAAATTTTTTATAAAGCCTATTTCTAGATATGTTTTCTTTGTAGAAGAAAGCCTATAAAAAAAGGACCCTTTTGATTTTGTAAATAAAATATTTACAAAAGATTTTTATTATGTGCTATATGATTCATATAAAACAATCCAGTTTTATGAAAAGATTTTAATTAAAACTGGATCAATCAGATTTAAACATTTTGAAAAAGAAGGAATGATCAGCTATTCTACAGCTAGAATACTAAAAGTAATCAGTCTGAAAGAATGTCGAGTTCATCCAATCACAGCAACTAAACTCAATATAGAGCCATTTTTAGTACAATCAAGTCATTGAGTTACTTATAATTATTATGATTATAAGCAAACATGGTGAAATGTGTTTTATCAAATGAATCTAAAAAGAACGCATACTTGATTAATATTTTTTTATAATTGTTCTTCTTGCAATCTTCTTACCTGATTTAATCATTGGTGGAAATAATTTGACGCTACATCAGAAATCATTCATCAAAATGCCAGAGAAGGATTTGATACTTTCCTAAATCATTATAATCCTACATTTCATGAAAAGAATTTTCCCAAAGAGATGCTGTATCTTATACATCTCGGAATATCATGGATCATGGCTTGGTGGTTTGAATATAAATCGGATCGAGTATCAAACATAACCAATTTAGTCAAAATGTACAAAATCAAATAGTGAGACAGTTTCAAAATGTGGAATAAATGTGAAAAGAATTCAATTTTAAATTGGATCAAAACTAATTCCACAAAGTCACCACTATCATCATCATCAACCAGGCAATATCACGATAGAGGATTTTTAATATCATCTCTTGTAAGTGCGAACTCTCTAGATCAATTGAAGCAAATTCTGGAAAGAGCATTAGAACATATCAAAAAATCAGAATTAGCACAAGAATCAAGTTCATAATCGGACTTAACATTTCACCACAGCGGGAATACTAATGAAGATGACTGCTATGGAATAGATTTAAGAGATCCGTAATTTTATCACTTGTATCATGAGTATCATACTGCACTATAAAAGTAGAAATACAGTATTTTACACATGTACCACAGTGTACAATATAATTAATCAGTCAAAAAACAGTCAATCTGTCACAATATCAATGTATTCTATCTGCTACAATATCATTATAGCAACAGTACTCTGTCGGCCACAACATCATTGTAGCAACATTACCCTATCGGTCACAATAATCCAAATCCCTCTATAAATATTAACTCTCAGAATCAAAACAGGCATCCGAAAATCACAGACCTTTCCTCTTCTAGCTCTCTTCTCCTCTCATCTTTCGTTGGGCTCCTCTATCCTCTCCTTTCTCTCCTTTCCATCCTTTCCATCTCATTCACTTCTATCAACAATCATCCAAACACCTTTTGAAGTATAACTGTTTGCTTCTCTCTCAATCAATCAGATCATTTTCTTGAAGCATAATTGTTTGCTTCTTCCTATCAGAGGTAGGATGATCATTCTCCTAATCATACCTCTTAATATTTTCTTATATCATCCATTTATGCTTTAGTTATCACAATAACTATTTCGTTATTGTCTTTTGTATTTACAGACATAAAAGAAAAAATAGAATAGAACAAGACTTGATTTTATTAATGATAGAGGATAATGATTACACTTGATTAGTGATCTAGATTGTTGATTACAGTGAAAGCAAGTCAAAGATAATTTTTATAAAAGTGCTCTAGCCAAACTATAGTACTAAACAAATATTGTAATACTTTAGCTTTTTCTTCCCAATTTTCTGGATTATATTGTTTTGACATCTACAGCATAAAATAGATTATTCATCATCAGTAGAATACCAATCAGCATTGATTACGACAGTATAATACCATTCAAGAAATTCTATTGTATTATCTAAGTAAAGATGAAAATAATTAATTAATAGAGACATAAATATGTATGCAAAATATGATTAAAACCACCATAGGCAGCAGTACCAAGGCTAGTGGGGTTTTGATGCAGATATGAGATAGTGAAACCTCCAAAGGCGGTAATACCAGTTGATTTTGGGGTTTTGATAGACAAACTAATAAATAAATAAAAATAGACAAATACAATCTCGTGGAATTACACCCAATTTTAATTGGAGATTTCCCACACGAGATATAATGTAAGAAAAGAATTAAATTGATTTTATTGATTAAAATTGATTTTTACAAAACATAGAAATACTAAAGTATAAATGGATGATAGAAGAAAATATTGAGAGGTATGATCAAGAGGATGATCGTCCTATCTCTGATAGGAAGAAGCAAACAATTATGCTTCAAGAAAATGATCTGATTGATTGAGAGAGAAGTAAACATTTATGCTTCGGAAGGTGTTTGGATGATTGTTGATAGAAGTGAATGAGATGGAAAGGATAGAAAGGAGAGGATGGAGGAGCTCAGCGAAAAATGAGAGGAGAAGAGAGTTAGAAGAGGAAAGGTCTGTGATTTTCGGATGCCTGTTCTGATTCTGAGAGTCAATATTTATAGAGAGATTTGGATTATTGTGGCCGACAGAGTACTGTTGCTATAGTAGTATTGTGGCAGACAAAGTACTGTTGCTACAGTGATATTATGGCAGATAGGATACAGTGATATTGTGATAAATTGATCGTTTTTTGGCTGATTGATTGTATTGTGCACTGTGGTACATGTGTAAAATACCGTATTTCTACTTTTACAGTGCAATATGATACTCATGATACAAGTGATACAATTACGAACCTTCTAAATCTATTTCATAGTAGTCATCTTCATTGGCATTCCTACTGTGGTGAGATGTTGAGTGCAATTCTAAACTTGATTCTTGTGCTGATTCTGATTCTTTGATATGTTTTAGTGCTCTTTCCAGAATTTGCTTCAATTGGTCTAAAGAGTTCGCACTTGCAAGATATGATATTAAAAATCCTCTGTTGTGATATTGCCTGGTTGATGATGATGATAGTGGTGATTTTGTGGAATTAGTTTTGATCCAATTTAAAATTGAATTCTTTTCACACTTATTTCATATTTTGAAGCTGTCCCATCATTTGATTTTGTACATTCTGACCAAATTAGTTATGTTTGATGCTTAATCTAGCTTGTATTCAAACCATCAAGCCATGACCCATGATATTTCGAGATGTATAAGATACATCATCTCTTTTGGAAAATTTTTTTCATGAGGTATAGAATTATAATGATTTAGGAAAGTATCAAATCTTTTTCTGGTATTTTGATGAATAATTTCTGATGTAGCACCAAATTGTTTCCACCAGTGATTAAACCAAGTAGGAAGATTGAAAGAAGAATAATTATAAAAAAATATTAACCAAGTATGCGTTCTTTTTTAATTCATTTGATAAAACACATTTCACCATGCTTACTTATAATCATAATAATTATAAGTAGCTCGATGATTTGGTTGTGCTAAAAATGGTTCTATATTGAGTTTAGTTGCTGTGATTGGATGAACTCACCATTCTTTTAGATTGATTATTTTTAGTATTCTAGTTGTAGAATAGCTAATCATTCATTCTTTTTCAAAATGTTTAAATCTGATTGATTCAGTTTTAGTTAAAATCTTTTCATAAAACTGGATTGTTTTATATGGATCATATGGCACATAATAAAAATCATTTGTAAATATTTTATCTGCAAAATCAAAAGGGTCCTTTTTTTATAGGCTCTTTTCTATAGAGAAAACATATTTAGAAATAGGTTTTATAAAAAATTTTGATCTTTGATTAAAAGGGATTGTTCCAACTGGTATTGGTGATGATATTTCTGTGATCTGAAAATTCTGATTTTTTCTTTGGGCTTTTTTTGACTGAGAAACTGAGTGAGGAATTTTTGGTAATGCTGGGATTTTATATTCTGATTGTGATTGCAAAACCATTGAAATTGTATTAAGCAATCTAAGGGCTAAATCCATATCTATTAGTTTTGCAAGAGCTTCTTTGGTTTGACTTTCAGAAATTGATTAACTATTTGAACACATTGGTTTTGACGAGAATTCTTTTTTGATTGTTAATGGAGTGTTGGATGATTTATAAACATCCAATCATGTTTTGATATTAGTTAATCCTTTTCCTGATAATGAGGAAATTTTTTCCTTACTTTTATCTTTGTTTTTTTTGGGAGGCATCTCCCTGCAAGAATTCACGAGTAAGGAAGTCAAGAAGGGAATTAGAAGATCTATTTATATGCTCGATTTCAAATCAAATACAGAAAGAATAGATTGCCATTTGGTAAAAATTTGTTTTGATGTAATGTTTTAAACATCTTTTAATAAAACATTTTTAGCTGCCTTACAATCAATTCTTTTAATAACATGGCAGCAGCTAGAATGGTGCTTTAAAGGTTGTTTCGGCAGTCAAAATGATCGAGAAAAGGCCCTTTTTTTTTTTATTAGTTCTCAATTGGGGGTTGGGGGGTGTAAGGAAAATGCTGTGGTCAACAGTGACTGTTTAGTGATTTTGAGTAGCTAATGGAGAATGGTGGCAATGGAGATGTCATGGGTCTGAGCGTATCGCATGGTTTAATACGTGTTTAGATCAAGAGAAAGAGCAAGTCAATGGGTGGATGCATGTAGGGTCGTTGGATCGGGTTTTGGTGTTAGGTGTCATTGTGATATCGCAAATTTGAGTGTGTTGCTGACAGTGGTTTGGTGTTTAAGTGAGGGTTAAGTGGCATTGGTGGGTTGGATGATGAAGTTAAGTTTCGAGAGAGAGAGAGAGACAGTAGTGCATGTGTGTAGAATCGTATTAGGTTCAATGTATGTGTGTTCAGGGGAATATAAGGTTTGAAAGGTGAAGACGATGAATATGATGCATGTGAGGGAGGTTGTTGGAGTTACTATGGTTTGTTGTGTGTACAAGAGGATGAGGGTCGAGTGGTTAGATGGCAATGGCTATAGGTAGCTTGTTGTTGTTGTTCGGTAGATGTGAGAGAGAGATGGTGTGGAGAGAGAGAGAATCAAGAGGGTAGCCATGCGTGTGTCACGTACGGTCAAGAGAGAGGATGTATTTGGAGAGAGAGAGCTGAGAGTTTGTATGTGAATCAATGGTTGTATGTTTTGTGTATGGTTTGATGAGAGAAAGAGAGAGAGGGTGAGCTTTGCTGTGTTTTTTTAGTGAGAAAGGGAGGGAAAGAAAAGGCAAGAAGAGAAGAAGAAGAGTGTTGTCAAGACCAATCATAAAGTGTCACGTGTCACGATCTGACATGTGTCCCAATGATTTATTGAGATATGGCAGCATGCTATATGAAGAAGAAGAAAAAGATAAAAGGTATCTTTATGCCTCTAATGAGATTCAAACCATTGATCTAAAGCTTAATGTAAATGCAAAAGCAAAAGCAAATCCAAATCCAAATCCAAACCCAAACACTTATCCATTAGGCCATTGTCTTGTGCTTTGTCTATATGTATAATTAATTGTACATATAAATTAAGTCAGCTTAGGTTATATTCAAATCTAAGCCCATGCTTAACGGTTCTTTTTTTATTTTTCATCTAAAACAAATCTATCATATTATATTATATAAAACCATTATCTATCTATATTTCATAAATTCTCTATTTTTTTTCTATTTATTATTTTTGTATTTTTAAAATTTTCTATTTTTGATTTTTTATAAATTTCTTTTTTTTTTTTAACTTTTTTTTCGAAGTTAAGACCTTTTATTAATAACGTTTGAGTAAAACTTTGTCGCAAAAATAAAAGAGACACTATTTTTGCCCCAAATGTGAAAATTATCTTAAGGAGCGCCTTAGCTAGCTATCCTAGGTTCGGTCCACTAAGGATTTGGTGGAGAGAAAGGTGGTGCTTTAAGAGTTGGCTAAAGGACTAAAAGAAGAATTGAAGCCTGGTTGTATCCTTATAAGCTGACGAACCAAGGTAAAATGGGCGAAGTGCTCCTTAAGCTGGCTAAGACCCTAAAGAAATAAGAAAACTTGGATGTACCTCTATGAGCTGTCTAACTAAGGCAAGCGAAGCACTCTTAGAGCTGCCTAAGACCCTTGCTTAACCAAGGTGAAATGGGCGAAGTGCTTCTTAAGCTAGCTAAGACCCTAAAGAGATATTGAAAACTTGGTTGTACCCCAATGAGCTAATTAACCAAGGCGGGCAAAGTACTCCTAGAGTTGGTTAAGACTCTAAAGAGATGAGAAAACTTGGTTGTACCCTAAGGAGCTAACTAGCTAAGACGAGATAGGCGAAGCACTTCTTAAGCTGGCTAAGATCCCAAAAGATGTTGAAAACTTGATTGTGCCCTAATGAGTTGACTAACCAATGTGGACGAAACATTCTTTGAGTTAGCTAAAACCTTAAAAGAGATGTTGAGGACTTGGTTATGCCCCAATAAGCTGACTAACCAAGGTGGTTAAAGTGCTTCTAAGCTAGTTAAGACTCTAAACTGAATGAAATGGGTAAGCGCTTCTTGAGCTAGCTTACCTTGAGCTAGCTTACCTTGAGCTAACTAAGACCCTGAACTAAATGAAATGGGTAAGCTCTCCTCAAGGACTAGCAACCTTAATTTTTGGAATCAATTTAAGATAAACCTGGTAGTGCTCCATTGAGTTGACTATCTTAGGTAAAACAGGTAAAGTGCTCATAGAGTTGGCTAAGACCCTAAATTGAAACTTGGTAGTGCTCTTTTGAGCTGACTATCCTAGGCGAAGGCGTCTTTCAAGGGCTAGCAACCCTAATTTTTGGAATCGATTCAAGATAAACCTGGTAGTAATCCTTTGAGTTGGCTATCCTAAGCGGGGGCATCTCTTGGAGACTAGTAGCCTTAACTTTTGGAATTAATTCAAAATAAACTTGGTAGTGCTCCGTTGAGTTGACTATCTTAGGTAAAACAGGTAAAGCGCTCATAGAGTTGGTTAAGACCCTAAATTAAAACTTAGTAGTGCTCTTTTGAGCTGACTATCCTAGGCGGGGGCGTCTTTCAGGGACTAACAACCCTAACTTTTGGAATCGATTCAAGATAAACCTGTTAGTGCTCCTTTGAGTTGGCTATCCTAGGCGGGGGTATCTCTTAGGGACTAATAATCCTAACTTTTGGAATCAACTCAAGATAAACCTAGTCGTGCTCTTCTAAACTCACTAACCTAGGCAGAAGCATCTCTTGAGGACTGGCAACCCTAAATGGAAATCAATTTGTAGAACCTAGGAGTGCTTCTCTAAGCTAACTATCTTATGAAGAGAGCATCTCTTAAAGACTAGCAACCTTAAGTTGGAATCGATTCTAAGAACCTAGTCATGCTTTTCTAAGCTCACTATCCTATGAGGGAAGTGTCTCTTAGAAACTAGCAACCCTAAACTGGAATCGATTTTGAGAACCTGGTCGTGCTTTTTTGAGCTCACTAACCTAGGTAGGAGCGTCTCTCGGGGACTAGCAATCTTAAACAGGGATCGATTTGGAAAACCTGAACGTGGTCTTTTAAGCTCACTAACTTAAGTGGAAGCGCTTCTCAGGGACTAACAACCATAAACTGCAATCGATCTGAAAAACCTACTCATGCTCTTTTGAACTTACTAACTTAGGCGAGATGTCTCTCGAGGACTAACAATCTTAAGTTGGGATTGATTTGAAAAACTTGGTCGTGCTCTTTTAAGCTCACTAACCTAGGCGGGAGCATCTTTGGTATACTAGTAACCTTAAATGAAATTGATGATGAGAGGAAGCGCTCTTTGGGCTTGCCTAAGAGAAATTGGTAAAACAAAGTGCCCAACAGGCTCGCTAAAAGAAATTGATGATGAAAGGAAACGCCTTTTGGGCTTGTTGAGAGGATTTAATGAAGAGAAGCATCTTATGGGCTCATTTGAGAAAAAATTGATAAAAGAAAGCACCCAATAGGCTTGCTAAGAGAATCAATGATGAAAGGAAGCACCTTTTAGGCTTGCTTGAGATAAATTGGTGAAGAGAAGTGCCTTATTGGCTCGTTACGATAACTTGGTGAAGAGAAGCACTTTATGGGTTCGCTACAAGGAATCAATAAGGTGAGCGCCCTATAGGCTTGCTAAAACACCCTAAAGGAAAATGACGAAAGAGGGGGTAGCGTTTTGAAAGCTAGTTAGTAACCTAAAAAGAAAGACGAAACGATGCCCTAAAGGCTAGTGGGATCCTTAAAAACAAAAGATAGGATAGCGCCCTGGGGGCTGGTTGAAACCCTAAAAAAGAATAAAAGAGGGGTTAGTGCTCTAAGAGTTGATTGAAATCGTAAAAAATTATGAAAGCGAGGGTAACACTTTGAAAGCTGACTAGCACCCCAAAAAAGGCGGGACAATACCCTCAAGGTTAGCTAGAATTCTAAAAAGAAATGAAGAAGGGTTAGTGCTCTAAGAGTTGACTGAAACCTAAAAAGAATAAAAGACGGGATAATGCCCTAAAGGTTAGTTGAAACCCCAAAAAGGATAAGCAGGTCAACACTCTAAGAGCTAGCTAAAAACCTAAAGGAAGTTGATGAAAATGAAGGTAGAGCTTTGAAAGCTAGTTAGAACCCTTAAAAAAAATAAAAGAGTAGATCAGCACTCTAAGAGCTAGCTAGAACCCTAAAAATTGGAAGACGGGACAATACTCCAAAGGCTGGTTAGAACCCTAAAAAGAATAGAAAAGGGGACAGCATTTTAAGAGCGGACTTAAACCCTAAGAGGAATTTTGATGAAAGATTAAAGAAGTAAGGTGAGGAAAGCAACCGGCTTAAAAAACTTCTTAACTTAGAAAAGTATTTACAGAGAAATTGTTGAAAAACCATTTATGAAAAAAAAAATAAAAAGGCATTAGGGATAGGTCCATTGATTTGAAAAAGAGTTAAAAGGATATTAAAAAATGCAATAAGGAAAAATGACCTATACTACTAAGGTTAATAAGGAAACGGATGACATGAATTGAAAACTTGGCTACTCAAGGCGACATGGATTGGACAAAAATCTTGTAACAAGCCTTTACTTTTTCTTTCTTCTTTTTTTTTTTTTTGTTTTTTAAAGTTTTACTGACTGGTATAAATTCTCATTTAAAGAACAAGCTTATAATCACTCTTATTCTTAATAATCTCGTAGAGTTTCTCAATGCTCCTAACCCTAGGGTTTTCTTATAGGACCTTTGTGATTTGAAGACATTCTTTTTTTAAGGAAAAAGTAACTTATGATTAGTTTAGTCGAAGAGGTTTTCCTTGTTGTTATGCCTCGAAGCGACAAACTCGTAATAGTCCTACCGTGCAAACCATTTTAAGATAGAAATTGGTCATACAACTGCTATCTTAGACCTAATTTATACAAGACATCCACAATTAACCTGTTTTGAAGTAAACAATTCATAATTTAAATAAAATATTTACTTATGAACTTAAAAAAAGTACATACTTGTATTAAAATAATCTAAGTGTCTTACAAGATTTAGCAATCTAGTCACAATTTAACTAAGTAATTTGTAAACTAAAGCTAAAAACTTTAAAATAAATCTAAATAGAAAGTGTTTTTGGTCTTCAGTTTACATTCCCACTCTCCAAGATCCTGCAGTTGCTAACTTCAGGGTTGATATAAGCTGTTTCTTAACTAACACCTACAATAACGTCTATAGGGATATGAGCAACTGTAGCTCAGTAAGTTAAGACGGAAACTTAAAACTATACTACAAACATAAACAATGTTATCAACCAAATTATTAAGTGCAATGCATGTTTAGGTAAATTACATCGCACGACATTGTTTGGCTCATCGTAAATTAGAGAAATTATGCTCGCTCTAATCTAGGTTAAGGAGTTGCCGTTAGTGCAACAGTTCACGACCAAACTTAGGCTTGTGTAATGGAGATACCGCTCCTCCTGTGACTACCTTTGAATCATTGACTTCAACTTTGTCGTGATCTCCTCACCCATCATTTAATTCAACTAAAAATGAAGGAATGACCAATTATGCTATTCGGCGCTATCCCTTTTAAAGGAGTTGGTATTTGGTTGGAGAATCTTAAATTTCTCCTAATGGGTTGCTATGCAAGTTTGATTTATGTTTACAAGTCGTATATTTGATTCGGTCCAATTTAGGGTGATCAATAATTATACAGTACAAGTTAAGCGGCAAATCAAAATCATATCATCAATTTAGAATAAGTACGAACAAGCACAATTTTAAGCCTCTAAAATATAACATTGTATTAATTCCAATTTACCTCGATTCTTTACTTGCTCACTTAAAGTGGGACCTGTTCAATCCATCGCTAATGATCTCTATAATACCAATATTGTTTCAATTTTCATATAATTGTTATAGATTTGTTTTCTCCTATAATATTTATTATTATCTTTGGTTTAAGGTTTAATATGTCCAATTATCTAGATTTTCAAATCTTTTACAATTATTCTCGGTTTGGGGCTAGGTTCTAGTTCAGTTTCCGCATCGATATCTAAATTAGGTTCTAGTTCAACTTTTAAGTATAGTTTTATATATGAATCTTAGAAACTCATTTCAACTCATAATGTGAAATTAATCACATTACTTCTAGGTATCCTAAATATTATAATTACCTCTAGTCAGTATTTTATTCTATTCGATATACTTAAATCTTTATTAGTGTATTGAATTTACTCTCGATCTAAAAATTTTGTACATTTTTCATATAATTATCTAAATTTAAGTTTTCTATCAAATTTATTATATGTTCTTATTATTAGTATAATATCAATTTTTATTCTAATATCCTCTATTTATTATATTTCCAATTTTTGCATATTATATATTATTATCTATTATGTACATAATACGTATCTAATATTTCTATCACTCAAATTATCATCTTTCAACATCAATTAACATTTCAAAATATATAATTTCATCTTAAATAAGATTTTACTTCTAATTACCCTAATTTATAAAACTATCTTAAAATATATCGTTTTTATCTATTACGTATATACTACATAATACCCTAATAATTACATCTAACACTCTAAATGCTAAAAATATCATATTTCATTAGATTTGAACTTCCTAAAATATATAATTATGTACTAAATTAATAATTAACCATTTAATTACTTAATTAACTAAAATAACCCATTTTATGCATCATTTTAAGGCCTAAAAATTATTTAAAAATTTCAAAAATTCATTTTTGAAAAAAGAGTTTGTGGTACTGTTCTATATCATCTAAGTAGTTTACAAAAAAATTTTGAGTCTAAAACTACACTTTTAAGTTTATTTATTTTTAAACCAAACAAAACTTAGGTTTGCACGATTTTTTAAGGACAATATAATTTTAGACACAACATTATCAAACTAAAATTTTTCCATAAATCTACATGCCATAAAACACCATAATAATAAATTTTATAATTTTTTGAATAAAATTAATAATTTTAATAAATTTGAAAAAAATTGGGCTAAAATCGGACTTACCTGGCCATTGGGATTCCGGTTACCATCAGCAGTCTTAGGGGTGTCGGCCAAGTTGGGTGGTGGTGGTCAGGTGGTGTGGTGGTGGCCATTTGTTTCCAAGTGGCCATCGGGTATAAATTTCCTTCTAAAACCCTAATTGCATATATTTTTCCTAATTTTTGTAAGAAAACCCTAACTCTTTCTTTTTGGTGCTCTCTCAATTTTTCTAGATTCCTAACTGCCCAAATAAACTTCTGCAAAATTTTGGGTATTTATAGGGTCATAGAAGATTTTTTATGTATTAATTTGACTAGACATGAGCATTATCTTCTTCCAAACTTGCTTTTTATTTGGCTTAATTTAATTGATTGATTTTTTTCTTTCTTCTCCCAGCTGCCACGACTCACTTCTGGACTTTTCCTTAATTTTCCTATAATTTTCTTGGTTTTTCCTTAATTAATTATAAATTTTATTTAATTAATTAACCTTATTTTAACATATTTCACGTATTTTAAGTAGTTATGCGTATTTCTACCTATATGTAAATTTATATATAGTACAAATAAATACTCCTAAATATTATTTAAGTTATTTTATGATTTTTAGTATGCATATAATTTATCTTTAGCGATTTGTTAGTTATCATAATGCATTTTATGCATTTTCAATAAATAACGAGTAATATACTTAAAATTTGAAAATCTTATATTCTTTTATTTTATTACTTATTTTTTTAAATTTGAACTTACGGGATTACTTTTATTAATATTTCTAACTTTATTTGATAATTTAAGCTCGATCGGATCCTTTAGCCGATCGCCTTAAATTCTACAAGCTAAACTTCGAGTAATTGATTGTAAGTTTTACACTTGTTAGCTCTCGGTCTAGATTTTGCTCTCGACTTTAGTTTCATAAATTATAGTCCATTTTGTAAGTGACACGACTTTGATTAATCCGTGAGGTCTTTTTCGGTTTAACATTATGAATTTAGGCTCTTAGTCCAAAGATTTCAAAAAGAATTAATGAAGAGGCTTATTTTGAAGGAAACATTTTTATTTATCTCGGGTGTACAAGTCAAGATCCTTAGGGAAAAATTAGAAGTATGCTTGTCTCGGTTTCAAAAACAATTTTTGTTAAAAACAAATTATTTTTAAAGATCAGAAGAGCTTTTATTGCGTAAGGATAGTAATGTAGGTGGAAAGGTCTTATGTGATTCATTATAGGTAAGAAAGGCTTCATAGTGGATATAAAGATTTTGGGTTTTTGGGCTTTAAAATGTGATTCAGGTTTTTGTGTTTCTTGGGGCTTGGATTCTTAGCTTTTTGATTCAATTCTATTACCTTTGCTGGGAGGTGATATATCCCTTAGGGCTTTTGTGTTATACTCAGACCCAATTGTCCAACCTCTTTTATTTTTTATTATTATTACTTTTGTGCCATTATCTCTTGTTGTTCTTTCTTTTCTTTTGGTCTTTGGAATGATTGTCTGCATAATTGAGTTTTTGCCCTTTAGGCAATTTAAGGCCCTAAATCCATGAATTTCTAATGTATGGGCTTGAGTGAAGTATGTATAAGCTTGAAGTGTTCGAAAAGGAATTAGCTCTTCTTTATTTTAACGAAAACTAATTTATCAGAAATAAAAATTATTTTTTAATTAATGTTAATTAAGCAAATATAAACCGATTTTACTCTGATCTCTTAATCAATGACCCTAACATTTAAATTGCCCCATTGTCGGGTGGTTCTTAATAGGGTTTAGATTTGAAAATACTCCAAACTGGTCCAATGAGGTGAACAAGAGATAATTGTGTTTAGGACTTGAAAATGAATGCCTAACTTCATTTTAATTTACGTATCACATTCAAAGTAAATCTTAATATTCTTATTTCTTTTTCTTTTTTTTTCTTAAAGAGAGAAAGATAAATTTTTATTTTATAGAAAACAATTTGCAAATAAGGATAGTGATTTTTTAGGGTGTTATTTACAAGTTTATGGATTTTATTTATATTTCCCTAAATGAGAAGGAATAGTAGTTAGATAAATGCTTATTGAAGGACTATTTACAAAGATGGGAGCACTAAAGAACGAAGAACAATGAACTAAAGAAAACTTTTATTATTGTGGAAGACTAGAATACAAAAATAAAGGCAAAGAATCTAATATTTATTCAGGAACTTGATATTTATTATAGGCTCTCTAGATATGAACAAAAAATACCTAAATTAAGTCTCGTAGACAAGCCTTAAGGTCATCTATCACTTCATAGGTCTCTCCAATGACCTGTGCTAGAAGAGCCCTTAAGGTTTGGTTGTGAGCTTTAGAACACTTGAAATTTTCCTTCAGATAGGTGATCTTATCTTTCAGTAGTTGCTCACAAATCCCAGAGATGTCTTATAGACTATCATTCCCTCGATTGTTTGCTTGGTATCTCAATGTATGTTGTATACAAAATAAATATCAAAACGAAGTATACATATGAAGTTAATAACAAATAACAAATAAATAAATAAACAAATGGATAAATGATATGGATATTTTAAAAAGTAATTTTAATTTCGGAAAGTATTTTAGGTGATTAACCCTCTTGACAGTCCCCAGTAGAGTCGCTAAGCTGTTGAGCTCGATTCTTTCCTTCCCAGTTTTTTATAAATTGGTATTCTTTAAACCGATCAATATTAAACTCTACTCATTTAATACTGACTATTGACTAAGGTTTAAAAAAAACTAATTTTTTTTTTTAACTTTGAAAACGTTTTGAAGTCGCTACCCGATTGAAGTTAAAAAAAAGAGTTAAGTTATAATCAATTAGATGGATTGATAATAACTTAACTATTTATCTTTTGATAAAACCGATTTTTTGTTAAAATGATTTTTGAAAACTAAAGATTTAGATTTGAGGGCTAATTTTTTAAACTTTAAACTGGCACCACTTTTAATCTCTTCAAATTTAAATTTACCTTTCAATATACTCTTACAATAATTGTTTATTTCAAATTTGAATAGATGTGGTTTGATCCTAGGATTGAGTTGAACTAAATTATAATCAACCTTAAGGTTGGCTCAGCTTATTTAAAATTCTATTCAATTTAGTTGGATTAATCACCAATTACATGTACTAATTTGCAATGTGAGGCTTTGTGATACCCCGTATTCTTTGCATTATATACTTGTACTATAGGATGTAAGGTGTAATTGATTTTATTTGGTTACAACCTTCTAATGTATTTTTGTTTTCTTATAATAGATTTATTATGATTTTTTAATTGATAAACAAGTTTAATCCAGATAGAAACTATATAAATTGGGTACAAATTTATGTTTTCATATGTGATTAATAAATGAATCGTATCACTAGTTAAAGTTTTGAAGATACAAATCCACTCAGATATAGATACAACACACGATGGATTTAACATAAATTGCAAATCCTAACCAATGTACTTCCGGCAAACTTATTGTTAGAGTATCCTTAATGTTATTACAATTCATTTTTATGATATTAGATCAACATTTCAATTACCTCTATCCTTTTAGAGACAAGGTAGTAGCCCTTAATTTGTATATTTCTTTATATTAATATGGATCTTAAGTCAAAGACATATGGTACTATATATATTAGAAAAACGTAAAAACCTTGTTGGGCCAGGTAAAAAAGAACCTTGTTTCCTTCATCTTGAAAAATGGGAGAACGTAGGCCTGCTAAAATTGTTCTTAGAAGAACCATTGGCTTGAAAAAATATAAAAATTTAGGCTTTATAATTGAAAAAATAACACGAATGTGCAAAACGGAAAAAGTACAAAAACTCTGAGGCTTTTATCTCTCATAACCTTTTTAAAAAAAATACATATATTTCTAGAAACATTATAGAAAAAAGGGTCAATAATAAGGTACCAGCCATATAAAGAAAAATCCTACTCATGAAAGTGCCAAGAAAGCAAACAGATAACTTAAGCTTGACTTGCTTTTTGGATCGGAGGAGGAACGCTTATTGAGTGCTAAATAAGTTAGAATATAATTAGCATGAAATTTTGACCTTCCATCTATGCCAAATCCAAACCGATTGAAAAGACAACAGCCGCAAGTAGACTGGCGTTGTAAATTATATTAACGTCTTCCAAACTTCTCAACAACCAGCGGAAAAATCACAATGTTACCATCCCCGTCTTCTTTCAGACTAAATAATGTGCTTTTCCTTTGGATAGTTATGATAATGCTAGACTCCTTATTGCTCTTATAACTTACCAACAGTCGACTATAAATCATTATGTACTCGTGTATTTTAATTGTAGTTCATTATAGATGACAATAATCAATCTATTTAACCAGTGCTTAAAATGCGGCATCTTGGTTTGCATTTGTGCCCCAAAATAGAATAACAAATTATAGTGTTGCAACTTGCAAGATTTTATGTATATGCAATGAAATATCTGTCGTTAATTCAAACAGTATAGTTATTTCTTTCTCCTAATGGGAAAAAACTGAGGGGAATAAATGAGAAAAGTTAATTCTGCTAATTTTCATGACCATGAGCAATCTACAGACAGTACAACATTTAGGACTGATAAATAAGAGGACATATACATAATTTGGTTTAAGGATGATTCTAGCATTCCCCCAAGGGCATACAGTAATTGTTTAGAATGAAAAATAATTTTAGAAGAGACATTATTTATACTTTTAAGGCAAAGATTCCTGCATTCTCACAAAAGCACATAGTAGCCTTAGCCTTCTCTTCTAGCAAGTCTACCATAAAAAAGTGTCACAGGAACTTTAGTACAAATCTTAAACTCTATGCTTACTTTTAACAAATTCAAGGTGAAATATTTGAAATTAGGCATACAAAGGAAACAAGTTACATTTAGGTCATTGATCAATCCTTGGACCAAGTTTTTTTAAAGACAATTCAATTTGAGAATTAGATTGATTTCGATATTTTGGCTATCTTGTCTAAAAGCTACTCCAATCCTTGCAACACCATCGGAGGTAGATTACGACTGACCATGCTCGCTTCCCCTTAGTGCATCCTAGGAGCTGGAGCAGGGCTTCTGGGGGGACATTAGCTGCCAGTTAAACAACTTAGGTACCAAGTCCCAACTTGAGAACAATTTCCCATCACCAATTCTGCAACTCCAATAACAATACAACAGTGTAAAAATAAAGCATATCAAAGACAACATTTACAGATGTAAGAGGATATGTAATGTGGATGAAAGGTGCCCGAATTCATACCACTCCCAGATCATCAAGACAACCAAAGTTCATAACCAGAACAACTAGCCCCAAAGATCACAAGCATGACCAATCAACTAAAAATTCTATTTGCTTATTTGTCTCTCACACTTACGTGATTATGAAAGGATATCTCTCTCCATATTATACCATCTCTTGTAACATTTTCTTTTTCCAAATAAAGTACGTATATTTCCAGAAACATCATGGAAAAAAGGTGTCAATGAAAATTTCATATTTAATATAACTGTGAAAATTTTCACCTTTCATTTATGCCAAACAGTCATTATTTGTTTTTGTTTTGTTTCCTATCCTTTCTTAACATGAAGAATTCTATATTTTTGCTACTTTCTGGAAAATTGCTTTGGTTCTATTTAGGATATTAGTATTAGGATATGTACATAAGTTAGAATTTTGACTCAATCAGATTAAAAAGAAAACAATTGCAAGTAGATTGGCATTGTAAATTGTATTAACATCTTCCGAACTTCTCAACAGCTTCTGGACAAATCACAATGTTACCATTTCTATCTCCTTGCAGACCAAAGGATTGTGCTTTTTCCTTTGGATACTTATAATAATTCTATTCTCCCAATTGCTCTTATAACTTACCAATAGTCGACTAGAATCATCATGTACTCTTGTGTATTAATTGCAGTTCATTATATAGATGGAAGAAGAAAGTAGTAATGAAACTATTTCCCAGTGCTCAAAAAGTGGCATCTTGGTTTAACCCAAAAGAGAATAGCTAATTATGTTGTTGCAACTTGCAAGATTATATATACACATATGCAATGAACCATTTGTTATTAATTCAAACTGTACAAATATTAGCTATTACTTTGTCCTTATGGTGAAAAGCAGAGGGGAATAAATGAGAAGTTTTTGGTCAAAAAAACAAAAGGAAAAGAAAAGGTAAGAGTCCATTTCGCTGAATTTCATTCCTCAATCACAGTAAACAACCTTTTTCTTATGACAAAGCAACATAAAGAATAAGCTCCACACTTAATTGAGCAGAGATACAAACAATCCGATGCCATAAGGTAATTGTATAACACATGAACAATCGGCAGACACCACAACATTTAGGACTACTAGACAAGGAGACATGCATGTGCTTTGGTTTAAAGACAAAAATAACCTGGGGGAGATTTTGCAATGATTCCAGCATTCCTTCAAAGGCCATATATTAGCACTCTCATGGCAAATCCAGCTATTCATTTTTACCCTGTAAGTGTCACTGCAAACTTCAGAACAGTGAAGACCATGCTCGATCAAATTCAGGCTGAAATATTTGAAATTAGGCATATGGAGGAAAAAAATTACATTTAGGATGCCTATCAATGCTACAGCTAGCTTATTGAAAGATGCCTTCAGTTTGAGAACTATATTGATGTCAAGAATTTAGCCATTATAAGAAAGAGCTGCTACAACTATTGAAGTACCACTAAAGGTAGATTAGAACCATGTCCACTTGCTCTTTGGTGCATCCTGGGAGCTAGAGCAGGCTGCTGGTGCGGAGCCACTAGCTGCTTTTGTTTTTTTGGATCAGATACTTGATACTAGAAGAGGGCAACTTATATGGAGAATTATCCCAACTTTCAAGCAATTCCCTGTCACTAATTTTGCAACTTTAACAGTAACACAACAGTAAAATCAAGTACATCAAAGGCAACTTGGAGCAGATGTCAAATGATATGTCATATTGATTAAAGTCGCCTATGTTAAGGAGCATAGTAGGGCTTAGCGGGTTCTCCAGGTTTGGAAGAATTTATCTTATAAAGCTTTCATATATTCAATGGATCTCTCTTACAAACTTTCAACTGATTATGTAAGTTTTTCCCAGTGTAGAATGAATGATCAGTGGATGAAAGTCATACCACCCTTTTGGATAAAAGGCCTGATAAGTCAGGTTGATTCAGAGAAAATGGTTGCATTTCTATACTATTAAATCATGCAAAACATATAATAGTGTATTTATAAGATATAAAATCCATACAGATTTTAAGAAAATAGGACAAAACCATGATGCATGGGATAATATTTGATAGTTTTATTCTGTTAAACATGAGAACGAGTTTTGCCATAGTAAACTTCAAAGATAGTCGTAAAATGAATTCTATATCATAGACTACAACTGATCAAATTGGAAAGTCTCTGTAGGCAAGCTGTATGGTTCATTCAGCAAATTCTTAGACGAATCTGAAAACATAAATAAATAAATTTTCTTGTGTAATGATTCATTTAACTAAATAGCCAATGAGATAACTAAACAGAATGGAATTGACATGGATAACTATAGATTCATTTAACTAAAAATATTTCCATATAAGAAAAACACCATTGTTAAGACAATCATCAAAGCTCATACGCTTCTACTACATCAAGGAATGTATCTCAAAGGCAAAAACTCGGCATACTCTAGCATCTTTAGGATTATTTTCCCTTGTCAATGTTTGTAAATCATGCAAAACTCAAAGTAGCAGTACTATGGACACTCTAGTGCAGATACTAACAATAATTCTGAAAATATGTATGGATGTGAAGAATAAACCACATGAAGTCTAGAAAATCCACCTCTTTAAATTCTCTTCCCTTGCCTAGGTTGGATCATGAAAAAATTGTCTCCCCCCTTTCCCCTGCCTTCTTAATACATCCAGAGAGAGGAAGTCAAATTGATCCATGGGGGATAGCATATGCTTCTTCATGAACACATGGAGAAGAACATCTTAATAGGTCACATTTGCCTAGATTTTGCCCAAACAAGACAAGCCGTCAGAAATCCTAATTTTGTAAAAGAGGACGACCTGATTCCAACGAATCAATGAAACCATAATCTGACCTCTTGAACCCTACAATCCTCAAATCAATCGCTCATAATTCAAATTGAGATGTAACTGATTTAGTGAAAGATCAATAATAATGTCAAGAATACGACAAACAAAGATCTAAACCATCAAGGAATCAACACGTGCCCATAGCACTATGAGTGACCTATGACTAAAAATGAGTAACTATTGCTTCCAGTGCACTAACAACAGCAATTCATCAAGCACTTGCTTACATAACAAACTAAACAGAGAGTAACATTCAATAATTGAAACTCTTCATTACCGGGCTGATGTTTACAGCACATGCCACCAACTTTTATGCCTAGATTCTTTACAGAGTATCATACAACTAACACAACTAGCATCCCTACATTCTTTAGAGTTTAAACCCACAGAAAATAGCTGCAGAACAAGAAAATAAATATAAAGAAAAAGACAGTAGGGTGGAAATGAGTAACATACCTGGTAAATGATAGCAAATAGGCGTGATATAAGCAAAAGACGAGAATCTAAGAGGCATACTGAGTCTGTTTTCTTTTCAAGTTTCCACCCTCTTCATTTATTTCCTTTCCTATGTCATCGGCTTTCCTCTTTCCCAAACACAGTGTTAATTGTGAGTAACCGCATATTTTCAACATAGTACTCGTAAAGCTCCGCTCAGATTCTGATATCGGAAAGCTGTTTGTGAAAATAGGGCCTTCATGATGTGTATCTTCGGGGCATAATTTAGGGCAAAGAGCAATATCTAACCAGGCAAGAGTTGTCACATTTAGAACATCTGGTATTTTTACTAGGGACTTGCAATTTACAATCTTTAACTTTTCTAAAGATTCCAATCTTCTTTGAATCTCGGCTAAATTGTGACAGGCCCATAAATATAAAACATCTAGACTATGAGGGATCTCAAGCTCCATGTATGGAGAGTTTGTAATTCCCAAATGAGATAGTTTTTTCAGATGCGAGAGATCAGATATTGTCTCCAATAACTCACAATCATTGACCATCAAGGTTGTTAAGCGTAGGGGAAGCTTTGGGATGCTTTGCAGTCGATGACAATTTTTAAGCCTCAGTTCTTCAAGGAGGGAAAAGGCACCTAAATCAGGATGCAAAGTGGTGATCGATGGAGAGGCCAATTCCAAGTTCTCCAATTTGCTTAACCTCCCTATCCACCACGGATTGGGGCTATGTACTGAAGCCACTTCACTTGTCCACAGGCAGAGAAAAGCTTCTACTAGAGCCAATTCACATTCATTTATAAACACCCTCAACTGCCTCAAATCTGTAAGGTATGATAGATCTGAAATTGTATCCATTACCTTGGATGAAAAAGATAATCTAATTAAAGATTCCAGTAACTTCGGCAAACCAAACACATAAACGCAGCTGTTAGCATCAATCTCCACAAGCTTTCTGGCCATTCTAATCATTGTGGGCAATGCTCTTATGGGAGTCCCTCAATAGCTTCATGTTCTTTAGGCAAACAACTGATTTGGGTAGCTCCTCAATTCCAGAATACGATATATTTAATTCAATCAATGACACCAAACCTTCAATCCCTTCTGGAAGTTTCTTTAAAAATTTGCAACAGGATAAATCTAGCTGTAACAGGTTTACAAGATCACCTATTGAGTCAGGGATTAAAGTGATAGGAGAGAATGTCAATGAGATCTTCTTAAGGGAAGTCATGTTATCCAATGAAATGCAATTCTTCAAACTCTCGCAAGAATAGGCACTAAAGACCTCCAACTTAACCATATTACACCATTGAGGGATTTCAATTATATTGGTATTGCAGATCATAAGTTCCGTCAAAGATTCCATACAACGCATTACTTTCAGTAGCTTGCGTAGACGGCTGCAACCATTCAAATTTAAGTGGACCAAATGCTCCAACATATCAATAGATTCGTCAATCTCAACCAAACTGCTACACCATTCGAGAATCAATCTTTCCAATTGTAAGTGGGATGAAAAATCAGGTGTTTTGACCAAATTTCTACAGCAAGATAAATCTAGAACCTTCAAGTTCTTTGCCATCTATTTACACAAAAAATATTTACACAAGTAACTTAGGACATGCAGAAATAGAAAATAAATAAAATAGATATTTTAGTGTAGAAAACTCACGTACCTTAATTTGGTTCCAACCATCCCAATCATTTGCAAAGTTACAATGTTTGAGCTCCAAAATCACTAGGTCCACAAGGGAGAAATTGTTTGTCTCAATATATGAATAAGGAAAGTGATTCCATCTAAGCCATCTAAGTTGTGAAAAAATGTGTGGCTTTTTGAGTAGAATGTTGGATGGAGGTGCACTTAATGACCAATTATCATACTTAAAATCATAATTCCTTTTCACCCAAAAAAGCCTTACTTTAGACAGCTTAGCAAATTCTTCTTTTATAAAATATGGATGTGATTCCTCATGGAGCTCAACATGGATGCCTTGGATTTTCTTTGTTCCCTAGAAATAACCATTGTAGCATCGTTGTAAGTCAATTTTAAAGGGCATTTCAAGCATACCAAACTAAGTTTTGCCCTCAAATTATTGAGGGAAAAAAAAAAAAGGAAATCTAACAACATATATATCCTTTAAGAAGGTTTTTTTTTTTCTTTTCTTTAGAATAATAAAACTTATAACAATGGGTTTAGCATAACTTATATTACGTATGCTTGGTGTAATTTAAAAAATATATATTATGTTTATATGTAATTATAAAGTACTTAATAGGATCTAAGAAATTAGTTTAATTTGTAAAGACAAATATTTTAAGGTTCATTTATCATTATATTTTCATGTTGATACTAAACACATTTACTAATTTCTTAATATAGACATCACAAATTTGATCCAAGTTTACGAACAAAATACACTTTCAGTGATATATTTGAGTTTGAACTAAGATTCAATTCATTATTGGTTAATCAAATTACACAAGAATGATTAAATATGGTTCGTCCAATATGAATTAAATGTAAGCTAATTGATAAGGTAACATAAGATTTAGAATTTTTTAGGAAATATTTACTTAGAATAAAAAGATTGAATTTCTGGATGTGGTTCGTTTCTTGCTAATTGGCATTTGAGATTGTGGTCACTTAGAAAATATTTTAAGACAGATATGGTTAGAAAAGGTAGAATTAAATTTAGAATAAATTCTAATGTGAGACTAGGAAAGGCTCGGAGTGAAGTGCTAATTGATAGTTACAAAGAAGACTTAAAAAATTAATTCAATATTCTGAAACCAAAAGAGGATAAATATCGAAGACTCTTTGAAATAACCAATTCGCTATTTCTTGATTACTAAACTGAGCCTTTCACAAAATAGTATAAAAGGTGAAAAGGATCAACATATAAACTTGCTACTAAAATGTAATATGCTAATTCACATAAAAGAAAAATGGTAGAGGTGGAAAGAAACTTACCCTCTTTTTCATGAAAATTTGTGTAGCCTCATCTAGATCCCACAATCTAGTTTGCTTTTCAAGCTCCATGATATTACCTTCACGAATAATTTCCCTACCAAGATCTCTTAGTTGATCATGCATCCATAACAAATCATTCTGTATTTTTATAAGTGACTTCTGTTGAAGAACATGAAGGGCTTCTTTTGGACAAAGTTGGTTATCCCAAAAGTGAATGACAACTCTTTGGTCCTTGCGATTAAAAAAGCATGCAACATCAAGAAATATAATCTTTTGTCGCTCCTCTAGGTCCTTATAACTAATTCTTAGTTGTTTGCTAGCATCTTTATTAGGAACCTTTTTCAGTTTCTCCAATGTCATTTCCCATCCTTCCTTGTTTTTATTATTACACAGTGAAGAGCCAATAACCTCAAGAGCTAGAGGAAGCCCTCCGGTCGTCTTTACAATTTCCCTAGTAAGGATAGCATATTCCCCTTCAGGGTTGTCTCTTTCAAAAGCATGTCTACAGAAGAGTTGGAGAAAATGAACTCAATCCATTCCACTTAGTTCATACGACTCATTGACTCGAACCCGTCTTAGGAATCCCTTGTTTCTGGTGGTTATTATGATTCTACTTTTCGAAGCAAACCAGTCTTGCCTACCTCGTTTTCCTATCAAATCTTCTATCTTAGTTCCTTCATCAGCATCATCTATAACGATGAGAACCTTTTTGTCTACACATCTTCCAGCTATTGTTCCCTCATCAACATAATACGATGGTTTCCTGGCATGAATGTCAGAACTCAAATTTGTTCCTAAATCCTTTATGTTTTTAGAACGAGCATCACCTAGAAAGCTACTACCTTCAAAATTAGGGAGGAGATGATTATAAACAAATTTAGCAAGAGTAGTTTTTCCAATACCTCCCATTCCGTGAATACCAATGATCCGTACACCAGGTGTTTCAAGACTCAACATTTCTAGGATTTTCTCAACATGATCACCTAGTCCAACTAAATGGTCAGGTATCTTCACATAAGCTTTCTTCAATGCAAATGACACCTTTTTGGTTACATCCTCTACCAGTTCGGCCTCCATGCTAAAACGTCAATGATTTAATGCAAGAGAAGAGGCATAACGTTAGACTTAAATGCCTAAAGATAATTACCAAAAAAATGATAACATGAGAACAAGAAATAATTCCAAGAGAATCGCTTATTTGCAATTTGAAAGATAAAAGAATAATCTAAAAAAGAAATTTCTGAAAATGCAACATGGAAATTGAGAACTAAATTAACATATAGATATTTGAAGCTTACCTATAAGTATTGCTTGGAATTTCCCATCCTGACAAGCTTCCAATCTCTTTCAATGCTTCTTTCCACTTCCTAACATCGGTATTGTCATACTTTTGCTCATGTAATGCAAAAGCTTCTTTATAGTTTCCAGTTTGATTCCGAACCTCAGATGGTGTAACATGGTAAAATATGGGCATGACCTTCATCTTTCTTGATCTCTGGCAGTCCATAATCTCTACCAACTCCTTTAGACACCATTTGCTTTCGGCATATCCTTTGGAGAAGATGGGTATGGTGATAGTTGACTTGTTGATTGCTTGAAGGAGCTCCAGCCCAATCTCTTCTCCCTTTCAAACCTCTTCATTATCTCTATAAGCCTTTATATTTGCATCAATGAGTCTTTTGTAAAGGTGATCAGTAAACTCAGTCCGAGTATCGAGTCCTCTGAAACTTAAGAAGACCTCGTATTCTAGTACTTAGGCATTGTCACTTGTTGAGCTCATCGGTTTACTAATAACTTCAATTAAGCAGCAACAAAGAGGAATATATCAAATTTAGTGCAAAGACCTCAGTGACCAGGGTCGAGGATTGTAATTGAAATTATTGTGTTTGTATGAAGAAACACGCTTTGGTTGAGTAACGTGTACTGTCTTGGTGTGGACAGTGGAGAATATCTCATTATAGGGAATCTTCTTTTGGTGGACAAGGAAATGAAGAATTGTGAAGTGAAAAGGAGGAGCGTGGAAATGAGAACTTTTTTGTGCTTGGCTGATATTATTGAGAGGAAAAGAGGTGATCTTGCCTTATGGTACGTTCATTTTAGGATTCACTTTAGGATTCCTTCAAGGAATGCCCTAAAATATTACTTTATGTACTTAAAATGAGAATAGCCGAAAAGCAACTTATCCATTTTTTTTTTAATTTATCTTTACGATATCATTAGGTATAATTAATTATTAAAATTATAAAAATCTGATAAGTATAATATAATATTTAAAAAATTTAACCATTTTAAACTATTAATTTGTAAACAGAGTACATGTCAACCACTATATATAAAGTAGATTCCAAATCAAAAAGGTGAAGCGTACCCTTTTATAATCATCTTAGTGGAAGACGTAAATTCACAATATAGATATTATAGGTTAATTAAACTAATATAATTGTAACATGTACAGTTTTTTTTTTTTTTAACTTCAGATTTAAGGAGTAGGTCGTCTCAATGAAAATGGTGTGTGACCAAAGGAAACATCGTCGAAGAAGGGCAGCACTAAATGAGAAGTCCATGCCAGCCGCATGAAAAAGATGTCAAATCTAAAAGGTGAACAACATGTGGTCTATATTGAAAGCACCATGAAGGCGAACAAGGTACAGCATCCGAAGAGGTAAAAGGTAAAAGAAGACCTAGACCTTGACCTGCCATGCGTTTTGTGCTAAATTATTTGGAGTATAATTAGCGTTAGCTACAAATATATCGAGTTTTTTTTTTTCATATATATGATTCAATATACACTCCTTTTCCAATCTTAAAAATCGAGTAGTCATATGCTTAACTTTAACTACACGTTTTGTAAACTTTATATGAACATTTTCCCTAAGATAAAAGGAAACTTTATAAAGATTAAAAGATTACATTTAGAAAAAACGATAATTCTCATAGGGGAACGGAAAAAAAAAACATGTCATTTTTAAAAAATAATCCCTAAATATAACAAATATAAAAGTAATCCCATGAATACCTTACATGAAAGCGCATTTTAATGAAATAGTTTTAAATTAATTGAAATTACATCTTCAAGCACCATTTCATGAAAGAATGAAATTTTTCTTTTCTAACTTTTAATATGAGATCATGTTTGAAAATAAATACGATTAGAGATGAATTTTAAATCATATTTTTCATATATAATTTCATGTAAAGGATTTTTAGAATTACTTTTACTTCTATTGTATTTTGATGCTTGTTTTTAAATATGCCACATTCTTTTTCCTATTCCCTGTTCTTATAACAAAAAGTTCATAGGCAATATTGAGAGACTTTCCTCCATTAACTATGATGAAACCCCATTTTTATCACTTTTATGATTCAAGAGATCTACTCCAATGATATCTTACTTCCGTCAAGTACAATTGGGTTTGATGCAAAACAAAAGCTATTATTGAATCTTATAATATGAGAATGACTGTTATTGGGAATAGAGATTTTATTATTTCAATCATTTAATATACTAAGATAAAAGTTGGAAAATAACTTAGTTCACTTACTAATCTAATTTTAAAAAAGTATATCATTTAGAACAATCTATGATTTTTTTATATATTAATATAATAACTAATTAAGAGCTAAAGACCAGATAACTTACAAGACTTGATTCTTTATAAAATATTGGTGTATGTTGTGTTAAATCTTTGATAAGTCCGATGGATGTTTGAATCTATCAGTATTTTATTGGTTTACTGTTTCCACCGTTCCCGTTAGTGATTTAGAGAGAGAATAACTGTTTACACGAGAGGAAAGGAAACAGCCTTTCTATATAAAGGAAATCTAAGGCATATTTACATAAATGGACTGTCTAAAATATTTTAGATAAAATTATTAAATTAATTATTAAAATTACCTATATTTTCGAAATATTTTAAGAGGTTATATGATTTATAGTTGTTGTCTTACTTGGATAGTTGGGTTACTAACTAGTAGCTCCTCTGAATGTCCAATAAAAATAGCATGTGGATAAAGGAAACATCATCGAAAAAGGTTGGCAATAATGGAAGAGAGATAGAGTGCATGCCAGCCTTGCAAAGGAGATCTCAAATCCCAGAAGTGAACAGCATATAGTCAATATTAAAGAGCCAATAAAGCAAACAAGGTACAAAATTTAGAAAATGTAAAAGGTATTAGGATTAAAAGATTACATTATTATTGGAAAAACGAGTACTCTCATTCTCATAGAGGGGAAAAATTATGGCATTTTGTAAAAATAATCTTTAAAACATGATAAGTATAAAAGTGATCACACAAATACCTTTCATAAAAACGTACTTTAAATACATAATTTAAAATTAACTGAATTCGTATCTTAAAAATATGTTTTTATAAAAGCATGAAACTATGTTTTTTTTTTTTTTGTCCCTTCTTAACTTTTGGCTTGAAATCATATTTTAAAGATAAAATTTCAAACCAATTTGTAATTATGTTTCTAAAACATGATTTCACATAAAGTATTTTTTGGGATTACTTTTGCTCATTCCCTGTTTTTCATGATTGTTTTTAATAGGAGTCCACACAATTTAGCTTGATTTGGTTTTTCCATCAAATCAAATTAAGCAATAAAAATATGATTTGGTTTTTTTATAACTTTAAATCAAATCATAAGGTTCAAATTAGGAATTTTTTCAAATCATAAAATTTTGATTTGATTCTATTTAATTTATGAATTAAACCACATCTTATTTCAGAAAATATATTTGCATAGTATATAATCTCATATGGAAAATATTGAATTTATTTAATATAATAATTACTCATGTTATAACAAATGTTGATGAAGTTAATATTCATGTAAGTAAAAAATTTTAAATGTTATTAATAGCTAATTTTATTTAAAAATAGCAGATAGTATAAATTTTGGATCAAATTACATAAATAATTTATAGTTCAAGACATATACACTTTAATAAATGTAAACTAAAAGTTTTTTTAAATGCTATATTATAACAAAAAAAAAAAACTTATTTAGTTGCAAGTAAAATATTATTATGTTTTTTATAAAATAGTTTGGTTAAGTTTTATGGATTGGTTCTTTGTATCTTTCCAAATTAACTATAAATTTTTAGTTTGATTTGAATTGAAAATTTTTAAAACCAAATTGTAAGAAGAACAATATTTTCGGTTTGATTTTATTTGGTTCAATTTGATTGGTCTTTTTTCTACCCTTAGTTTATAAATATGCCTTTTTCTTTTTCCTATTTCCTATTCTAATATGACAAAACTCATATGTAACCACAAATGGAAGTAGATCTACAATTAATCATTTGATCGACGAAATTCTTAAGCAATATTCGGAGACGAAATCCAATTTTTATTGCTTTCACTATTCGAAACATGAACTCCAATGAGATCTTACCTTATAAATGTGTTTGATTCGCAAAAGAACAACTACCCTTGGTGAATCATGATAACACGAGAATCGCTGGTATTAGGATTGGAAATTTTATTATTTCAATTATTTAGTATATAAGGTAAAGTTCGAAAATACCTAGGTTCGCTTAATAATCTAATTTAAAAATATATATATCACTTAGATCAACCAATGATTTTTTTTTATATTATGATTTATGATTAATTATTAATTAAAAGCTAAAGACACAAATAACCTACATTTTTTTAAGATAAGACCCTCAATAACATGATAAGAAACTTGGTTCTTTATAAAATCTCTATGTATTGTCTTGGATCGTCAATAAGTCCTTTAGATCTTTTTATAGAGGGTAAACAAGTAACCTATTATATTGGGTATCTACCTTTACCTTACTTAATTGGTAGGTCTTAAGTGAGTATCAAGTATCATATGATACACTTCAAATAACAGTTTGTTGGAATTGCTCTTGTAGGGTAGAGTACGGTATAAGATCTTCATATTATACCTAATCTAGAACTTGTACTTTAAAGTATATAGGGTATAAATTCTAGAGTATTATGTACCTATCTTTTAAAGTTTATAAAATAATATGATACATATTAACATTTGGAAAAAAAAAAAAAACTTATATCGATAAAAAGTGTAAAAACAATGTTTTCTTCACAATAAAAAGAAAGGGATAACGCTTAATTCATATCCTAAACCTAAAACTGATAATCAAAACTGTAAATAGAGATGTTAAACTTTAAGAGGTAATATTGGTTGTTAATCTTAAAGAATTTGTACCTTTTCCTTTTATGCATGCATCCTCATATATTCATAATTTAATTGTTCTGCTAATAAAGAGTGCCTTTTAAAATCAAGTTCATGGAACATTTAAAAGGCAACTTTTTGGTATGAAAAAGAAAAAACATAACTAAGATTTGCTAAATAAAAAAAAAGGTACGTATTTGAAATTTATAGGAAGATATAAAAATTTGATCACAAGTTCCATAAAAAGTACCTTATAAGTTTTCCATGGTACAAGATAATTTTAGGATGCCACATGATTGGTTACGTTTTCAAAGATTTTGTAACCTATTCCTACGAGATAGAATTTGTATAAAGTCTCACATCCTAATCATCTTATACCTGCTTAACCCTATTGTATATATCAGTATTTCATTGATTTATCGGGAGAGAACAACTATTCGTACGGGGGAAAGAAAGAGCACTTGACACACAAATCTAAACTACAAGTGACAAAATAATGACAAGATTAAAATGGATCAACTATAGTATTTGATCCTTTACCAAACTACATGTAACACCCCAAGCTCATGATGCTACAAAACACTACATGTCCCTAACATTTACTAACATATTAAGCATAAATAAAAAACAAAAATCTCTAAAATAAATATATTAATCTCTAAACAATCTCATAAAGTTCAACTCGAACTTAATATGAATTATACTCAAACTATCCTAACTGAAAAGGTCAACTTGATGACTAGAATCCTAATAACCATTCCTTCATTATGGTAATCTTCGCAAAAGTTTCCAAACTCAATGATTTTCGTAATTTAGACTTAAGTACCTACAACTTAAAAATGGTAAGGAATGAGCTTAAACCTAGTACATGAAACCCATAAACATGTATGCATGTCATGCGTTACACATACGATATCACATGCATTTATACAACAGTAATAACAAACAATCTATTTAATTATATTTTATTAGCCAACAAATAGCAGAGTCTAGAATTATTTGTAACTAACCCTAAACATGGAGTAACTCACGACTTCACTTCGTAGTTCTTAGGTCAGGACATCGATACTATGGCCCCCATCTAAATAGGTACTAAGATATTAATACTACAACCCTTAGATGCCTCCTAACCTAATTGGTACTACAATCCGCATATAGCAACATAATCTACCCTAGATCAATTTCAGGGGGAATCCATTAAGGATTATGTCACCTAAGGATCATTAAGGTGCCACCTTAGGGACACTGGTAGCAAACCCTTTGAACCTCACTAAACATAAGCAGCAAACACAATTTATATTCTAGATAATTATTGGTGCATTTAATTTAAACCACATTAGCAACCAAGGGTAACAAATAACTAAACACTACTTCTCATGATTATCTACTAACTTAGAATCCTTTTCAAATTCTACACCTAAAGCATAAAACAAGATAAAACTTATTTTAGGATTTATCCTTAGGTTATGTACGTTCTAGCCCTCAACTTATCTTACTTTATTGTACTTGATGCCTAAGTCTTGTTATTATCTTTATTTAGGGTTTAAAGATAGTTTTAAACCCTCTAAGGTGCTTAAAGAAGGTTAGAATAAGTTTAGAGAAAAAAAGGGAAAGGAATAAGTTTACACCCAAAGATCACACTGAAGGCTCAAGGACCATACTCAAGGATCATGACCGTACTTCTAGGTCGTCAACCTCTTATCAACAACATCACACCCATGATTCTTTAGTCTTCATGCCCTTGCTTCTTATACAGGGGAACCACAATCATAATCATGTCATGCTTCTAACCGTAATACTTTCGTCCGATTTCCTTTTCAATTCATGCTTAAGTAAATCTAAGGTTGAAGGATTCATAGGTAGGATTATACCCATGATCTTTTCCCGTGCTTCTCTTATTCGATAATCTCCTCTCTTCCTTTAACCAAAGCCTTTATAACTCTTCACCACACAATTCTAACACTCCAAAACCTTAACATCTATACCTTCTAAACTCCAAATCCAACCACAAAATTTTAATTTTTCGATATAATCTCTTCTTTTCAATTCTTTTTACTAACATCTATTAAACATACATAAATGAATTGAATATTTTACCTTATTAGATTGCTTTGGCTAGATCTAATAAATCACTAATTGAATGCAACCCATAATACTCCAACAAATCTCCATAAAAGTCAATCATGATTATTTCTATATTCAACAAAATCCATAGATCGTTATATTAAGACTCAACTTATTGGATTGGATAGCTTAAACTAATAATCACTATCATCGTTCACCTAGTAATCTTAATGAAATCTTAAGAAGAAACAATATTTAAACTTAATGGAAGAATTACACAAGAGGGTATCAATACGTGGGGGTAAATTTAAATAGGGAAACAACATTTCAATAAGTACAAATAAGTGATCAATGTTTTAAAAAGAAGTTAAAATAAAGGATTACTATTATAACATCGTTAATATCAGTTGATGTATTCATTATCTACTACATAGCGTTAACGTAGTGTATATGTGATAGGCATATGGCACTGATATGCATATATTAATAATAAATAAATAAATAGAAAAATTAAGGAAAAATTAAAAATTACTAAAAAATTAAGGAAATTTTAAAAATAACAAAAATGAAAATAAACAATAAAAAATCAAACAATTTAAAGGTAAATAGTTTAATATGTATAAGGTATATAATATATAATTAATTAAAAATAGAAAATCAAAAAAGAAAAAAGGAGAAAGGAAAAAAATCAAATAAAAAATAATAATAACAAATTGGCTACCCTCAACCTTAAGACGGTCGATTTAGCCCTATAAATTCTAGTGGGTTACAACCCACTTAAAAAAGAGAATTGTTGGCCCACCAATCGGCCTTGAGGTTGCTGCCTACTACCAAGGGTTAGTCGCATGAGCCCCTTTGGTGGTAGATGGTTACCCTATGGTCAAATTTCAGAAAACAAAAAAATAGATGTAAAACCTAATTAGGTTGTACAATTATATGATGTGCCCAGGAGCTTAGTGATTTGTAGGGCTTACCGTAAGAAATTAGTATTAATGGGTCCTTTAAAATATTGAAGAAAATAATGTGGGTAGGTTGATGAACTGAATATAGTAGCTAACACAAAGCTATTTGGAAGATATAACTTACTAACGAATACAGTACATTTGCTAATTAGTGTCCTCAGTACATGATTCGTGAGCTACATTAAAGCATTTGGCGCATTCATCAAACCAAACAGCATTACTATCTATTCAAATAGACCATCCCTCGTCTTGAAAACTATATTTCATTTATCTCTAGGTCTTATTCGTATTTGGTAGTAACCACTCTTCAGATCAATATTTGAAAATATGCAAGCACCATGTAACTCATCGAGCATATCATCCAATCGTGAGATCAAATACTGGTACTTAATAGTAATTTTGTTGATGGCACGGCTATTAATGCATATTCTTTACGACCCATCTTTCTTCAATACTAGTACAACTGGTACCACACATAGGCGCGTGCTTTCTCAAACATATCCATGATCCATTAACTTGTCCACTTATTCTTCAACTCGTTTGCCTGCTCGAGATTGAGCCTATAGGTAGGTCGGTTCAGTAGGGCAGCTTTAGGCTAAAAATCAATACAATGTTTAATGGCTTTAAGGGTAGTAAACCTTTTGGTATCTCGATAGGGAATTGATCGGCATACTCCTATAGTAATATTTGCACCTTAGTAGGTAAGCTTTCGGTTTCTCTCAACTCCAGTAGTTTCCTTACTAAAAGGAGCACACACTCTTCGGTCTTGATTTCTTGGAAAAATTAAGCTTGGGAAATCACTAATGACTTTCATTGTAGTAATCTGGCAACTTTCTCTTATGACTCTTGCACTTCCTTGAGACTCATGGGAGTTAGTATAACCTTGTTCCTGTCCTTTTAGAAGATGCAGGTGTTCTTATACCCATCGTATAATACTCTCAAGTCAAATAACCAGGGTCGGCTAAGTAAGACATGTGAAGCACACATGGGGATGACATCACACAATACCTCATCCTTGTACCTATTACCAATGGTAATAGATACTTTAACCTACTCGATAATAGGTAAGCTTGCTTTCTTGTTCGGCTAGCGAATCTTCTACGGCTTAAGGTACGGAAGAGTTGGCAATTTCATAACCTTGACTTTTCCTTGCACTATGACATTGGTATAGCTTCCCCCGTCAATAATTAGGGCATATGGCTTGCCATTCACTCTATAATTTTTATGGAAAAGGTTTTCTTTTTGTGCATTCTTTTCAGCCACAAAAGTACTGAGGGATTGTCGAACGACAAAACAATACTCGGTATTGGCCTTAAGTGGTGTTACGGCATCTGGGTCTTCTTAGAACTCTTCTAGCATTTATTCAACTCCCATCTCTTCCTTTACCTCGCTCGTACTCTCTACTTCGAACTAAAGCCTGTCTCCCTTGATCATCATAATACGTTGGTTCGGACATTAACTAGCCACGTGTCCATAATCAAAACATTTAAAGCACTTGATCTCTTGAGCCTTCCTTCATGAGCTCTGACCTTGGTTTCTTCGGACCTTAGTTCCATTGGCCTTACCTTTACTTCGACTCTCTTTAAGTTGGTTTAGCACTTATCTGCGGCGTTCTACTTAGGAACCGTTTGGTTGTTAGTCATTTCTAGGTCAGCTTGACATGCCATTCCTATTCTATAGTGTCACGCCCTGAACAAGAAGAGTCATAACAGTCCCGCCGTGTAAACTAATCTAAGATAGAAGTTGACCTCACAGCTGCTATCGTAAACGCAGTTCACACAAGGCACACAACTCAAACAGCTTAAAACGTCTGTTCTGACACCTGTTAATAACCAAACATGTGGTAAAGCTTTTACAAGTTACTTATTCTATATAACCTGCTGTTTAGTATCACAACTTTATTTAAACAAACGTTTCACGTCCAAAGGTAAAGTTTACAATCAGAGTTCATTAAAAACGATGGGTTTTGCGGTCTATATACAATAAGTTAGAAAACTAGTAGGCTCCTAGGGAATTCCTAATTAGTTTTCCTCAAAACTTAAAGACAAAGTCAAGAGCTCAAGTCCAGTTAATTCTTCAATCCTCACTTTTCCACACAGCAGCACACTAACCTGAGAACGGTGGTACCTGAACATCTTGTCTTCACTCAACACCTGCAAAAGAGTCTGTAGGGATGTGAGCACAACTAGCTCAGTAAGTGGGGTGGAGTCAGAAGAGTACTATATAATCACAAATAAGGTTAATAATCATGATGAAATGCAATGCAATCACTCAAATGAAACATCGCACAGTGTTATTCGGTCCACTGTGAGGTTAGAGAAATTACATCCGCTCCAACCTGGATTGAGGAGTTTCATCGCGACTCAAGTCAGACCAAACCCAGGCTTGTGTAATGGAGAACACCCTCCTCTCATGACCGCCTTCGAACCACAGCCCCCAACCTTATCGCGACCTCCTCGCCTGTCACTTAGTTCGATTAAGGATGGGAAAAGGACCATTTCAGCTATCCTCATCGAAGGAAGTCGGTATTTGGCCTAACACTCTTAATCGTTTTCCCCTAACAGGTGATTATGCATGTCCAATTACATTTTAGTTGAATAACCGTTAGTGTTAATCAAGGGTGACCAACAAGTTCACACAATATAGAATCCATGCAAATATGCAGAACAGCACACCAAGGAGTTGAACTCCTGTCACAACTGAGTATCATTCACACACATAGCATGCGCATAATCATCTAACTACAAACACAACCAGAAGTACTCTTGGGTCTCCGGATACTTTAAATAGCACCCAAACAACGGTGAAGCCATAACCCCAACTTACTTGTTTAGAAGTTTGCTATTGCTGACTTGAATTGTCAACCGTCTTTATATTGGAAGGTCCTAATTACACAAAAGGCCCAAATTCAGTTTTTGTAATAATTACGAAAACATTAGGGTTTAATCTAAAATGGTTATATATATATATATATATATATATATTATTTCCATAATATACCGTCATGTTATCACTATATATCGAATTAAATTATTAATTATTGATACTGTACATCATATATACTATTACGTATTATATATCGTTTTGATCGCATAGAAACGTACTTTTTATTTATTAATTCACGTTTTAATTCCGGTAAAGTTACCGAAATATGTATATTCTTGAATATGATATAGTCATAAGCTAAATTACTTAAGGTTGTTCGATTTCAACAAAATTAGTGTCATTAGGTTCATATAGACCTAACAACACGTTTTACGAATCCTGTTTCTAGAGATGGCTTTTAACGGGTAGTTTGAGTTTTTAATACAATTATACATAATTATATAAAAATAATTGTATTATACATAATTTACATTATTAAATTATTTTTTATCTAATTTGTCCTTATATTGTAACAATATAAGTATTATTTAATTCTAATATACTTAAAGTGTATCCCGATCAGAAAATATTAATAAATAAAATAAAAATCTTCATTTAATCCAATCTGATCAGCAATCCTTTATATAGTTTTTATTTAACTATTTAATTTATTTTTGTCTATTAATATTACAAATACACCCCGACTTGTAATTTAAGCTATTTTACTTAATAAATTCGTAATAAATAGTTCGGGTTATCAAATAATTCCCCGAAAATTTCTATAGACTTCTAAAAATATAAGGAATTCAGTTATCATTTGGTTTCAAGTTTCTAACCTATTGCCTATATTTTCATATTGACGATTTTACCCCTAAATTATGATAAATTATCCAATTATAATTCTTTTAGCACCAAATTAATTTCAATCTGACTCAATACTATTACTATTTATTATAGATCAGTACATGTTCATCTCATCATTTAATTTCATAATTTCCTATTAAATTCATAATTTCAACCTATTTTCGAGCTAATTTTAAGCCTAAAAATGCAATAAATATTAAAATTATTCAAATCAAAATTCGGGCTACATAGCAATTATCTATATATCATACACATCCTACACAAAAATTTTCAGCTAGAAACAACATCATATAGTACATTTATTTTACAAATATAAATTCGGGTGAATAATAGATTTCTTCATAAAGTATATTAAATATTATAGATTTTTAAAAAATAAAAATATCACATGAAAACATGTTTAAAATAACCTAAGTACAATTTTTTCATAATTTTCTGGGCGGATTTACTAATTTTTAGAAATTATTGAAAAACAGGGCAGAAAATTGACCTTAGTGTTATTGGGTGCTCTGGTGGCCGGCGGCGGTTGGGCGGTTGTCGGACGGCCTGCGCAGTGGGTGGACCATGTGGGGTTGACTGGGTTTCACAGTAGAACCACTGTAGATTAGGGTTCTACACTTTCACTAATTTTTCCTGTTTTTTTCTAAATTTGTTTTGTTTTTTCTATTATTTTTTCTAATTTTTCTTTCTAAGTATTTCTGATTCCAAACTGCTAAAATTTACATATCTGAAGGTGTTGGCTTTTTATAGTGCATCCAAGTCGGTTAAGTGATTTTTCTTTAATTATTTTATATTTTTCTTTCTAATTTCTTGTTGTTTTCCTAAGCATGAGGTGCCCAAATATTGAAGACTTGCTTTTGAATCAGCATTTCTATTCTTATCTCCTGCCACGCATCATTGTCCAGCAATCTTCAATGCATTTGATCAATTTTTCTTTTTCTTTTATTAAATAATTACTTAAATATAGATATTATATGTTAGAATTAGTTATTTAATTAATATACAAGTTTATACCCTATGTAAATAACATGTGAAATATATAACTTTACTCATATAATTAAGTTTCTAGCATATCTTTTATTTTTAGGATATGTTCTAAAGTTAATTTCATGAATTCAACACAATAAATATATAATTACATAATTTAGGGTTAATTTACGGGTATAATTATTATTTATACCGGGTATACTAGTAAAATTACGTGTATTTTTATATAGTAAATTATACTACATTAGCTCATTTTATAGCTCAATTAACTTATCTCTAAGTTCTCGTTGCAATTTAAGTTCGATTTTAGGAGTTCCGAATATTTTAGTGCTTTATTAAATATTCCAATTTCTAAGGACAAAATTGGGATTTCGGGTCATTATTACTAAAATCTAACTTCACTATAATATTTCGATTAACTTTTTTATTCTAGTCGTAAAGTTTGGGCTCAATTTGATAAGTTTCCCTAAAAGCCCTAAATCTAAGCTTGATTGTTCTAAACTCAATTTTGGGAGCTTACATATAGTACTGGTTGGCTACTCAACATTAGTTAACTTGGTGTCGCCTTTACCTTTCGACTCTCTGTACCAGTTTGATGGCTTCATCTCACAAAACTCTATAGCTCCACTATGTTACCAATCTCAGTTCTTAGCCCATAAATGAACCGTGCTATATTTTATGTCTCGAGCTCGTTAACACCATATTGAATCATGAGCAATTGAAACTTCTAAACATAGTCATCCACTGATCTGCTATCTTGTCTCAAGTCTTAGAAATATCGCAAAGTGTCTTATTCGTAGTGTTTGGAAGCGAACCTACTTCTTAGGACTCTTTTTATCCCATTCTATGTTCGGACTTCACATAAGCCTCTCAAGCGAACATTCTATAACTTCTTCTACTACATTACTATATATCCAGAAAATTCCAGCCCAGCCACTTGGATTTGAACAGTACCTTCATGATCATAAAAGTCGAATATCTTTTTTATCTTCTCTTCCTAATCTAGATAGTCATCAACACTATCTAACCTATGAAAGCTCAAGATCTACACTTTGAGGTGTTCGACACCCTTGAGAATTTTAAGCTCACATTCATCAACTCCTTCATACTGCTCTTCCTCTTCGTATTCTTTGACTTCATCTAACTTGAGTCTCCTTCTTGCAACTCTATCTGTATGATAGGGTGGTGCTTAGTTCACAAGAATGGATTTTAATGCTCGCTGCTCATTCATCTATCGTTTTGACCTATCTCTCATTTCTTAGCCCTGTACAGTGACAACTCTCTCTCGTGACCCAGTTTTTAAGACTTTATATCGAGATAGCTAGATTGGCTACAGCAGTAGCAAGGTCCTATATCTGCTCATCTATAGAATGTAGTGTTTGTTGGGTAACACGACCATGACTATAAGTATCGCTCTTGGCATCATTGATCTTTCCTTGAACACTATGATTTAACATTCTCAATATAAAGCTTCGAAAGACACCAATCACACAAGAAATTTTCACACTAAAAAAATACCAATCGGACAGTGAGCTGCAACTTGCTCTATTCTTCAAAATGAAAATAGAGTATGACAAAAACAGACTAGTAGGAACTATCACAACACAGCTCTTAATCACAATCTCAAGCTCTGATATCAGGATTATATATTTCTTTCCTTACAAATATTAAATATATTGGTTCCTTGTGAGACATTCCTCTCTAAGTCCAATTTTCATATACTCTTATCTAGTCTTGCCGAGTTGCTCGAGATTAGTGGTGAATGGACCTTAACATTAGTATAAGAGGTATGCGTGAGCACGTTATGTAGATGAGGAACATTGTAGCTCAATTAAAGTCTCTTAAAGTTCAGATGTCTAAATCTTTCCTAGTGCACTTCATTCTAAATTCCCTTCCACCTCAATACGGTCTTTTTAAAATTTCTTTTAATACACATAAAGATAAATGATCAATTAATGAACTTCTAACCATAAGTATACAAGAGGAAAGGAGGTTACTTATGGAAATATGACAAAGAGCACATATGGTAATACAAGGAAAGAATAAAATGCAAGCTAAACCAAAAAAGAAGGCTAAAATACCTACTCAAGATGGCATTAAGATGGAATGTACTTGTTTCTTTTGCAAAAAGAAAAAAAGGGCACATAAAGAAGGATTGTGCCAAATATAAAGCTTAGCATGAGAAGAAAGGTACTTTCATCTCACTTATTTGTTGTGAATTTAATATGGTTGATGTTTATCATAACACTTAGTAGATTGATTCTGGTTCTATAATCCATGTTGCAAATACCTTGTAGGGCTTTCTAAACCAAAGGAGGCTAGTGGGAAGTGAGCAGTTAATCTATTTAAGAAACAAGATGTCTTCACATGTGGAAGCAGTTGGAACATGCCATTTAATTTTAAGTTTTGGTTTTGTTTTAGATTTGGAAAGGACATTTAATGTACTAAGTTTTACTAGAAATTTGATTTGGATTGTAAGACTTGCAACTTTGAGTTTTTCTTTTACAATGGATACTTCTTTAAAGATATTTCTTGAATCAAAACTTGTTAGAGATGGCATAATTGTTAATGAACTTTGCCAAATTAATTTGCCAAATGATGTTTTGTGTCGAGCCTGATTTTTCGGTTTTCTATTTATTTCAATTGATTTCTCATTTCTTGATTAATACTAAACCCTAACCCATTTAATATTAATCATCGACTAAATAAATTGAGAAATTCCGGTTTTTTATTAAAAATTATTTTTTTTGGAGTCGCCATCTAACCGGAGTCGGGAAAAGAAAAGAAACCATAACCAATTGGGTGGATTGGTTACGATTTAGCTACCAGTCTTTGATTTCAATTTTAATAAAGAACCAGAGGATTCCGAATTCGGGGGCTAACCTATTAAACCTTAACGGGTACCACTATTTATTTGCCGAAATTAAAATTATTTTTCTAATTATAATATAAATAAAAATCAAAAGAAAAAAGAACTTAAGTTTCTACATATTTTATCGTCGCCCCGAAGGTGCCTACGTACCCGCTAGCCGGGATTAGACGATCGTAGTTCTTTTCGAAAACTTTAATATGTTAGTTCTTTTTATAAAAAATGATTGGTTGAATTTACGTTTTTATTAACCATTTTATTTTTATTAAGAAAAATCCCTAGAAGCTTAATTTTTATTCCTAACATTATATATAAAAAAAACCTAAAAACTTAATTTTTGAAAAGTGCCAAATTAAAATTTTTATTTAAAAATAACTAAGTGATAATTTTTTTATTTTCAAGAAAAACCCTAAAGATTTTATGAAATATGCAATGTTCTACATGATGAAACTTTTATATAGAAAAGATGCTTAAAACATTAAGAAAGAAAAAAAAAATTCCTAATCATAGAAAAGATGCCTTAATCATAGAAAAGATGTTTAAATCATAGAAAAGATGTTTAAATCATAAAAAAGATGTCTGAATCATAAAAAAGAAACCTAAACTATGGAAAAGACATCTAAACTATAGAAAAGACATCTAAACTATGAAAAAGATATCTAACCATAGAAAAGAAGTTAATTAAAGATTTTTATTTTATTTTATCAATATCAAAATGATTTTTTAATTTATAAAAATTACATATTTTATCGTCGCCCCGAAGGTGCCTACGTACCCGCTAGCCGAGATCAAACGATTGTAGTTCTTAAAAAAAAAAAAAAATCTTTAGTGTGTTGATTTATTTTAATTTTTGAAAACTAACACAGTTTACGTTATTATCAATTTATTCAAAAAAATTTTAAAGGGTCCTAACACTTGAGTATTTTGAAAACTCTCTAAAACATCACTATTTCCTCTTCTTTTTTATATTTTTCTAAAAAATGGTTTCCTATTAATTTTTCTTTTTAAGACGTAATTTTTTCTAATTGAAACATGAATAAAAACTAATATTAAAGGGTTTCTTAAACTAAGATATATATATATATATATATTTACATATTAAAAATTTCCGTCATGTCCAGATGTATGTCTATTATTAGCAATTGTGTAACTAACTAAATTATTAAGATCATATAACCACTAATAAAAAAAAAATCCTAGAATTAATATACTCATATATATTACATTAACTAATTAAAGACATGATAATATAATATAACATAATAACAATATAAACTAAAATAGGCCGCACCTGATTACTTCATTTGTAAAGGACTTCGATACGTGAACTTGTCCGGCGTGTGATTACCCTTTAATCGGAATCGGCAACAGTGATGACTTGCTTTATGGCCGCTGGAGTGTGTAGTCTGCAGCTTGACAACAGGTCGACGTGGATGTGGTGGGCAGAAACCGATGGAGTTAGACAGTAACAACTGGGCGCTCGGACTGGGCTGCTGCGTGCTATTGGGCGTAATCAACGAACAGTAGCAGATCCTCGCAGCAGCAATTTTTGAATTTTTTGATGAAGCTATTTATCCCCTTCTCGTTGTGGTTTTTTTCTTTTATAAAGCCCAAATCGAATAGCTAAACTCATATGATTTAATTAGATATGATTCTTTTGTAAAGATAGAAAATAACAACATAGGTGTCTACTAAGACTCGAACTCGTGACCTCCAACTAAATCCACCCAAGTACTCCGCTACTTATTCATTAAGCTATCGGTCTGTGTCTTGACATTTATTACAATTAAATTATATTTAAACTATCTAAATCCCTAAACTAAAATTTTTAACTAAGCTAAAATTAACACTAATATTAAACTAATTATTCCTAATATAAATTACTTCCTAAAAATCTACGAAATCTTTATAATTTTTCCTTTTCTTATTTTTTTTGGTATTTTCATTATTTGTTACTTTTTATTATCTTTTTATATTAGGACCCTTTTTTGTAAAAAAATAAAAACTAAGACTATGAAAAGGCAAAAATTAGGTGTCTACATTTTGCAAAATGTTATACATGTTCAAGCTAGTATTAAAAAATGTGTCATGAATGAAAATTCCTCTATGTTATGGCACCGTAGATTAGGCACATATCTATTGAAAGGATTAAAAGATTGGTAAATGATGGAGTACTTAGTACTCTAGATTACACCGATTTTGATACTTATGTAGACTACATAAAGGGAAAGCAGACTAATAAGGCAAAGAAAGGTACTAAGAGGAGTTCGGACCTATTAAAAATGATACATACAGATATTTGTTGTCTAGATATGGATATGTATGGTCAAAAGTACTTCATCTCTTTTATAGATGACTATTTACGATTCATATATCTTTACTTGCTTCACAACAAAAATAAGGCATTAAATGCCTTTAAAATGTTCTAAGTAGAAATTGAGAAACAATGCAAAAAGCAAATTAAAATTGTAAGATCAAAATAGAGGTGGAGAATGTTATGGTAAATATAACAAGGATGGACAAACACTTGATTCTTTTGCAAGATTTCTTCAAGAACATGGGATGGTTGCCAAATATACCATGCCTAGGTCTCTAGATCAAAATGGTGTAACAAAAAGAAGAAATCGGACGTTAATGGACATAGTGCGAAGTATGCTTCGTAGTTACAAGCTGCCTTAATCCTTGTAGACTGAAGCTCTTAAGATGGTGGTGTATATATTGAATCAAGTTCCAACTAAGGTTGTACCTAAAACTCCATTTGAGTTCTTCAAGGGTTGGAAATCGAGTTTGGGACATATACACGTTTGGGGATACCCGTCTAAAGTAAGAGTTTACAACTTAAAAGAAAAGAAATTAGACCTAAGGACGATAAGTGAGTTTTTTATTGCGTATGCTAAAAACTCTAAATGATACAAATTTTATTATCCACTTCACAACATTAGGATTATGGAATCAAGAAATGCAAACTTTCTTGAGAATGACTTAATTAGTGGGAGTGATCAATCTTATGATTTAATTTCAAAGAATGATCATTTTGACACTTCACAACATTAGGATTATGGAATCAAGAAATGCAAACTTTCTTGAGAATGACTTAATTAGTGGGAGTGATCAATCTTATGATTTAATTTCAAAGAATGATCATTTTGACACTCAAACTTCCACTTCAAGTGAAAGATTGGTTGTTATACATAACACCCCTCAAGTCTGTCCTGGTGTTGAACAACCAGCTGTTAAAGTTCCACAAGTAGTCAATGATCTAGTTGATCAAACTATTCAACAAATTCCTAAAATTGTTGAACAATTAGATGAACAACCTAAACCTCAACAGGATATTTTTACAACATTAAGAAGATCAGTTAGAGAAAGGAAATCAATAATACCTAGTGATTACATTGTATATCTATAAAAATCTAACTATAATGTTAGAGCTAGAAATGATCTTGAAACGTTTTCACAAGCCATGAGCTATAGTGAATCTGATTTGTGATATAATGCCATGAAGGATAAGATGAATTATATGGCATCCAATGGTGCTTGAGATCTTGTCGAGTTACCTAATGGTGGAAAGGCAATTGAATGTAAATAGGTCTTTAAAACTAAAAAAGACTTAAATGGTAATATTAAGAGATATAAAGCAAGAATTTTAAAGGGATTCACTCAACAAGAAGGAATTGATTACATGGAGATCTTTTCTCCTATATCTAAGAAAGATTCCTTTCATATAATTTTGGCGTTAGTTGTGCATTTCGATCTAAAACTACATCAAATGGATGTGAAAACATCTTTTCTTAATGGAAAGCTAGGGGAAGTGGTTTATATGAAACAACCTAAAGGATTCTCTTCTAGTGATAGTAGGCATTTAGTATGGAAGCTCAAGAAATCCATACATGGATTGACAGAAGCCTCGCCAATGATACTTGAAGTTTCATGATGTAATCTCTTCCTTTGGTTTTGAAGAGAATATCGCAAGCCAATATATATACTAGAAGGTTAATAGGAGTAAAATTTGTTTCCTTATTCTATATGTGGATAATATTCTGGTAGCAACAAATGATAATGGGTTGTTGTATGAGGTGAAACAGCTTCTCTTTAAGAGTTTTGATATGAAGGATATGGCTGAGGCATCTTATGTCATTGGCATTAAGATCTATAGAGATATATTTAAATGAGTTTTGGGTCTATCACAAGAAACCTATATCAATAAGGTTTTAGAGAGATTCAGAATGAAAGATTGTTCTCTAAGTGTGGCACCCATTGTGAAGGGCGATGATTCAATTTGAACCAATGTTCACAAAATGAGCTTGAAAGGAAATAAATGAAAAACATTCCATATGCTTTCGCTGTCGAAAGTCTAATTTATGCTTAGGTTTGTACGAAACTTGATATTGCCTTTGCTATTGGAATATTGGGAAGATATTAGAATAATCCAGGTATGGACTACTAGAGAGTAGCAAAAAAGGTGATGAGATACCTTAAAGGTACTAAAGACTACATGCTTTTATACAAGAGAATTGACAATTTAGAGATAGTTGGTTATTTAGATTCGGACTTTGTTGGATTTGTTGATTCATGAAAATCAATATCAGGATATGGATTCTCGTTTCTTATATTTTTTTATGGATCTTGTAAAATTTTTATTTCCTGAAGTTACAAAAATAATAGTTAGCGTTGCCAATATTTTTGAAATATCTTGTAGCATTATTATGATGTTATGATTTTTAAAAAATCTAGACAATAACAATAATTATTTTTGTAACATTAAGAAATTAAAAAAAATAAGAACTTTAGTGGATCCAAATTCATTAATGCTAATGTTTACTTTTTGTTACTTTTATAAAGTAAAGTGGTTAATAGGCAAATAAAAGCACTTTTTTTTTTTTTGACCCCCAAACCTAGTTCTCATGCCTTTTTTTATTTTTTATACTTTGCGATAAATATATTATTTCTATTTTTAGTTACACCACATGAGTTTTTTCGCCTACTTTGTGTTGTTACTAGATGCTTTAGGGAGTTAATAGGAGTTTAAAACGGAAATATATTGTTCTTTTAATACTTCTTAAAAACCATGCTGGACAGCTTTAGGTCCATAAAGAGCTTGCACTATGCTTTTTTCAAATTTAAGATGAAATATATGTAGTAAGCACTCTTGGAAATGAAAGTACACTAAGGACACTATCAATACTATAAGCGACTAACAGAATATTTATCCATGATACTTTTTTAAGTGGTTGCAATACACTAGAATTTTTGGGGTTGGTCTGCCCTCTCAAAGGCTAAGAGATAGCCAGTTTTTTCTTTTAACTTTTTGAACCTTTCCTTTTTCTTTTTTTATTTTTTATTTTTAATTATTATACACTGTATATATTATATACACTATACATATTAAACTATTTACTTTTAAATCATCTAAAATTTTTATTGTTTATTTACTTTTTTTTTTTCAAATTTCCTCAAATTTTTACTAGTTTTTTTATATTTTTCTTAATCTTTTCTATTTATTTATTATAATATATACATGTCAATGCCACATGTTTATTGCAAGTGCACTATGCTAGCACCAAGTAGCAAATAACAAACATATCAACTAATATTTAACAATGGGAATCCTCTATTTTAACTTCTTCCTTAAACTTGATCTTTTATATGTGTTTATTGAAATATTGATTTTTTATTGAAACTTACCTATAAATATTAATATTTTCTGATGTAATTTTTCCTAAAAATAATTTCCATTTCTACATGATTCATTAATAGAGAAATCGTGTCTTATCTTTTAGATATCCTATTTGTACTATGGTATTATCATTGTGAAGGTTATATAACTACTAATAAAGGGAAATCGAATTGTTAATGGTGTAAAAAGGGGTATTTATATGTAAGGTTTTCTATTTCCTTTCCTTTTCTAAAAGTATCCTTATCTTTATAAGCTAATCATTTTTATGTCCTTGACTTCATAATTAATCCCCTTTTATTAATTTTGCGGGATTTGATACTACATTCATAATCCTTTCTAGGTGGGAGGCAAATGGCCTCCTTTTATTTGCGTATCTTTATGGACGGGACACTAATACGGTCTCTTTATATTTGTTTATCTTTATGGAGCAACATTTTAGCTAAATCATGTGATGGCGCACTTTCTAGGTCATCATAGGCCATAGCCCACCCTTTGCTTCAATTGCTTAAATAGGTAAAAAATATATAAAGTTAATATAGGATATTTACCTCATTTAACTGATATTAACATTTTTTCTTATTTCAATAAAAATCAAAGCAATCTTACTTGAGTGCATGAATAAAAAATTTTTAAATATTACTTCATATAAAAAATCTTGGTATGTAATTTCCTAGAAATTAAAACTTCAATTTCATTCGATATGAAGATTTTGATTATGTTGGATGTGTATTGACAGGAAATAAAAGCACCGGAACCACTTGTGAATTGATTCATACGTGATAGTGTATGGAGCTCTAACAACCAAAATACGATAGTTTTATAAGGTAAATATATCTTTAAAAGTTTGTGCAACTCAAATTTTATATATTCCTTAATGATTTATGAATTTTCTAATTTCCAAGGCAATTAAAGGACTTTGACCAAAGATCCTATATCTAAAATCCTTGAGTTAAGACCAGAAAGAATTGTTATTAATTGTGTTATAGTGCAGAAGATTTTACAAAACCAAGATGCAAAGAAAGGTTTATTAAATTAAGAAACAAATGACATATGTTATAGCATTTTAAAAGCATGTTAGTATCTTTTAGAGATGATTGTCAGGGAAAGGAAAAAAATAATGTAAAATTTATAAAAGAAAATATGATTCTAAAAAAAAAAAATCTTCAAAATATCCTACTTAAGATGCCCTTTTAAAAAGATGGTTTTATTTAATAACTCACATTTAAAATTCCCCATTCTGAAATGACGATATTATATATATATATATATATATATAAATATACATACAAGCTTATTTGATTTGACTTTTCTCTCCCGTCTCTTCTCTGGCTTGCCATGTGTTTTTACTTTCTCCCTCTCCCATGTCCTCTATCTACCGTCAAGTCGATTCACATTCTTTCTCTCTCTCCAGTCATTCATTATGGTCCGTCTGTTCTAGCTTCTCTCTCTCTCTCCCTCCCTCTCTTCCTCCCCAAAAGTTGCCAGCTGACCCCCTCTTGGAAAACGGGATTTGCAATAGGCTGAAAAACGCATCATGAAAAAGGCGGTTTTAACCCCTAATACTTCAACTCCCAAGCGATTTCAATATAATTTAAAATCAAAATATCATATTTTTAAGATTATTTTCTTAAAGGCTTTATTTTTGAGATTTTTTAAAATTTTATATTATTTTTTTCCTTTTTCCGATGATTGTCTTTGGCGAGAAAAATATAGGTGGTTTTTCTTTAAGAAAAAAAAAATTGGAAATGAATAAGATGTCCATTTCATTCTCGTGAAACTACCTGCTTCTTTTTTCTCTTTTCTTGGACCGGCTAGTTATTTTTATTTTGCTAACGATAAGCATGTACTGCATCCAATTTCGTTCCTGTACTAATTTGAACATTCTTGAAATGTTGATAAGTTTCGAAAATATTTTAGGTATATGGTTGTTTTTCACTATATTAAGATATTAGTTAATGATATTATCAAAATTACTACCTAAATTTTTAGTATTTTTTCAAATTTAAAGTTGTTAAATATTATATTTAATCAAATATTTTGCTAGTAAACATTATTACTTATTATTTAACTTAAAATTTTTTGACTAAAGAGTATTTACGATATTACCTTATAAGGTAATAAATTTGATAAATAAAAATTCAACTAGGTAAGATATTTAATGGATTTAAACTTTTATGTGTGAAATCTGAAAAGAAAAAATTCAATTTGATATGAGATATGATAATTTTAAACTTGGAATATAAGTTTGAAAAAACACCTTACCGTGATATTATCCTGATTGGGTAAATTATAAATATACCCTAAGTATGACTCTTTTTCCCCTACTTTCAAAAATGCATTTAGACGCCTTATTCTTCGAAAATGTATTTTACTATAATGAATCTGATATAAAAATGAACATTGAAGCTGTTTCTAAGTATCAACCCCTTAAAACTCATGAAAACTGCATATTCTCGTCCAGAGGAAACTTGGCATCTAATACTTCGACCTCAGATGTAGTACACGTTGAACTCATCTTCAGCAACAAACAGTTGTAATTCAATTTGTGCAGAGAACAAGAGAACAAGATGCGATAAATTCAACTGCTCGATTTTGGAAGTCTTGGTCGTTGTTCATTTAAGTTCTAGCCCCTCTTGATAAAGCAGCTTTGTGAACTGACAAGGGACGCGCACGGCAACATCATGGAAAGAAAGACGTACGGAATATTGGAAGCAAATGGAATTGTCATACCTTGACTTGTTTTTCCGATTAGTGCATCGCTTTATGTAAAATCTTCGTTTAAAACTCATAAATCCTACATAAATAATTTAAAAATGTCTTTTTATAAAAATCTCTCCATTTTAATCGTAAGGTTCCTAATTAAAGGTTTTCATTATTTATTTATATTATTTACAAGATTTATAATACAAACTTTTAATATTAATAACATTTTTATAAAAAAAAAAAATCAGCTTTTTGACATCTTGATCAAGGAACTCAAAAAGTTTTAAGGATCCAACTCAATAATAAAAGATCATCTCTTAAAACTCATATCAAGGAGCATAAATGGAAATGCCATTAGAGGAGCAACAAAGAGTGAGTGCTGGACGAAGTTTCAAAATAATTATACCCTATAATGCACCCTTTTATACTTAGATTTGTACATCCAGTTTCTTTCTTTTAAAGTCTGTACAATTTTTTTTTTCCTTTTTTGTTATCGACTATTATCATGTTGCAATATTATCATGTTAAAATTTTAAGGAGAGAAGAAATGAATATATCTATCATAATAATAACGAACTAATATCCATACTATTTAACTATTTAAATCTTAAATTTTCATATGTAAACATTTTATTAGCGACAAAAAAAATAAAAAAAAAAATTTACTAAAGGCAAGAAATACACGCAATGGAAAGGCAAGGATTCTCGTTTTTCTTTTGTTTAAGTTTTTGAATGTCTTGCAATATTTAATGCTAATGTGTATTTTTTGTTACTTCTATAAAAGTAAAATGGTCAATAGGAACCTAAAATCACTTATTTTTAACCCCTCGAACCTAGTTCTCATGCCTTTTTAATTTTTTATACTTTGCATAAATATATTATTTCTATTTTCAATTACACCACGAGATTTTTCATCTACTCTGTATTATTACCGGATGCCTTAGGGAGTTAATAAGAGTTTAAAACGGATATATATTGTGCTTTTAATACTTCTTAAAAACTGCACATTATGAAAAGGAAATATATCTAAAGAAGATTTTTTTTTTCTTAATTTATGTTCTATAATAACAATTAACACATTAAATTAGTAGATATATTTATCGATTATTGCAAGAATAATTTCCAAATTCTACCTGAGGGAAAACAAATGTGCAAAATAGAATTGAGATGCGAATAATAGGAAGTTTTTATACCCATTTGGATATGAAGGAAATAGAAATTTACTTTGAAGAAACAATTGGTGAAGTTAAAAAATGTGGTAAATTGCAAGGTCCCTTCATCTTTGCCTTCTATGCCCCTTTCTTTCAAAATACGTAAAGACATACCCTAATCTCCTCAAAAACGTGTAAAAAGATTACTTCCCTATGGTCTTCTCTGTGAATATTCCGCATCATCAATTACAAAAATTGGAGCCCAAAGGTGTTAAAATACGACTTCTGTCCTTTTCCTCACAACATGAAGAGATTTTTTAAATTTCTTACGCAAATAAAAGACTTCTGAGGATAGAAATAATCCAGGGAAAAAAATTGCAAATGGTTTCAAAAAATTATGTCCATCGACATTTTTTCATTTAATGAAGAATAATTTATTACTCTTCTAAAGAATGCATAATCTTGCCTCTTCATTTGTCTTGTGATGCCAAAAAGAACAAATTCATATATTCACGTATTGCAACTCAGTTGCAATATGCGAATAACACCTCCAAATAATTCTCAAGAAAGCATCGTAGATGCTCTAAGGTAATAATATCAAAATGCATTCTGGTAGTTACTAGGTTAATGTCGCTTGAAATAAAATTCACTTATCATTATCGGTTGAGCAGATACAATCAGTCCAGGGGTATATGATAATTGTGGGACAACTAAAAATATAAGCATTGAATACTGCATCCCAAAATGTGCTATCAGGCTAGAAAAAGATTGCAGGGGATTTGTTTGCATAATTGAGGCTTCAGATTCTAAGATCAAGGCTCGAATTAATTTAGTTTTAACTAGAAAGGGAATCAGCAGCAACTTCAGTAAGATGCTAAACAGCTCTAGGGCCATAAAGAGTTTGCACTATGCTATTTTCAAATTTAAGTTGAAATATATGCTGGTAGAAATTAAAGTGTGCAAATAAATTAAATGGGCCAACTTGGCTCGATTCATTTTGGTCCGTAGGTTAAACGGATTAAGCTCATTTAGCTCATTTTTAAACGGGTAAAAAAAATATTGGTCTTAACTTGCTTTAAAAGCAAGTTAAACGGATTGGTCCATAAATTAAAAGTATAAATATATTAAACAAATTAATTCAAACTGACCTACTTTAGCTCATAGGTTAAATAGGATGGGCTAATTTGATCCACTTTTAAACAAGTAAAAAATTTTTAGCCTTAACCCGTTTTAAAAGTGGATTAAACAGGGTTGACTTGCGGGTCAAAACCTACTTACATACCTCTACTTAGGACACCATCAATGCTAGGAGTAACTAACAGAATAACCATCCATAACATTGAGAATGGGATTGGCATCAGCATTGCAGCTATTAAGAGTATAAGTTACTTCAATCTGCTACATCGCTATGGTTTTAATAAAAGAAGCAAAGAATTGATCATGGTTGCTTGACATCCAATGCATCCTAGGATCTAAAGCAAGGCTGTTACGAGGGTTTTATTAGGTTACATGTCTTATAGTAGAGGTGTTGATACTAAAAATAGCCATATGATAAGAGGAATTATATGCAAAAACCCAATTTCATAGCAAATTTTTATCACTAATTCTGCAACTCTAATAGCAGCATCAAAGTAAAATCAAACTTATTAAAGACAATTTGGCACAAAATTTGAATATGTTTAGTCTTTCTAATTTACAAGAATAGTTAAAAGGGATGTAAGTCATACCACTCCTACGGTTGATAGAAGTACAAAATCTTCATTACCAAGCTTTTTGGGCCATTCCGCAACAAGGAAGGTGCTTACTCAAAAGAAAGACTTCATTGTAAAGACAACCATGAGAATGGATATGCTTCTAAACAATATCTTCGAATGTATCTCAAGAGTGAAACTCGGCATCACTTTTTGCGTCTATTGCGGAATTAATTCACTTCATTAATATTTGTAACTTACAAAACTCCGGTGTAATAGTCGTATGGATAGCAGTGGAAGGGCTAAGTGCTATCCATGCAACACATCAAAAGCAACTGAGTTTCAGTGACAAGAAAAGAAAATGATAAAATCATGTAGTATGCGACTAACAGTAAATTAAAAGGTGACATAATTTAGAATATGTGCAGGATAGTTGTATAGATAGTTACTAATTAAGAGTTGATTTTTTTGAAGGTAACATGGAAAAAACATAGGTAGTGACCATTGTTTGTTATTTTAACCAAAAAGAAAAAAAAAAAAAAGAATTAAGGAAGAGGGAAATTTCTTGAGATTACTTCGTAAGAAATTCTTCTTTCTGACCTGTATTAATACTGCATGGACCACCATCTAAAATTTATGTAGGCTGCAAAAGATAAACCACTATGAAATTTAGAAGACCCAGCCTCTTGTGATTCCCTTACATTATTTTTTATAGGGAGTAAATTATTTTGCTTCCCCAATGACTTGGATAAGAGGCTAAATTGGCTTGTTGGTTATGGCATATGCTATGCAGACATGGAGAGAAATATCTTGACGAGTAACATTTATTTGAATTTCACCTAAACAGAAACAAGCCCTAGAAAATCCCAGTTTGCACAAGAGGATGATACTCAATTCAACACATCAACGAATGCACAATATGACCTCTTGAACCCTGCAATCCGTCAAACCAATCACTCGTAATTAAAATTGAGACCTAACTAATTAACAAGTGAATGAAAGAACAGTTGTGTTAGGAGGGCAACAAGCAAAGATCTAGACCATCAAAGAATCTTTATGTGCTCTCAGTGCTACAAGCAACCTTTGACTAAATTTTGGCTATAGTTGCTTTCATTACAATAACAGAAACAATTCTTTAGATATTTCAAGCGGTGGCATAATGTTTTCAGCATATGCTATCAATTTTTACTCCTAATAAATTCTTTAGAAACTAATATACCATTATCACTACCAGCAAACCTATATTCATTAGAAGTTAAGCCCAAAGCAAATGGCGTTAAGAATGAGAAAATAGATACAAGTAAATGATAGTGGGTCAGAAATGAGTAACTTACCTGGTCTTTAACAAGTCATAGGCATGATTTAAGCAAACAGGAGAGAATCTGAAAGCCATAGTGACATTAAGAAACAATCAAATGCATATTGCGTCTGTGTCAATAAAAGTTTCAACCCACTGCCTTTATTTCCTTCCCTTTTCCTTTTCCTTCCACTTCCTCGTTTACGGTGTTTTGTGTGCAACCACATATTTTCAACGTAGTGCTCATAAAGCTCCGCTCCAATTTTGATATTGGAATATGCTGTTTGTGAGAATAAGACCTTCGCAATCTATAATTCCGTGGCATAATTTAGTGCAAGAAACCACACATAGAGAGTGCAGTGTTTTCACATTCAAAACATTTTGTATTTTCACTATAGATTTGCAATCATAAATCCACAAGCCCTCCAGGGATTCTAAACGTCCATGAATCTCAACTAAATCATGACACTTCGATAAAATAAATTCCTTTAGCTTCTTACAATTCGACATTTATGGTAATATCTTAAGGTTTTCACAATTTTCTATCTTTGATCTTCTTAGATTCTCAGATAACCCATCGATTTCATAAAACATCCAACCTTCTAATGTTAGCACTTGTGACTATTCTAAACCCCAAAGCCTTTCAAGATTAATCAACAGCATACTTATAATTGCTAAAGTAGATAGTTTTATTCAGATGTAAGAGCTCGGATATTGTCTAATGACTCACAACAAGAAACTCTCAACGTTGTTAAGCTTGACACATGTACCCAGACGTTTATTAAAATAAAAACTTTTGTACATGAATTGGCATTTTCTCACCCTAAAAAAAAGAAAAAAAGAAAACCCACCAAAAAAATGGAAAATAAAGCCAACTGGCAAAGAGTTAAAAAGTAAGGGCAAAGTGAAAAACATAAAATGACAATTTCATGTTTAATTAGTAATTTTACTTATTAATTGGATAAAAAATTAGATTGATAGATTAGATAAAAAATTTAAATTTTATTGAATATATATTATGATACCAAAATGAAATTCATTGAATAAAAAAAAATATTGTATTCTTAAAAACACCCTCTTTTATTATAATATTGAGTTATTTAATATTATTTTTTATTAAATATTACAAAAAATATTCATTTTATAATAGAAATAATTAATTTTTTAATATAAATTTTATATCTATTACTGTACAAACCAAACGTGATATAACAAATTTGCATTGTCTAATCCTATTTATACTATCTTGTTCAATTCTCTTTATTCAGTCTAATTTTTATAACTAAACATTATCTAAATTTTCTCTATCAAAAACCCTAATCCAACCATCACTTATGTTGAAATGGAAAAGACGAGAAGAAAAATGTTGGGTTAGCCTATTGTAGGTAAAAGGGTTTGATTAGAAGGGCTACATGCGTGTTGCATATCAAATCATGTTTTGCATAATTAGGGAAATAGCTTGAATCACATATATAAGATAATCAAATAAGGTAGGATAAGGAGAGAGGGCATTGAGTGATGGGGTTGTGTTAGAGTAAAGGATCTCAATTAGGCTCTAATATGTCTAATGACAAGTGGAGAAGCTTGATAGTATTAAACTTGATGATTGATAAAGAAAGGGATAACGTCCTTCAAATATTTATGTGTTAATCTTTTAAGTTCTTATCTTCACAATAATAAAACTTGTAATGAGTTTATATAAATATGAAAATACTTGGCAAGAACTAGATTAATTTGCAAAGACAAATATTTTGTGATTCATGATTATATTTATCATGTTGGCACTCGACATATTTACTCAATTCTTGATGCATGCATGATAAATTTGATGTAACTTTACTAACCAAATATATTTTGAGCAATATGCTGGAGCTAGATTGAGACTTGATGATTCACTATTTAGTTAATCAAATTAGAAGAGAATGAATAAATATTGAAGTAAATTCATTGTTGAAGTGCGATGTTCAGGATCCACTACATCAGCAAGGTTGAAAAGTTAAAGAAGCTGGCAGTTTTAGGGCTTCGGATAACAATTATGCAAGACAAGAAGCTGTTAAAGCCATCATACCCGGTCTATCCCCCCGGTAGAAGTCCGTGATGACAGTAAGAAATCAAACAAGGGGATTTGAATCAGAAGTTTGCAGGACAAGATTCTGCAACAGCCATCGGTTCGAGTCTCTCCCCTTAGCAGCTGCCCACGGTTATAGATAGATTTCAAGCAGGGAGTTTGCATAAGACTCATGACTAGAAATAGACAGACAACACGGGACTTTACCGACCAGAGGACAAGCAGTACATCAAATTTATAATTTAAGACTTGCGTTAAATAGGACTTCAAGAGAGGATTCACTTGCAGTTCGATTCGATTGAATTTCACTCGGTAGATAAGAGAGGTCGATAAAGCAGTAGGTAAATGTTGTTCTCACAAATGGCAGCCACCACCGAAACACATGATTTAAATAAATTGGGATGGAGTAGCGAACTCAAAAAGTGGCAGAGGAGGTTATGGAGTTGTTTGTGGAGATGATTTTTGGCTCACTGGTGTAAGCAACAGGTTACTCACTGGTGGAAAAAGCTCATAGTACTACTGCTGAAGCCTTAGCGACTAGGGAAGATTAATTACAATGGAGAGAGCAGTATTATTGTAGAAACCGATGCCAAAGTAGTGCTTGATTCGGTTTCTCCAAAAAGAGCCAGCCACTTCAAAGGAATCATTCCAGATATTTTACCTTTAGACTTACACAAAGAATTAGAACGAAAGAATTTAAATATTATTGTAAACGTTGGAAGCTTTTTTTTTTTTTTTTTTCAATCCGATTTTCCTTTTTCTTTCATTTTCATCTTATTTTTCTTTTTCTTTTTTTTTTTTGAGTTTTCAAATATTTGAATATTTTTTAAATATTACTTAATTAAATATATTAAATTAAGTGCCATATCAATGTCAAATCAGTTAAATCTACATATTAGCTGCTACATCAACTTTTTAGGAGATTTAAGTACCGAGTTTTGTAACCAGAATCTGTTTTTACCACAAGACTTGTGAGCTCTTATATTGGGTTTTTCTTTCTTTTTTTTTTTTTTTTAATTCTTTTATTGTAAATTGCATTAGTTGTAGTCATCATGAAAAGAGACGCGTACATTTAGAGAGAAGACGGAGGCAGACAAGCTCTTAAGTGTGAATTTGTGATTTTCAGACTAAGGGATATGAGCGCGAGGGTGAGGTAAGGTTGGTAAATTCTGACACCACATAATAATATAAACATAAATTAAAATAATTAGAAATAACTTTATAGAAACCATTTTCATCAAAATCGTAATTCTAATGGTATAAGTTTATGAGTTTATAATTTTAATAACTTTTTTCAAATTAAATTGCATACAAAACTATTTTTATATAGATTCGTAATAAAATTATAAATTTAAGTATATGATTTTACGAGTTTATGAGATACTACTATACAATTCTATAAGATTTTTTTGAAGATTCTAATTGATTTGGGTCTAATGAGCTATTAAAATAAAAAAAGAAAAAAACTAGGTATCTATAATTAAGAGCAAGCCAATCAAATTGAAAGTAAAATGACATCATGTTTGCTTCTCTAATTTAAATTGTTTACATTACTAGCTTTACTATTGAAGATCCCCTTAAAGATGAATAAATAATAAGGAAAAAGATATATTTAATAATATTCTCGTCATAGCTCTGGTCATGTGACCTAAAGAGCTTCTTCATAGTTTCCAATTTGATATCGAACCTCATTCGGTGCTCTATAATAAAATATGGACATTACCTTTACCCTTCTCTTTACAATCTCTACCAACTCATATAGGCGCCATTTGCTTTTAGCATATCTTTTCGAGGAGATAGGTATGGCAATAGCCGACTCAATGATCGCTAGAGGGAGCTCCGACCCAATCTTCTCTCCCTTTCGAAGCTCTTCATCATTCTTGTAAACTCTTATATTTATATCAATCAATTTTCTATAAAGATGATCAGTAAATCCGAACCTAATATTAGATCCTCTGAAAGTCAAGAAGACCTCATATTCTTAATCCTATACTTTGGCATGAGATGTGCTGTTTGTTCAACTCATCTTCAAATAACTCTACATAAAATAGTATACCAACTTAAATTGAAGAGCAAGGAGTCATAGATCAACTTTAGTGCAAAGACCTCAATGACCATGCTATGAGGAATTACAGGGGATCGGGATTACAGCGTTGGAAAGAAGACCGAATGTTTCAAAGAGAGAATAATTTAAGGACATTTACTTGGTAAATGTTACCAAGAAACATGCCTAACTTGTCCGAGGTATCACATGTCCTCCTCTCTTAATCAGTTCACCAAACTCACTAAATGGATAAAAAATTTATATATATAGTGAATAATTACTAATCGAATTTAAATTTGTGGTAGTGGTACTCATAATGGATAATTTTCTAAAAATCTATTAACAATGTTGTTCTATGTTTATATATGATTGGTAATTACATATTATGTATTTACGTATACATGATGTGATATGTAGTATCTATTAAATCTTTTCTTTCTTAATGAAACATGGAAATTAGTAGTTTTGCTTCTTGACATATACGTTTAAGTATCAATTTATTCTTGACATGTACATGTACGTAGAAAACGCCCCTTTTCGCTATCGAAGCTAACAGGCCGTAACTTCTCGTGGAACTTGCATGCCCCTAATAAATAAAAAAAAAAAATCATTTACACGTTAAATTCGTTCATGAAGAATCGTTAACAAATTCAAACAATCGATGGTTCCTTAGTAAAGGCTCGAATAATTACAATAATTTAAAGACAACCAATTATAGGACAAATGTCTAATACTTGTAAAAAACTAAAGATATACCCTATGTAGGGCAGTTGCCTATAGCTTTTAAAAGGTGGCCAACGAAAAGGCAACAAGCTACCTTGTAATTGCTATTGTTTGCAATTTAGTGGTATATAATTCAGCCTTACAGTATCTGAGTTTAGCAAATCTTATACGGTTAGAGAGATTATTTGCACGTACTTTATTTAAAAATAAAATTTTGGACGTGTAACCACTAGCAAGACAATAGGATAACTTCTTAACTTGGTAGCATTTGATCTAAAATATGAATTTTTAAGCTTTTTGGATAATATAATGTTTTGCAATATCACGAGCAATGTCCAAATAGTATTAAGGTACTTATTTTTCAAATTTTATTTGTAGACTGTATAATACTAATACACCATATAGTCTTTTCTTTATCCGAAAAAAAGACACTAATATGACTAAAAACTTATAACTATTGAAAAACTTGTGGCAGGAGCTCTAAAAAATATTAAAATAACAAGTGATGGTTGAAGTCTTTATGCATTGGCTATATATTAATAATAACCCAATCAAGCTATAGGAAGTTTTATTATTCTCTCATTGACAGTGCATTATAACAAACAGTTTCAGTTCCTCATTTTACCAGGGACAGTGCATCCGCATCCACATCAAAAGGTTGAATATATATATATATATATATATAGATTACTACTATTGGTATGGCACCTTCTAATATTTTATAATTATGAATTTTAATTTGAAGAATTAAAGAATTTATTGTGGTTCTATTCTTAAGATTAAGGGTAATATTTGGACGATATCCAAATTGGATTGGAATAGTACTAAGACTAGTCTCAATTAAAGCGTATATTGATCTTTCATAATTAAGTTCTGTAATATCTCTAAGGACCACGAAAATAGAAATATCTAAATCTAATATTGTAAGAGGTTTGGCTTTTATTTGGATTAAGTCTATATATATATAACTTCATTCCTTTACATATTTTTTAGTTGATTCAGTATTTAATAGTTTTATTGTGATTAAGCCTTCAGAAATAGGAATAACCTTTTATTCTATGGGTATTACATAATCATTTTTATAAAAAATTTTCCATTTAGCTATTTGATATATTTGATTATAAGAAGTTTTAAGTATTTTCCAATTATCTGTTGCCTTATTAAAATCTATTATATGTTTTCCATCCCTATTATTTAATATAGTTTCTTCTGATTGCTAAAAAAAAAATTTCCATTTAACCATTTGATATATTTGATCATAAGAAGTTTTAGGTATTTTCCAATTATCTATTACCTTATTAAAATCTGTTATATGTATTTCATCCCTATTATTTAATATAGTTTCTTCTGATTGCTCAAAAGGAGCAAAGCTAGAAAAGGACATAATTTTTCTAAGTCGATTCATTATTTTCAAAAGAAACTAAATTTATTCTAATATTATAAATCCAATACAAAGGACTATTTTAAATCTTATGTTGTAATTTCCAATTTATGATCCTAAAACAACCCTTAAAACAATCAAGCGAGATTTACGTCAGACCTCATAGGCTTATCACAACACAAAGAACTCCACAAAGAAAATCGTCCTTAATTGGTAAATATAAGATATAAACTCCACAAAAGAAATCATCTCTATAAGAAAATTAAAAATCACTTACAATATTATATACTCTATTCGCTAGCTTTGATACCAATAATATCCTAGGTGAAGCTATTTAAAAATAGATATAGAGATGAAAATTAACGTCTATTAAAATATATATTGTATAAATAAAAAGATTCTCCTAATAAACTATATGCCCAAACAATATAAAATAAAAATTCTACAGCAACTTTCAAATATGGATAAAAATCAATTAAATCATTATCGTTATTATCTTTTGTTTTTTCAGACATTAAATATTATTTAGATAATCATAAACATAAATTTCAATCATAGATTAATATGTGGAAATAGTTAATACCAATTGCTATCAACTATTGTAGTATAATAAAATCCAAGAAATTCTATAGTATTATCCAAATAATCGTAAACAAAATTATGAACAATAGATTGTGACATAAACAAATATTTAAACAAAATATATAGTTTTAAAACCCCAATAGACATTTTTTAGATAGTATTGTAAGTGATTTTAACCTTGTACAAACTGTAAGAGCATAACATCCAATACATCCTTTGTATTGGATTTATAAGATTAGAATAAATTTAGTCTCTTTTAAAAATTATGGATCGACTTAGAAGAATTATGTCGTCTTTTAGCTTTGCTCCCTTTGAGCAATTAGAAGAAACTATATTAAATAATATGAATGAAATATATAAAAAAAATTTTAATAAGGCAATAGATAATTGAAAAATACTTAAAACTTTTTATGATCAAATATATCAAATGGTTAAATGGAAAATTTTTGGTAAAAATGATTATGTCATAGCCATAGAAAAAAAGGATATTTTTATTTTTGAAGGCTTAACCACAACAAAACTATTAAATGCTGAATCAATTAAAAAATATGCAAAAAAATGAAATTATATACATATAGGCTTAATCCAAGTAAGAGCCAAACCTCTTACAATATTAGGTTTAGGTACTTCTGTTCTCATAATCCTAGAAAGTTACTAAGAAACTTGATTACGAAAGATCAATGCATGCTTCAATTGAGACTAATTTCAGTAGTGGTTCAATCTAATTTGAACATCATCTAAATATTATCCTTAGTCTTGAAGATAGAACCATAATGAATTCTTTAATTTTTCAAATTAAAATTCATAATTATAGAACATTAGAAGGTGCCATACCAATAGTAGCAATCTATAGAATATATTATAAATTAATGAAAACATCTTTTAGGTCTAAAGCTTAGAAAATGGATAAGAAAGGATAAACTCTTCTTATTCAAATAGACCTCATCAAAAGCAATGTGACCACACCTAAAATGATTCAATGGTCTCAAGTTAACTTACTTGAGATGTGAGAAGTTGAAAACCCACTTCCAAAACAACCAATTCATAATACTAAACCCTCTAATGTCATTCAACATCTTGATGGGAAAGTAACCATCCAATTCAATAGGAGATCTTTTGATCAACTTAGAAGAACCTTAGAAATTAGATCAATGACTTCTTCTTCTAGAAGATCAATAGACCTTCCTCATCGTCCACCGATAATCTATACCCCTTTTCAAACTTAACCTAATAACCAATCCAATGTTCAGGATAATCCATCTATATCTAGAATTGTTAGCAATAGGTCGGGAATAACTAGGGTAGTTTACCAACCAACTAATGAACCAATGCATGAGGAACCTTCAATGTCTGAAGTAGGTGATCCAGAACTTAATGTTTTAGAAAAACCCTTTTAACCTAATAGAATTCTTCTAATCAAAGAATTTAATTCACCTAAAAATGAAAAGATTAGAAAATGGTACTTTGAAACTTTTAATGAAGTGAAGTAACAAATAAAAGATGAATATTATAATTTTATGAATGATATTGGATCTCACATATATTTATTTGAATGGTTTGAAGAATATTATCTAAAACCTAAAGAAATTAATGTCATTAATGAATATTTTAAATGGAAATTAAGTGATGGATAAATAATATAATCTAATTATCCACTGTAAGCCCCAAAGTTCAACTAAGTAACCGTAGGATTAAACTTAGAACCTAAGGTTTAGGGCGATCGGTTAAAAGATCCAATCAAACCCAAATTATAAACTATTGAGAAGAATATTAGTAAAAATGACCCCATAAACTTAAATTTAAGAAAATAAGTAGTAAAATAAGAGACTATAAAATTTTCAAATTTTAAGCATAATAACTGCTAATTACCAAAAAGGCGAAAAGTGTAATATAATAACTAATAAATTATTAGAGATAGATTATATGTATACTAAAAATTTTAGAATGACCAAAATAATATTTAGGAATGTTCACGTGTACCCTACATGTATTTACGTGTAGATAAAAATACGCGTAATTACTAAAATTGGCCGAAAACTAAGCAAATAATTAAAGAAAATTATAAAATAATTGTGGAAAAATCAGAAAAAAATCAGAAGGGTGTGGAATGATGCAAGGTTGGTCGTGGCAAGTCAGAATCTGAAAAAGAAAATTCAACCAATTAAATTAGGACAACATAAAAGCCAAAAATTTAGGAATAAAGTACTTGTCTTGTCCAAATTAATGCACAATAAATCCCCTAAAACCCTATAAATAGCAGGAAAAATCCAGGAACTCATTTGGACAGTTAAAAATCAGAGAAAATTAGGGAGAGTCGAAAATTCGAGAGAAAATCCAGAAAATAAAAAAAATAAGAAAAACTGTGCAGTTAAGGGTTTTAAAGGGAACCCACACCAAACGAGGAGCTGGGAGTGGACGGCCACCACCACCACACGGTGGTGGCAGCGCCCAGGGCGGCCGACAAGGCCACGGCGGCCTGCGGTGGCCGGAGCTAGCTGAACCGGTGAGTCTAAATTCCAGCCCGATTCTTGTATAATTTTGTAAAATTAGTTATTTTGCCCAGAAAATTATGAAACTTGTTATTCTGAGGTTTTATCGTATGTAGATTTAGGGAAAAATTTTGATTTAGTTTAATTATGTCTGGAAATATAGGGTCCTTAACAAATTGTTCAAAACCGAGCATGATTAAACCGGAAATTAAATAGGCTTAGGGATGTAGTTTGGGGCTAAAAATTTTTCTGTAGGATGCTCATGTGACATAGAACAGTGCTATGAAGCCCTTTTTCAAAAATTAATTTTCGAAATTTTTAGATAATTTTTAGGCTCTAAAAAGAGGCATAAAATGGGTAATTTAGGGTTAATTATGTAATTAAATGATTAATTTCTGATTTAGTGAATAATTACATGTTTTAGGATGTTAAGATCTGATGGAGTATGATACTTATAGCATTTAGGGTGTTAGATGTAATTATTAGGTTAATTATGTAGTAAATTAGTAATAGAAAAACATAGTAAATTATGAGTTAATTTTGTAAATTAGAATAATTAGGTGTAAAACCTGATCTAGGATGAATTTAGACATTTTGAAGTGATAAATTATGTTAGAGATGGTAATTAGGGTAATAGAAATATTAGAAATGCATTATGTGCATAATATGTAATAATGCATAATGTGTAATTTTTGAAAATATAATAAATAGAAAATATTAGGATAAAAATTGATATTATATAAATAATAGGAATATATAATAAATCTGATAAGAAACTTGAATTTATGTAATTATATGAAAAATGTAAAAATTTCTCACATTAGGAGTAAATTCGGTACACAAATAGGGATTTAAGTGTACCGGATGGAATAAAATACTGACTAGGGGTAATAATGGTATATAGGAGATCGAGAAGTAATGTGATTAATTTCACATTATAGGTTGAAACGGATTTTTAGGGTTGGAATCTAAAACATTACTTAAAAATCGAACTAAAAACCTGGTTCAGAAATCGATGCGAAAACCGAACCTAAACCTAAACCTAAACCTGGAATAATTATAAAAGACTTAATACCTAGATAATTAGGCATATTAGACCGTAAACAAAACCTAACAATAAGCATTATAGGATAAAACGAATCTATAATAGTTATATGAAAAGCTGAAACCACGTTCGTGTTATAGGGATAATCGGCGATGGCCTGAGCAAATCGGACCTCGAGTGAGCGAGCGAGGAGTCGAGGTAAGTTGGGATTAATACAATGCTGTATTTTGGAGGCTTAAGATTGTGCTTGGTTGTGCTTGTTAGATAGTTGAATGCGTGCATGTGCTTGATTATGGGTGATGCTATGATTCTGTTTGCTGCTTTAGCACATGTTGTATGAATTGTATGTAATGATTGATCGCTCTAAATTGGACTTAATCAAATGTACGACCAATAATCATAATCGAACATGCATGGCAACCCGTTAGGGGATTTAGGACTCTCCGGCCAAATACCGACCCCTTCGGAAGGGATAGCGCAGGATTGCAAAATGGTCCCTTCTTCATCCTCAGTCGAACTAAGTGACAGGAGAGGAGGTCGCGGCGGGGATGAAGACAGTGGTTCGAAGGTAGTCGCGGGAGGAGCAAGGTCTCCATTACACAAGCCTGGGTTTGGTCGTGAGCTGTTGCATTAACGGTAACTCCTCAACCCGGATTAGAGCGGGCGCAATTTCTCTAATCTCACGACGGGCCGGACAACGTCATGCGATGGCATTTGCTTGCACATGCATTGCAACTAATAAGTGATTGAAAACCTTGTTGTGTGTATGGTATAGTTTTAAGTCCTCCTTCCTAACTTACTGAGCTGTGGTTGCTCACATCCTTATAGACATCGTGCAGGTGCTGGCTAAGAAGCGGCAACCAATTACTCTGAAGCTAGCAACTGCTGGATCCTGGGGAGTGAGGAAAAACATTGAAGAATAAACACATATTTTAAGGTCTAAGTTTTTATTTTAGAATTATTTTTCATTTCCGAGTGATGTAATAACTAGGGAATATACTATAGAGAAATGTTGTAAACTTTAACTGCAATAATTGAATGATAACATATATATATAATTCCTCACTTTTATAGGTAAATGATTTATTTAAATTACAAATTGTCTACTTCAAAGCGGGTTAGTTGTGGACGCCTTGTGTAGATCAGGTCTAGGATAGCGGTTGTGAGGCCAACTTCTATCTTAGGGTGGTTTACACGGCGGAGCTGTTACGACTCTGCCGCTTCGGGGCGTGACATCCACCACTTAGTAATATTAAAACTATGCATAAAAATGTTGAAATAACCTTTATACCTTTTAAAAATACAACAGATAAAGAAGGCTCAGGAATAAAAAAAATAATAAGTCAAAATAACTTTACTAACCAACATCTACATACTATAGGAAAACAATTAGACATAATGGAAGATGTAATTAACAATGAAGTAAATAAATTTAATGATAAAACACCTTTGAACAATAAAAATAATAAAAATACTCCTTTGTTTAAATTATTTGAAATGCTAAAAAATTTAAGTAATGAATTTTTAAAAGCTTTAGATGATAGGAAAAGAAAATTAAAAAATAAAATGATAAAGGAAGAAATTTCATCTTCAAAACCAATTAATTTTTTGAATATGGACACACCAGCTTTAATAAGGAAAGGTATTGTCATAGACGACACACCTTCTAAAAAAATTAACGTCTTGCATGAAATTGATAATGAATCACTTAATGAGACAATATTCAATATTTCTTTAAAAGACTTAAATATTAATGAATCCAATAATGAAATTAATAAAATCAATTGGAGAGAATCACAAAAATTGTATTATCAGAGAACAACACTTCTCGATATACTAATTGAAGAAAAGTTCGATAATTATCAAAATAAGTATTCTATAGGATCTACTTATGAATGGAACATTGATGAATACTTAAAATAAAAAATTCTTGATATTCTTATTAAATGATAATGTTTTAAAATACTAACAAAACTGTTTCAAATGTTACTGACTATCAAGTAGTATTCCTTTTAATTTTTTGTTTTACTGGACAATTAAAAATATGGTAGGATAACTAACTTATCAAAGAACAACAACTCAATATATTAACTTCTTGTAAAATTGATGAAAATAGAAGAAGAATTTTAGATAATAATGAAGAATCAATTCAAAATATGGTTAATATTCTCATATTTTCAATTAGCCAATATTTCATAGGTAACCCTTCACACATTAGGGATAGATCTTTAGACTTGTTGTCCAATATGAAATGTAAATCCTTAAGGGAATTTAGGCAATATAAAGACATTTTCTTTCAAAGAGTATTTTTTTTTTAGAAATGATTATAATTAGCCTTCTTGGAAAGAAAAATTCCTAATTGGTTTATCTAAATTAATAGGAGAACAAGTTAAGAAATAATTCCAAGAAAAAAATAATAGCGAAATTCCTTATGATAACTTGTCTTATGGGGAATTAGCATCTTATATTAATAAAATTGGAATCAATTTGTATACTATAATAAGATTGCAAAAATAATTAAAAAATGAACAGTGTTTAAAACATCAAAGTTTTGGTGAATTTTGTGATCAATATGATCCCTCTTTTGTTAGTAAGAAGATGAAAAAGAAAAAAAAAATCTTCTTATTCACAATCAAAATATTCCCAATGTGCTCATAAAAAATCTCGAAAAAGTTTTCTAAAAAAATTAATAAAATTAACAATGATAAAAAAGATATAAAACCTCAAAATCTTATAAACAATTAAGATGTTATAAATGTAAAAAGATTAGTCATACAGTAAATTTTTGTAAAATCAATAATAAAATTAATGAATTAAATCTTAATGAATAAACAATGGAAACTATTTTACAAATATTTTGTGAAAATGATTCCTCTTCATTAGAAAATGATTGTGATAATGAAATTCAAGTTAATGATATGGAATTCTCGTCATCTAGAGAAGATAATGAAATTAATGTTTTAACAAATGAAGAAAAAGAAATTCTTCGCAATATAAATCAATTACCTAATGATAATGAAAAATTTAATTTCATAAAAAAATGTTAATAAACCAACTTTAACTTTTACTCCAACTTTATCTTATAATCTCAATGAAATCCTTGAAAGAGATAAAACAAAACAAAAAAAATCAATCACAATCAATAACTTATACAGTGAAATTAATGTTAAAAAACAAGAAATAAAAGATTTAAAATTGATGTAAATAAAACTTCAAAAAGATTTTCTCGAATTAAAACAAAATACCATTATTCAAGAAAATAGTTTTGAAATTACTAATGAACTTCAAATGATAATGTTTTACTAATTCTAGATAATTCTTATTATTTAATGCAACTTGTTGAAGTCACCAATCGAAAATGGATTATTAATATCATAATTAGAATTAGTAATGAATTCGTTTTAGAAACAACTGTGTTATTTGATATTGGTGCAAATTTGAATTGCATTAGAGAAGTGTTGATTCCTACCAAATATTTTGAAAAAACTATTTAATCTCTAAACTTTGCATCTAGTAACAAATTACGTATAAGTTATAAATTGTCTAATGCTGAAATATTAAAGAACAATACTTCATATAAAATTTCTTTCATACTCATTAAAAATTTAAATAAAAATGTTATTTTTGAAACTCCCTTTATCAATTTAATACAACCATTTTCTGTAAATGACGATAGAATTGAAACACAATATTTTAATAAAAAAATAGTTTTCAATTTTATCATAAAACCATAAACCAAATATTTAAATGAATTAACATGTAATTCGATTTTCGAATTAAATTGTTTAATTCAATGCAAAAAAAATCATTTAATGTATTTAAAAAATGACATTGAATTTAAAAGAATTGAAACTCAACTCAATGAAAAATATTTTAAAAAGAAAATTTCTAACTTAGAATCAGAAGTGAAAAATTCAATTTGCTCAAGACTCTCAAATGCATTTTGGAATTGTAAGTCACACATTGTGGATTTACCTTATGAAAATGATTTTAATAAGAAAAATATTCTAACCAAAGCTAGACCATCTCAAATGTGTATATATATATGAGCTTGAATTCAAAAAAATTGAAAATCAACTTATCAATGAAAATTTAAAGTTAAGAATTTCTCAATTAGAATCAGAAATAAAAAATTCAATTTGTTCTACACTTCCGAATGCATTTTGGAATCAAAAATCACATATTGTAAATCTTCCATATGAAAATGATTCTAATGAAAAAAATATTTCAACAAAAGCTAGACCATCTCAAATGAACAATGAAGTCTTGAATCATTGTAAAAATGAAATAAAAGACTTGCTTAATAAAAAACTAATCAGAAAAAGTAAATCTCCATGGAGCTATCTACTTTTTATGTCAATAAAAACTCAGAAATAGAAAGAGATGTTCCAAGATTAGTAATCAATTATAAAACTCTTAATACTGCTCTGAAATGGATAAGATAGCCAATACCCAATAAAAAAGATTTACTTAATAGGTTAAATAATACCAAAATATTTTTAAAATTTGATATGAAATTTGGATTTTGGCAAATTCAGATCGAGGAAAGTGATAGGTACAAAACTGTCTTCATAGTTCCTTTTGGTCAATTCGAATGAAATGTAATGCCATTTGGATTAAAAAAATGCTCCTTTTGAATTTCAAAAGATAATGAATGAAATCTTTAATTATTATATTAATTTCATAATAATATATATAGATGATGTTTTAATATTTTCATCCAATATAGATCAACACTTTAAACATATAAAAATCTTCATTAATGTAATTAAAAATAATGGTTTAGTTGTTTCACCAACAAAGATTAGTCTCTTTCAGACTAAAATTAGATTTTTAGGTTTTAATATTCACAATAGAACAATAATTCCTATACAGAGATCTATAGAATTTATTGAAAAATTTCCTAATGAAATCAGAAACAAAAATCAATTCCAAAGATTTTTAGGAAGTTTAAATTATGTTACAGATTTTTTCCCAAATCTTAATATAATATGTAAGCCATTATATCAAAGATTAAAGAAAAATCCACCTCAATGGACAAATGAACATATAAATATAATAAAATTGATTAAACAAAGAATTAAAGAGATTCCTTATTTGCACATTGTAGATCCCTTACTACTAAAAATAGTAGAAACTGATGTTTCTGATTTAGGGTTCGAAGGAATTCTAAAGCAGAAACAAAATAATAAGGAATATATTATTCAATTCGTGTAAAAAAATTGGAATGATTGTCAATCTAATTATTCTACAATCAAAAAGGAAATTTTAGCTATTGTCTTAACAATTTCTAAATTTCAAGGAGATTTTCTAAATTAGAAATTTCTTTTACGAATTGATTGTAAAGCGGCTAAAAATGTTTTATTAAAATATGTACAAAATATTGCATCAAAACAAATTTTTGCCAAATAGCAATCCATTCTTTCTATATTTGATTTTGAAATATAGCATATTAATGAATCTTCAAATTTCCTTCTTGATTTCCTTACTCGTGAATTTTTGCAGGGAGATGCCTCCCAAAAAAGAGAAGGATAAAGGAAAAGAAAAAGAAAAAATCTCCTCAACTCCCAATAAGGGATTAACTAATCTTAAATCATGGTTAAATGTATGTAAATCATCTAACACCCCATTGACAATTAAAGAGGAATCCACTTCTAGGACCTCAAAACCGATGTCTTCAAATAATCAATCAATCCCCAATATCCAATCCAATGAAGTTCTTTCAAAATTGGCTGATATGGAACCAACTCCTGGTTTACTGAAGGCAATCTCAATAGTCTTATAATTAGAAAATAAAGTCCCAATGTTACTAGAAATTCCTCAACCAATAGAAAGTCAGAGGAAAAATCAGAACTTTCAGCTCACTGAAATATCAACTCCAATACCTTCTTCTAGATCAATACTTACTAATCAAAGGTCAAAATTTTTTATAAAACCTATTTCTAGATATGTTTTCTCTGTAGAAGAAGACCTATCAGAAAAAGATCCCTTTGAATTTGCAAGAAAAATATTTACGAAAGACTTTTACTATATATCGTATGATCCTTATAAGACAATCCAGTTTTACGAAAAAAATCTTGATTGAAACTGGATCAATAAAATTCAAACATTTTGAAAGGGAAGGAATGATCAGCCATTCTATAGCTAAAATACGGAAAGTAATCCGCTTAAAAGAATGGCGGACTCATCCGAGCACATACACACAAACTCACAATTCTTCCATCCTCTCTTCATACAATTCTCTCATTCTCTCTTCCATCTCATCTCCTTTCTCTCTCTCTCTCTCCCACACAACTTATCTTCTTTTCTCTTTCACTTTCTTCTTTGATTTTTGACAATCATTTAAATATTTCCTAAAGCATAATTGTTTGCTTATCTCTGTTTTTGAGGTAGAACAATTTTACCTCTCAATATTTTAATATTTCTTTCAATATCCGTTTATGTTCTTGTATTTTGTATAAATCAATTTCAATCAATAAAATTTCTATTTAATTAATTCTTCTTTTACTTCACATCTCGTGTGGGAAATCTCCAATCAATTTGGGTGTAATTCCACAAGATTTTATCTACCTATCAACAAATCAAAACCCCATAATCGGCCGGTATTACCGCCTTTTGAAGGTCTCATATTTGTATAAAACCTCCCTAGACTTGGCATCGCCACCTGTGGTGGTTCTAATTATATTTTTGCATGCATATTTATGTCACAAATTATTACTGATATTCATATTTATAATTATTTGGATAGTGCAATAGAATTTCTTGAGTGGTATTATACTAATATAATTAATAATGATTGGTACTAATAAAATATTTTGTTATGTAGAGGTCTAAACAATATAATCTACAAAACTGGGAAGAAGAAGCCAAAGCATTACAATATCTGGTTAGTACTATAGTTTGGCCAGAGCATTTTCATAAGAATTATCTTTGACTTGCTTTCAGTGTAATCAATATTTTTTATCATTAATAAAATCAAATTTTGCAAAATATATATCTGTAGATTATAATCTTTTTCATGAAAGCGAACATGATATAGAATTGTTTTATAATTATTTAATAGATTGTATAACATTTCTTGAAAGATTCCATGAATTATATTTTTGGTTATTAAATGTTGAAAATATTTTAGATCGTAATTAACCGCTTAATGTCTCAAAATACAAAAGATAATAACGGAGAAGATTTAATTGAATATAACCAATATTTAGAAGACGCAGTAGAATTTTTGTTTTATATAATTTGGGCCTATTTTTTACTTGGAGATAGGTTTTATTTAGTTGATATATATTTTAAACAATAATTAATAATATTCATCTTTGTGTTAAAAATAGTTTTCCTTGTAAATCCTCTTTTGCCAAGTCTAGTGGGGTTTTATGCAAATATAAGACCTCCAAAAGGTGGTAATACCGGCCGATTATGGGGTTTTGACTTGTTGATAAGTAGATAAAATCTCGTGGAATTACACCAAAATTGATTGGAAATTCCTCACACGAGATGTGAAGTAAAAAAAGAATTAATTAAACAAAAATTTTATTAATTGAAATTGATTTATACAAAATACAAGAGCATAAACGGATATTGAGAAAAATATTAAAATATTGAGAGGTAAAATTGTTCTACCTAAAAAACAGAGAGAAGCAATCAATTATGCTTTAGGAAATATTTGAATGATTATCAAAAATCAAAGAAGAAAGTGAAAGAGAAAAGAAGATAAGTTGTGTAGGAGAGAGGGAATTTCACCATTGTTTTCTTCTCTTAGTAACTTTCTAACTTATTCACCTATTAATTTTGGTAAACCAGCTAAAAATTTTTTTTTTCAGAAAGATTGATTGCAATCATTTTTTAGAAAGACTCTTTGAAAGAAAATATCTTTATATTGTCTAAATTCTCTTAGAGATTTGCACTTCATATTAGATAATAGATCTAAAGTTTTATCCCTAATATGAGAAGGGTCTCCTATGAAATGCTGACTTATTGAAAATATCAAAATATTGACCATATCTTGAATTGGTTCATTATTATCATATAATATTCTCCTATTATTTTCATAAATTTTACATGAAGTGAGGATATTAATTCTTTATTCCTCGGTTGTTCCTCAGTGAGATAATTATCCCACTATCCTTTTAATTGTCCAATGAAACCAGAAATTAAAAGGAATGCTACTTGGTAATCAGTAACATTCGGAACAGTTTTATTAGTATTTGAGAACATTATCATTTGATTAAGAACATTGAAAATTTTCTGTTCTGAATATCCATCTATATTTCATTCATATGTGGATCTTATAGAGTATTTATTTTGGTAATTGTCATTTTTCTCTTCAATTAATATATCAAGAGGCGTTGCCCTTTGATAAAACAATTTTTGAGGTTTCTTCCAATTAATCTTATTAACTTTATCATTTAATTCATTAATATTATCTTTTAAAGAAATGTTAGACATTGTTTTATTTATTGATTCATTATCTATTTCATCTAAAGCATGAATTTTTTCTGAAGGTGTATCATCAATGACAATACATTTCCTAATTAAGGTTGGAGTATCCATATTTAAAAAATTTATTGGTTTTGAAGAGGAAGTTTCTTCTTTTATTATTATTTTCCTATCTTCTAAGGTTTTTAAAAATTCATTACTAAGATTTTTGGGCATTTCAAAAGGTTTGAATAAAGGTGTATTTTTATTGTTTAAAGACTTTTCACTTATCTTACTGATTTCAATATCAATTGTATCTTCCATTCTATTTAATTGTTCTCCTATGGTGTGCAAATGCTGCTTAGTATAATTATTTTGATTTATTATTTTCTTTATTCCTGAACCTTCTTCATCTGTAGCATTTTTAAAAGGAGTAAGGGTTACTTCTGTATTTTTGTGAACCATTTTTATATTACTTAGTGGCAGATGATATGATTCTATAATCTGTCCATCACTTAGTTTTCATTTAAAACATCCATTAATTATATTAATTTCTTTGGGTTTCAAATAATAATTTTCAAACCATTCAAAAAAATATATTTGAACACCAATTTCATTTATGAAAACATAATATTCATTTTTTATTTTCATTTTTATCTGGCTAAATGTTTCAAAGTACCATTTTCTAATTTTTTTTCATTTTTATGTGAATTGAATTCATTATTTAAAAGTAATTTATTTGGTTTGAAAGGTTTTTTTATGACATTTAATTCTAAATCACCTATTTCTGATAATGAAGGTTCTCCATGTTCTGGTTCATTTGGTTAATAAACTGGTTAGGTTATACCAGACCTATTATGGACAATTCCTGAAAGGGATGGATTATCATGAATATTTGATTGTCTATCTTGCCGGTTATTAGATTGAATAGGATATGGAGTGTAAATTATTGGTGGAGGATTTGAAAGGTCTACTGATCTTCTTGAAGAATATGACATAGATCTTATTTCCAAGGGTTTATTTGGTTGATCAAAAGATTTTCTATTGAATTTTCTTTTGAATTGGATGGTAACTTTACCATCTGGGTGTTGGATCACATTTGACGGTTCAATATTGTATATTGATCGTTTAGGAAGTGGGATTTCTACTTCCCAATGCTTAGGTACAAATACATTGGCTTTGGTTAAGTCTGTTTGAATAAGTAGAGTTTGGCCTCTCTTATCCATTTTATATACCTTAGAACCAAAAGTAGTCTTCATTAATTTGAAATATATTCTATATATTACAACCATTGGTATTGATCCTTCTATCATTCTGTAATTATGTGTTTTAATTTGGAGGATTAATGAACTCATTATTGTCTTATCTCTAAGAGCAAGGGTAATATTTGGGTGACATTCAAATTGAACTAGTCCATTACTAAGACTGGTTTCAATAGTTGCATGTATTGATATTTCATATATTAATTTCCTAGCATCTCTGAGAACCATGAAGACAGAGGTATCTAGACCTAATTTAGTAAGAGGTTTTACTTCTACTTGGACTAAGCCTAAATGTATATAATTCCAATCTTTTGCATATTTTTTTATTGATTTTGTATTTAAAAGTTTTATTGTTGTTAGGCCATCAGAAACTGGAATATCCTTTTCTTCTATGGCTATAACATAAGCATTTTTTCCAAAGATTTTCCATTTGCCTATTTAATATATTTGATCATAAGAAGTTTTTGGTATTTTTCATTCATCTATTACTTTGTCAAAATCTTTTATATGTATTTCATCTTTATTGTTTAACATGGATTCTTTTGACTGCTCAGTGGGAGCAAAGTTAGAAGAGGACATAGATCTTCTAAGTAAATTCATATTTTCAAAAGAGACTAACTTATCTTAATCTTATAAATCTAGATCACAAGATTAAATTTAATCTAATATTGTGATTTCCAATTTATGACCTTTTTGCAACCCTTAACAAAAGTGAAATTTATGCTAGGCCTCAATAGGCTTATCATAATATTAAGATTCTCCACAAAGGATTTGTCTTAAGTGATTTAGAAAATATAAGATGTAGATTGTCACAAAGACAATCATCTCACTAAGAAAATATAAACTTCTTAAAAGACCTATATACTCCTTACTGGCTTTGATACCAAACTTCTTAAAATACCTATATACTCCCTACTGGTTTTGATACCAAAAGAGGGTTCACCAAGAAAACTATGTTTAATACAAAGATGAATATTATTAATGATTGTCTAAAATATATATCAGTTAAATAAAACCTATCTCCAAGTAAAGAATAGGCTCAAATTATATAAAACAAAAATTCTATTACGTCTTCTAAATATTGGTTATATTCAATTAAATCTTCTCCGTTATTATCTTTTGTATTTTGAGACATTAAACGGTTAATTACGATCTAAAATATTTTTAACATTTAATAACCAAAAATATAATTCATGGAATCTTTCAAGAAATGTTATACAATCTATTAAATAATTATAAAACAATTCTATATCCTATTCATTTTCACGAAAAGGATTATAATCTATAGACATATATTTTGCAAAATTTGATTTTATTAATGATCAAGAATATTAATTATACTGAAAGCAAGCCAAAGATAATTCTTATGAAAATGATCTAGCCAAATTATAGCACTAAACAGATATTATAATGCTTCGGCTTCTTCTTCCCAATTTTGTGGATTATATTGTTTAGACATCTACATAACAAAACATTTTATTAGTACCAATCACTATTAATTATATTAGTATAATACCACTCAAGAAATTTTATTATACTATTCAAATAATTATAAATATGAATATCAGTAATAATTTGTGACATAAATATGCATGCAAAAATATAATTAAAACCACTACAAGCGGCAGTGCCCAGTCTAGTGGCGTTTTATGTAAATATGAGACCTTCAAAAGGTGGTAATACTGGCCGATTATGGGGTTTTGATTTGTTGATAGGTAGATAAAATCTCGTGGAATTACACCCAAATGGATTGAAGATTCCCCATACGAGATGTGAAGTAAAAGAAGAATTAATTAAATATAAATTTTATTGATTAAAACTAATTTATACAAAATACAAGAGCATAAACCGATATTGAAAGAAATATTAAAATATTGAGAGGTAAAATTGTTCTACCTCAAAAACAGAGATAAGCAAACAATTATGCATTAGGAAATGTTTGAATGATTGTAAAAAATCAAAGAAGAAAGTGAAAGAGAAAAGAAGATAAGTTGTGTGGGAGAGAGAGAGAGAGGAGATGAGATGGAAGAGAGAATGAGAGAATTGTATGAAGAGAGGATGGGAGAGTTGTGAGTTTGTGTGTATGTGTTCGGATGAGTCCGCCGTTCTTTTAAGCTGATTACTTTCCGTATTTTAGCTGTAGAATAGTTGATCATTCCTTCCTTTTCAAAATGTTTGAATTTTATTAATCCAGTTTCAATCAAGATTTTTTTCATAAAACTGGATTGTCTTATAAGGATCATATGATATATAGTAAAAGTCTTTCGTAAATATTTTTCTTGCAAATTCAAAGGAATCCTTTTCTGATAGGTTTTCTTCTACAGAGAAAACATATCTAGAAATAGGTTTTATAAAAAATTTTGACCTTTGATTAGCAAGTATTGATCCAGAAGAAGGTACTGGAGTTGATATTTCAGTGAACTGAAAGTTTTGATTTTTCCTCTGACTTTCTATTGGTTGAGGAATTTCTAGTAACATTGGGACTTTATTTTCTGATTGTAAGACTATTGAGATTGTCTTAAGTAAATCAGGAGTTGGTTCCATATCAGCCAATTTTGAAAGAACTTCATTGGATTGGATATTGAGGATGAATTGATTATTTGAAGACATCGATTTTGAGATTCTAAAAGAGGATTCCTCTTTAATTGTCAATGGAGTGTTAGATGATTTATATACATCTAACCATGATTTGAGATTGGTTCATCCTTTATTGGGAGTCGAGGAGATTTTTTTTTTTCCTTTATTCTTCTCTTTTTTGGGAGGCATCTCCCTGTAAAAATTCACGAGTAAGGAAATTAGGAAGGAAATTTGAAAATCTATTAATATGCTCTATTTCAAAATCAAATACAGAAAGAATGGATTGCTATCTAGCAAAAATTTGTTTTGATGTAATATTTTGTACATCTTTTAATAAAACATTTTTAATCACTTTACAATCAATTCGTAAAAGAAATTTCTGATTTAGCAAATCTCCTTAGAATTTAGAAATTTGTTAAGACAATGGGTAAAATTTCCTTTTTGATTGTAGAATAATTAGATTGATAATCATTCCAATTTTTTGACAGAATTGAACAATATATTCCTTAGGATTTTTTATTATGTTTCGATTTCTTATTGACAAAAGAGGGATCAATACCAATGTACAAATAAAAACCCCTGAAGAAATTTTAAGAAAAGGTCATTTAAAAGATTAGAAAACGAAAAGAAACTTGAAAATAAAAAATATAAAAGGAAATCATATAAACAACTAAGGTGTTATAAATGTAAAAAAATTGGTCACATAGCAAATTTTTGTAAGATAAACAACAAACTTAATGAATTAAACTTAGATGAACAAATAATGAAAAATATCTTATAAATATTTTGTGAAAATGAATCCTCTTCATCAGAAAATGATTGTGACAGTGGAATCTAAGTTAATGATATGGACTCCACTTCATCATTAGATGAGAAAAAAAATGAAATTAATATATTAACAAATAATGAAGAAGCAATTCTTAAAAGAATCGATCAAATGTCTAATGATAATGAAAATTTTGAGTACATTAATAACTTTAAAACCAATACAGTTCTTATGTCAAAATTACCATATAACCTGAATGAAATCCTTAAAAGAGATAAAAGAAAAAATAAGAAATTAATAACAATTAGCAATTTATAAAATGAAATCAATATTCAAAAACAAGAAATAAAAGAATTAAAACTAATGCAAATAAAATTTAAAAAAAAAAACTATTTGAATTAAACCAAAAAATAATCCAAGAAAATGAATCTGAGACTTCGAATGAAGAAAAAGAAATCTCACCAACAAATAAGAATGATGATTATTTAATGTATCTTGTTCAAATAACAATAAAGAAATGGTTAATTAATATCTCAATCAGAATTAATAATGAATTTGTTGTACAAACACTTGCTTTATTTGATACTAGTGCAGATTTAAATTGCATTAGAAAAGACTTGATTCCGACGAAATATTTTGAAAAAACTAGTTTCCTTTTGTGGAAGAGGAAACTAGAATTACTACCGAAGCCTTTTGTCATCATGAGTAGTGGCATGTAACCAACATGCCTCTATTTATAGCCAGTAGGTACAATTAAAAAGGAGATAAAAAAAAAAAGGGAAGGTTATGAATTTAGCAAGGATTTGATGAGCATTGAAGATCTATTGGATTGAATTAGAATTCAATTGGATTTAAGGTTGACGAAGACAAATAATGATGGGATTAATTGGATTGAATTAGAATTCAATTGGATTTAAGATTGACAAGGACAAGTAACAACGGGATTTATTGGGTTGACTTTGAATTTAATATGGGTATGAAAGAAGAATTCTTGACAAGGATGAAGAAAAGCTTGATTTAGCTACATTTCAATTTTTTAATAATTAATAAATGGAGAGGGGATGTGACCCCTTTGTGTGGTATATGTTGGGCTTCGGAGAGCATGACAATTTTTTTTTTCTTATATAACACCAGCAAAGATTCTCAACATATGAGGCCGCATGTTTAACAAATGAAGGGTTGCCCAATGTAGTTTAAAAATTCATGTATCGATATTTAATTGTATTGAAAAAAAAAAATAATACAATGAAGAAAGGAAGAAGAATATTAAATGGTTCACCAGACTTCTTGCATGGTACAAATGACATAATATGGGATTTTAGAAGAGATATTATGAAGCCGGTTTAATGTGAAGAAGATTCGATAGAAGCGAATAAAAATTTGAAGAAGATGTGTGTACATGAAACAAAGGATTCATATAATAAAACGAAGAAAATCAAGACAGGCAAAGAGAGTTGTCTACTAAAGAAGGTCTATTTCTTGTACATATATTTGCCCTTGGAGCAAAAGTTACTCTAGGAAGCTTAAAGCGACACACACATTACACGGTGCTACAAACTTGCGTACTAAAGTATGAAATAAATAATAAAAAAATTGCAGCACTGGCGCTAAGTTCCTATACTATGATTTTTTTTATAAAAAAAAAAAATAATAAAAAGAGAAAAAGCTACTTGAGCATAGTTAACAGTAGTGTTACTGTTTCAAAGCATACATGCGCCAAGTAGCGACCTAGCTTCCCATAATATGCAATTGATGACCAAACCCCTTCAACTCTATTCAAAAGACTTTAGTCAAGGGGACAAAATATAAAGGGCTAAAAATAATTTTATGAACTTTAAGCCCAACAATAACTTGCGTTGGTCCTTTGGGCTAAGTGATAGAGCTTAAAGGGTTAAATCCATAAAATGGGATGATTTAGGGAAATATGGCATGATAGACTTGAAGTAAGGACTGTTAAATCAACCCATTTGCTCTCATCCTTTTTTAGGAAGTTATGCACATGAATAAGCTAGTCATGGGTTTAGACCTAACATAAGCCTACAAAGAAACCCATTAACATGAGGACTCATCTCAATTGTTGATTGTCAAAGTGATCTAATGAATATCCTCAATGGCTAGACTTTATAAATATCAAAGAGCTCCTACTCGTTTAGAGACTTTTTTTAGAGATTAGAGAAACATTGTTGTGTTGTTATATTGTCACATGTGCATTTGAACTCCTTGTGATTACCTACTCCTCTTCCTTACCTCTTTATCTTTAAGTCTCCCCCAACATGTCTTTACAAAGTCACTTCTTTAAGGCAACGTGTAACGCAGAACTCACGCAGTACGCATGTGACCATTGCAATTGAATCCTCTCTTCTACAACTACAAAATGCTCCTATTGGCTTACATACAAACACTTTTTTCAAAGTGGTAAAACACAACCTCTTTCTTCAACTGCTTTATCTTGAATGCATTAATACAAATACATGTTAGTTCTTTGATTTTCTATAACCCTACTTAACCATTAAAAGTCTATACTAGCAAATGTGAGAATGGACTATGATTTTAGAAAGGGCTCCAGCTTGCACAATTAGGGTCTAATGTAAAAGTGGACCACTATAACCTATTGTTTTGCATGCTTATCAAATTTGAATTTGGCCTACTTATTGAGCTTTACTTTGGCATAGGCTCCTCTTCCATTTAGTTGAATCTTGATCGCACTTCCATCAGGTCGAAAAGAAGAAATGCTAAGGAAGTGGTTGATTTTTAAGTTAGACTTAGAGAAAGTGCCAACTTAGAATAAAATGTCTGCAATTGGTGCTCTACTACAAACTTGGCAATAAGATTAGCTACTTGAGATTGAGAAGCAACATGAAAAATCTTAAGAAAACCATTTGAGACATAGCTATGAGTAAAGTGAACATCTACCTTGATATTGTTAGTGCACCTAAGAAAAAGGATTTTGAGAAATCAACTGAGCTAACATACTATTAAAAAAAAAAGAGTAACAAGCAACTAAAGAGGAATATGTAGATCATGAAAAGTAAAAGATAGCCATAGGAGCTCTTTAGCAGTCAAAGCCATGCTATGATGCTCAACTTCAACTGAAGTAATAGCTTGTTTTTTGGTTTTCTAAGAAACAAGTGATGAACCTAGAAACATACAACACCCAAATAATGATTCACAATCAAGAATACAAAAACCCCAATCTATGTCAAAATATCTAAGCAATAACAAAGAACTGCAAAATGAAAGGAACATATTATGATTGAAGGTACCTTTCAAATATTTCTAAATGTGTACAACAACATAAAAATGAGTAGTGCGAGGTTGTACAACAAATCGACTTAATTATTATACTAAAACATAATATTTGGCCATGTAATTGTAAGATATAATAATCGAGTTAATGATAACAAAATGGATCTATTAAAAGATCACTCAAAACATTGTTTAACTGAACATGTTGAGGAAAAGGGATTTTCATAGGTTTAGCACCTGTAACTCTTACGTCTATATGAATATCAAGAAGAAATTTCTATTGATATAAAAGAATCGTCTAAGCTTTTACATATTTTGATTCCTAAAAAGAATTGCACATCTCCATAGTCCATTGTGAAAGCATGATGAATAGCTGTCTTAATTGCAATGATAACTAACAAAGAGTTGCTAACCACTAAAACATCATCGATATAAACTAAAAGAGTTGAAAATTCACCCTCAATCACTCGTATGAAAAGTGAATAATTGTTCTTAGACTAAACAAAACCTAAAGAAGTGATGAATTGAGTAAATTCATGATTCCATTGACGAGATACTTTTTTAAGTCCATCAAGAGACTTAATAAGTTTGTGAAGTTACTTTAGTTTAGCTAAGGAATAACCTTCTAAAGGTTGCATATATCTCTTTTCCTCTAAATGGCCATGCAAGAATGCATTATTACCATCAAGTTAATGCACACACCAACATTTAACTACCATAAAACTTGAATAGTCATTAGTTTAGCAACTGAGGAAAAGCTATAAATTCGCATGAACATGATGATTAGATTCAAGTGTAAGCAACTCTTTATTTATAGCATCTATGCATTTGGTATCTTCCTTAGCTTCATGATAACTACGTGGTTCATGAATAGTAAGCACCTTAGTTAAAGAAACCACAATCTTTTGAAAGGTTTGCAAATGATTGTAAGGAGAAAAGTAGTATAAGGGTGAATTAGAAGAAAGCACACTAATAGTTGTTGCTTGTACTGATGAATTTGCATAAACATGATGAATAAAGTCAGTAAGACAGGTAGGTGAAGGTATAACATGAGCTAACCTCCTAAGAGAATGAATTTGATTTGTAGATGAACAATTGGAAGGAATAAAAACATTAAAATCAAATGAAACAGTAGTGTCGGTACTAGAAGGAAATGGAACATAATTTGTATCAAGAGTGTCACCAAGATGATCGTAAAGGAAATAAACGTTGAGAATAATATGATGAAACAAGATCAAGAGAAAATGAATTTTGAAAATGGAAAACGTTTCAATAAAAAAAACATTACTTATTTCATTTATGTGATTTAGTAAGTTGACAAGCAACACATATGAAATTCTCACAGTTTGCATTACTATAGTTGGAAGATGTTTGAGCCTAGAAAGAGCAATATACCTAAGCTTATTATATAATAATGCTATAGACAATTTATTAGAAGCAAAAAAAAAAAAGATGAAGAACAACTAAGAGGATCAATAGTGTTGAGAACTACATTTACATTTGCCTTAGAGTTTATGATATAAAGTCCACTCCGGACATTAGCTTATCCATATCATAGTTGAAGTGTATGATGATTAATGAAAATGTTATAAAATGGAGATATGTGATTTGAAGCATCTATTATCTATTCACAAACTTTGTTATTAAATAAACTTAAGAAAGAATATTGATTAGCATAAGTAAAAGAAGATTGTCAATCACAGTCGAAGATATCTATAATTTATCATCTTCTTATTGCTTTCTTTAAGCACTTTACCACTTTTGAACAAATTTTAGAAACTAAATGCAAAATCATCAATTGACAAGTTCTAAAAATCAACATGCATATTTCTTTTATCAAGTGGGTTATCAATGCTTGCCACACTTTTAAGTTAAGTTGCAAATTTTGTACCTTTCTTGTCTTTCAGTTTATACCAATCTGAATATCCTATAAGTCCAAAACAATTCTCGTTCAAGTGTCTATTCTTCTTGTAATGAGAACAACAAATACTAGAGTCTAATTTTGCTTCTATCTTTCTTCTCTTCATCAGTAAATCTTGATATACTTTTAGCATTGCAAACAAAACTTTCATCTACATAAGAAGAAACTCTAAACACTTGCTTTTGACGTTCAATTTGATGAACCAAATAGTAAGCTTTACATACAACAAAGAGTGGTTCTAATGATAGCACATGATTTTGCCCATTTTCATAAGTATTATCAAGACCCATGAGAAATTGCATAAGCTTGCTCCAATTATTAATTTCTTTAACTTTTTAACCAAAGCACAAGTACATCCATTAGAAACACATTTGAAAGTATACAAAAATCACTTCGCTTATCCCATAAACACTTTAGCCCATTATAATATGCAATAATAGATGTATTTCCTTACTTAACAGTTGAAATTTCATGTTACTATTGGTAAAGTAATAGACCATTTGTTTGTCCAAATCTTTTACATAAATCATCTTATAACTCCTTGGAAGACTTAGCTTATAAGAATTTTTTAGATAATTCTTCTAACATCGAATTGAAAATCTAACATCGAATTGTATAGTCATAATGCAGAGATCTTTATAAGTCATTCGAGTCATTTCCTGGTTTTAAAAAACTACCATCTATGAACCTTAGTTTAGATTTAGCTCCTAAGGCCAATTTAATTGATCTACTCCATCTTAGGAAGTTAAATCTATTGAAAACAAAAATAGCAATAACTAAACCTAAATTATTAGAACAAAAAAAAATAATAAATAAAGTGAATCACTATATGTCGTTTCAATAATCGAATTCATTTTGAACAACAATGAACTAGAAAAATAAGAGGAAAAGCTAATCAAAAAGTCAAATTGATTCAATTAAAAAGAAGTATCAAATTCAGACTTACCACAATCTAATACCATGTGGAGAAATCAAGTACACAGCAACAGCAATAGACATTCGGATATGGATGATCATAGAATCAAAACAAAGAAATTGAAGTGTGAATATTTGCGTGTGTTAGTTATTTTTGTTGACAGAGAGAGTATTTATGTACAAAGAAAAGTACTCACATGAACAAAGAGTACAAGTATGTAAGCCAACTAAGAGAACAAAATAAATAAGTAGAGGATACAAAACTACCAGTAATTATATAAAGTGACTACATGCAAATCCATATCTCAACACATGGCAATCGTAAGTGTAATTAAATTTCTATTATTGGAATATGTAGATCAACAAGCATAAGTGTATCGTGTGAAAATACTTGACTACCTAGTGTTTTCCATATGCACGATCACAAGTACAATGGAGATAATGTTTTCCCCATGCATGGCAACTAATACAATGGAGATACATCATTACTAGTCCTTTTGTATTTAAAAAAAAAAAAAGGCTTTTAAAATGTTGATAACTTCTATATATACTTTTAAGTTGAAAGGATAAAATTACATAATAAAACTTTAAAAACTAAAAGAAAAGCTTTACCAAATAATCCCTCTTTGATTAACAAGTATTTGTGCATTATAAATAGCTTATAGTACTCAAAATGATATGAAATGAGTCAAAAGCGTATCAATCCATAATAGAACATAAAAGTACCAAGCATCGCAAGCAGCCTCGAATCAAAATACATTCCACTTACAAATACCACCAAACATTCTTTTTCTTTGTGAAGAAAGAAGTTAACCATTTATTTATTCATGCAATAAGTCGTAATAAAGTTCAAATCATTAACATTAGTAACCATTTCAGAAAAAATAGTAGAAGCTAATAAATCTTAAATGTTGGATGCACCTTCTTTATTTTATAAGTTACAATCTAATTAACTATTCTATTTGCACTACAATTGATTAAATGACCAAAAAAAAGAATAAAAGATTACAACAAATTTCGTGACTCCAATCTAACATTATACAAATTGATATTAATAGTCATCCTATAGTAGATTTTTATTGTTTTTCCTTGTAAACTGAAATAAAATATATCTTAAACCCAACTCAATTCTAGTTTTGCTCTATAACATGATCATTGTACATGATTAGGGATTTTTGGAAAACAAATAGTTTGAATTTTTCTCGTATGCTTATTTGTAAGTGCTCCTAATAAATATAAATATATAATGAAGAATGCCTAAAATAATTGGTGAAGATGGCCCATGGGCAATAGTTGTACTCAAAACATAGTCAACTAATCATTATTCTAACTTTCATGTAGTTCATCCAGCCCAACGTCTGAATGTGAATGTTTCATATTATGAATATAATGTTACTAATTTTGTTTATCTAAGTTTACTATGATTGCATTTGTACTTGAAAGATGTTACTTCTCATATTTTAGGTTTTTGTTGGAGGCACTTGTTAATCACATAATAAGAAAAATAAGCAATTTTTAAAACTAAATTATACATTTCATAAGAGACTCATGAAATTCAATTACATGCATGCATCTATAGGAGCTCTTCCCATGGAAAAGTTCTTATCCACTTTATTTATTATTATAGAGAAATATTTTTGATAACTAGACTTTTAGTCCAAATTAACACCACTTACCAATTTGCTAGTTAGTAACAACTCAACAAATTAAGCCCAACTAAGAATATCTTAGGGAGATACGGCTTGATAAGATCACAAGAGAGATTGTTGGACCAATTTTCCCACTTTCAATCTTGCCTGTTGTCTCATGCATGAAAAGTAAACTCCAAAAAGGTCTTTATAAGATCGTTTGAGTTTGTTTAACCTTGATAAAGTTTCTGTAAAGTAAAATAAAGACTTGGGCTTATTTTATAAGCCTATATTATGTATGGATCTTAATGGTTGGATCATCTAGAATGATCTAACTAGTAATATCATATCCTAGCCATAAATCTCAAAATCCATCCAATAGATGACATCAACCTCCAAAATTTATAAATAGAGGCTAAGTTTTCATTTCAACAAATTATTCCGTATTGTTAACTTAAGAGTAATGTAGAAACTTTGTTGAAATGCTTATATGAAAGATAAAAACTTCTTAGCAAAGAATTAAAACAAATACAAACAAGAATATTTGAGTCTACTTTGATTTGCTATTACACTAGCATACATAAGACATCAAGTTACCCTATTCCTCCTCCTACACCTCTTTCGACAACATATCTTCACATTTCATCATATCAAGATATTTTTTTTTTAATCGATTGATTATGCTTACTATATGTGATCAATTAATATAACATGCACCATGCAATTATTATGGTAAATCAGTCTATTAAGATGCCAATATGAGATTTTATCATTCGATACATCCATGTACAAGACTCAACCTTTGGCTTTTGTCTAAATGGTGGTATTATTCTATATATTTTGGACAAATAAACATTTATTGTTTCTATTGTCCATGTTGGCTAAATGATTGAAAAATCATAAAGCTAGTTATCGTAAAGTCCATCTAGTACTTTCTTTTAACCCAAATGCATTCGGTGAGCTTTCATCAATTAAGCACCAAAGAAATATCACGTATGAGTATTTTAGAATTTGTAAGAGCCAAAATAAAAAAATAAATAAGTAAATGAAAAGTTACACATAAAATTCTATTGTGAGGTAGGAAATTTGAATCTAAATTATTTGATCTAACTACAAACATAAATTGATAAGCTTCTTAGGGTTTGGTTAATGTAAGTTTGTAGAACATGAAGGAAAGTAGAAAAACGAGAGAGAAAATGAATGAATAAGTATGGTACTTAATTATGTTGCAGTGTCCAATTGTATAAGCTCTTTTTATATACAAGTATGTTGCACGTGGGAAAAGAAAAATAAAGATATAAAACTATAAACTACAAAATTATATAATTTCTTGAACACCCCCACCTCCCCTGAGATGGAGAGTAAATATTGATTACTCTTATCTTGGACAAAAGAAAATGAAACTAATATGATGTAAGTTAGTGAATATATTAGCTAATTGATGTTTAGTTGGTATATGAATTAGCAAAATAATTCCTTTAACTACTTTATTGCTTACAAAATGGAGGCCTAGCTCTAGATATTTGGTACGCTCATGAAACATTAGATTCTTAGCAATATGGATGGTAGATTGATTATCACAAAAAGGTTGAATTGGTGGTTGACAATTAAGATGAAATTCCTTAAGTAAAGTAACTAGCTAAAGAACTTCATAAGTGGTAGCAGCAAGTGCTTGATACTTAGATTCAATTGAGCTTCTAGCAACTGTAAGTTGTTTCATAGATTTCAAATTAATGAATGATTTTCCTAAAAATACATAGAAGCCTATTCTAGACAACCGTAAATCATGACACCCTACCCCGTCGCTATCACTATAAGCTTAAACAACAAGATCAGTATTAAAAGAGAAAAATATACCCTAACTAACTATCCCTTTAACATAACGCAAAACTCGTTCAAGTGCTTGTTGATAGACATGCCAAGGTTTGTCTAGAAACTAACTAAGGACATTAATTAAATATGTAATGTTCGGTCGAGTTATATAAAGATACAACAATTTCCTAGTAATCTTGTGATAGCATGATGTCAACAAAATTAGATGGGTTATCCCTAGATAGCTTAAGAGTAACAACAATGGGCGTCGAAAGAGGCTTTGAACTAAGAAACCTTGTTTTATTAAGAAGATCTAAAGTAAACAAATAAGCTCAAGGACAATGAAATACTTAAAAACCCCTAAATCTTTGATTTTAAACTAAGTGTTCATGAAAGTCTTGAAGTGATCAATGAGATTGAGCTTTTTGCTAGCCACTGCAATGTCATCTACATAAACTAAGACAACAACCATATCATCACCTGCAACCTTAATGAACAAAGAGTGAGTACAATGCAACTAAGTGAATCCATAAGCTAAAAGTGAATGTGTTAGTTTGGCATTCCATTGTCTTTACACTAGCTTAAGGTCATAAAGAGGTTTATTGAGCTTACAAGTAAGCTTATCATTCGAATGAAATTGATGTTCAATAGACAATCTAAGGGAATATCCATGAAAACTTCCTCATGAAGATCACCATTAAGAAAGGCATTGTATGCATCCATTTGATGTACATGCTAATTATAAGTGGCAACCAAATAAAAACAATCGTACTGTAGTGTGTTTGATTACTAGACTAAAAGTTTCCATGTAATCAAATCCCTCTTGTTGGCTATAGCCTTTTGCCACAAGTTGTGCCTTATATCAATCTATAGATCCATTAGCCTTTATTTTAAGTTTGTAACCTACTTACAACCAATAGAATGCTTCCCTAGTGGCAAGGGAACTATGTTCCATGTATTATTTACTATTAATGCATCAAGCTACTCATCCATTACTTTACACCATGAATCAATGCCCTTAGCCTCTTCAAAAGAATATGACTCACTATGTTGAGTCAATTGAGCACTAAACACTCAAAAAGATGAAGAAAGAGAATCATATGATAGTACTGCACTTAATGGATGAATAGTAGAACTAGAATAAACAAAAGTATCACAACCATCCTTAGCTAAGAGACCAAGATGATGACCTACAAGATAAGAGGAAATTTTTAGTTCCCTAGTGTTACATCTAACAACAGTAGAAGTATTTGAGCTGATAACAGTAGGACTAATATTTTTCACCAACAGCATAATGATGGTCAGAGTGTCCACATAAGAACCCAAATAATTCAGAAATAAAGAAAAGGAATACCCTATATAAGATGTTGATTTAGCAAATGGCAGAGAAACAAGTCATAAAGAGGATATGATTTGAGATTATGAACTCAGATGAAAAGGAAAAATATGCTCTACAAAGTGTACATCTCTTAAGATAAAGTATTTCTTAGAAACCTGGTCATACAATTTATAACCTTTCACCCCTGTTGGATATCTAACATAAACACAAGGATGAGCACAAGGACTAAACTTAGACTTATCTCTTGCAATAATAGATGCAAAGTACAAAGAACCAAACATAAGAAAATGTGAATACGATGGTGCTTTACCAAACAAGGCTTGATGTGGAGTTAAGCCTACTAACATCTCTATAGGCAAATGGTTAATAATATGAGTTGCTGTCAACCTAGCATCACCCTAAAATCATAACAGCAATGAGGATTGAAAAAGCAAAGCACGAATAGTAGCAATTAAATGTTGATGCTTACGCTCAACAATCCCATTCTGTTGAAGAGTTCCAACACAAGAAGTTTGATGTGATATGCCTTTGGACAAATAAAAATCAGACAAAATAAATTCCTTACCATTATCACTTCGCATAACTTTAATTTTAGCTCCAAACTATGTATACACCATATGATAGAAAGCCAATACTAACATGGAAACATCATGTTTAGAGTGCATCAATTACACTCATGTTACTCTGGTATAATCATCTACCACTGTGAGAAAATATTTGCACCCATCAATAGTAGGAGTAGCATAAGGACCCCAAATGTTTAGATGAACTAATTCAAAAGCTACAGTAGTGCTCCGAACATGGATAGGAAAAACATACCATTTTTGCTTTGTTAAAGGACAAATCATACACTCAAATTGATTACAATCTACTATTTTATCCAACTAACTTATTTGCTTCAAATGTTTATGGGAAGGATGCCCACAACAAAAATACCAAGTAACAAAGTTTTTAGGCAAACATATCAATACATGTGGAAGAAATCCATTGCCTGAACAAGAAATACTCTCTACTTGTTTATTGATTGAAGAACCAACATGATGTTCCAATAAATATAGTATACTCTCGACTTTAGCTTGACCAATTACTCTCTGATTGGAAAAGTCCTGAATCAATGCAACATGTCTTGTAAAAAGTACATTATAGTTGCTATCTTGCATTAACTTGGCATCTAAAATAAGATTATACTTGAAAGATGGAAGAAATAATACTTTGTGTAAAACCAAATGTGATGAAAGAACTATAGTACCAATATGAACGGCTAATAACTGTTGACTGTTTGGCAAAAATGTATATCTATTTTCTAAGCCTTCAAACGTATGGAAAAGATGGATTGAATCGATCATATGATTAGTAGCCCCTAATGGAGAATCCAACTAACTATATTATCTTTTGCACAGTATGAAGAAAAGTGCATAATACTTGCCATATGACAAGAAGAAGAAGAAGCTGCTGCTAAAGCAGCATTAGCATTGTGTACATCAGACATATTCAACAAGCTCAATAGATTAATAAACCAATCCTTAGATAGGCTAACTCCACCTAATTTAGAACTCACTATCAAGCCCCTTGCATTACCAGAATTTAAAGTACTAAAACCACTATGTCCTATCCAAGAGCTTTCCATATTACTTAATACACTCTTACTATTACTGCTAAAAAACACATGATTCAACCCCAACATTCTCTACTTATTTAAGTTACTAGTTTTGAAATGTAGAGGAAATCTGATTAATTTGTGGCACTTGTCCTTCAAATGATCTTTCTTTTGATAATAACTACAAACAACATCATTCTTGCCCCATGATCTATTATCACTCACATTAACCATAGTAGATGTGTTAAACAAAACAAGATCCTTAAGTGTATTAGCTCTTTGAGATTCATCCCTGATTACAAGATTATAAGCCTCATCTAGACTAAGAAAAGGCTTAGTACCAAAAATTGAGACCTAAGTACAAAAAATCCTTCATTAAATCCATTTACAAATTTGAAAACACAATCTTTTTGAGCCACTTCAATGAACTTATTGAAGGATTTCTGATCACATGCGCCACAAGAACAACATGGTAGAGGTTTGTAATTCAATAATTATGTCCAAATTATACTCAATTTAGTGAAGTATTCATCCACACTTCTAAATCCTTGAACAGTATTGCTCAACATGTGATATAATTGGAAAATTCTTATATTGTCGGGTTGTGAAAAATGTAGCTTCAATTCATCCTAAATCTCCTTAGTAGAATGCATGTAAAGTAAGGTTGATGCAATTGGCACTAAAATTGATTGTAGAAGCTTGCTAACTATCAAATTGTTATAGTGACTCCAAATTGAATGCATTTTGTATGTCTTGGCAAGAACCGGAATAGATCCATTGATGAAGCCAACATTATTATTAATTGAAAGTGTAAGAAAGAATGATCGAATCTCAGTGCGATAGTTGAGACTGAACAGTACAGGAGTAATTGATACAGAATTCTATAAATCTAAGTGGTGTATGTAGTAAGGCAAACTAACATCCTCTAAACGAGAAGAACTCATTTTCTAATTCAATCATTTACCTCCGATACTATGATAAGCTACTTAGGGTTTGGCTAATGGAAGTTTGCAAAATAAGGAAAGCAAAGAGAGAGAGAGAGAGAGAGAGAGAGAGAGAGAGAGAAAATGAATGAATGAGTATGGTAGTTAATTCTGTTGTAATGTCCAACCATACAAGCTCTACTTATATATAAGTCTACCACACATGAGAAAAGAAAAATAAAAGAAAATAAAGACGTAAAACTACTAACTACAAAATTGCATAATTTATCTAACATAAACAATAATGCTACATGATTTTTATATTTAAAAGAGCATCACTAGCTTGTATTACACATATTTAAAAAAAAAAAAAAAGAGAAAGAAAGAAAGAAAGTTAAGGTTGTTGAAATTTAATGGCATGAATATTGACCTCTTAACGAGATAGAATAGATTTGATTGTTTCTTTCTTTCCAAAATTGTATGTGATAGTTAGAAAAAGGGAGAGAGAGAGAGAGAGAGAGAGAATGTAACAATATGAATATGGTGTTTCCAATGTGTAGACAATTTTCGGTAACCCTCTTCTTATGCATATTTGCCTCTTACGTTTCCAAGTGCAATTTCTACCTTAAATTAGTTGAATTGAATGCAATGCAAGTATATTTATTAATTGAATGAAGCCATGCTTTGTTGAAATATTCTCCATCCATGAATTTGCAAGTATTTTGTAGGTCATGGAATTCTTAATATATTAGGTGTGGGGGTATGAGTATGGATGCAAGACTCACGTGCATGTTGCTTGAGAAGTTGCGCTATACGTGACTAGGGAAATGACTTAAGTGACTTAAGTAGGATGATCAAGAGAGAAGTGTATGGAGGAGGAGCAAGTAATCTTAATGAGGCTCTAACACTTATAGTGACAAGTAAAGGAGCACAATGACATCAAACTCCAATATTAATGAAGAATAAGCCAAAGTTCTTAAGGTATTTAAGTGTTTGATCTTTAAGATAAGATTCTGATAAAGTAATGGCATTAATGGGGGTTTTCCTCCTATCCAAATGAGGATGTGAATGGGGTATTTATAGGAAATGATAGATGATCACATTCATTAGATCATGATGATAATCAATGGTTAAGATTGAAGTCCTTTATTAATAGATCTTAAATAGGCTATTTTTATAAGTTTATGCTTAAACAAAGACTTTATTTATTATTTTAGTATGAGCTAAATCAAGAAAGGTTGGATCAGATGGATCAATCCAACGAGCCTTACTCCGAGCCTTACTCCAAGCCTACCATATCAAATTTCCTTTGATCATCCCGGTAATTTACAGGCTTGACTCTTTGGGCCCTATCACTTTAGCTTGATGAGTCAAATCTATTTTATATTTAAACAATAGGCTTAAAGCCCAATATTAAATTTGGCTCTCTATACTTGACATATAATTTCTTGAAGACAGTATAAGACGTTTGCATTTATACAATATCAACTATCCTTCCAATTAATGGTTTTATCTCCTAAATAATTGATTAAGACTATGGCTAAAAACAATTGATCAAATTCCAATATAAGGTCTTCTATATTTAATGTGACATATCGGATTAATGTTTGAATGTTGCATTTTTTCTTGCTCAATAAAATTAACTATTTGAGATTAACTTGTTATAGAGGAAACCATATACAAGTGAAAGAAATATATATCTTTTGACTTTCTTCAAAAATCATCTACTTAATCAAAAACCAATTTCATTTTCTACAAAGGAAACATAAACTAATAGAAAATAGTAAATGTAAGTACCCAATAGAGAACTATAAATGTATGTAAATAATTTTTAATGATATAAGCTAATTTGAGCAAAGGAATGCGGTAAGAGATCAATCATACCATTATGATTATTAACACCATCACATTTCAAAGCTTGAATTTGACTTAAAGTAGTACTTAATAAATTGAAATTCAACTTGATTGATCTCTTTTTTAGGCTCAATTTATTATCTTAAAAAATAAATATTTCTCTTTTAGATTAAATATTATTGATATTCAAATCGAAAATCGTATCAAACTTGACTAACATTTAAATTCAACTGAAGTCCAATTGAAGCTCTATTGGAGTCACAAGTTAGTTGTGCTAAATATCACTCAGTCTAAGCTTGACTTAATAAATTACTTAAGTAATTTGAGTTTGATGTTAAATTAATAAATTAATTGTACAGTTCAAGTTTAAACTCAACTAGGTTATTGTTGAATCAAATTCTAGTAAATATGAATTAGAACTTGAATATCTTATAAATAGGTATGAATGGTCTACAACTCCAACATATTCGTTAAATAAAAAATGTAGATTCTCATGAACTATAATTCTCCTTCAGGACAATAGCAATGGGGGCCTGCTTGTCCTTCCATATATAGACCAAACACAGACAATCTTCAGTATCACTACGGGCCGAATCACCAGCAACCTCATCATGCTCATATGTTTCCATGCCATCTTCACGCTGTTTCATAAATTCACCAACCCCATCCTTACTCTCACTCAAAGAAGAACAATGTCTCACTTGAAACCCTACGTAACTACCTGAATTATAGTGGAACCTGATTCAAGTTCGGGCATTGACTGGATAAGGAATGAAAACATTAATAAAGATAATTGCCCTTATATAATTTTCATCTGCAAGAGCCTTATAGAATGCTTTGCTGAAATTGAATTTTGCAAGGTTCCACGTGACGAGAACCAGGTGGCAGACTGTTTGGCTAAGGAAGGCTTAAGAAGGCAAGAAGATTGTGTTTTTGAAGCGGCACCGCCGCATTTTGTTTTACAAGCTAGAGATAAGGATGGTAGTTAGCTGTCTAGTAATTTGATGTTGCCATATTGTTCTGGAAAGTTAAGTGCTTGGGCTGTACTTTTTGTCTTTCCTATGGCAAATGGCGATGAAGTATCTAGTTCACCCAAAAAAAAAAAAAAAACAAGTAGTTGTAATAGATTAGGAATACTACTATGACAAATAATAAAAAGCTAGTATCAGTACATCTAAATGATTTTACAATGTAGTGTTTTTTAAAATCATAAAAGAACAATTTTTACCACATTTGATATTCTTTTACTACAAATCAACAAAATTGATAGTAGTTATAACTTTAACATGCTTAACGTAAGGAAACAATTTTAACAAAAACAGAAGTATTTTTACCACGAAGGGAATTTACATTTTTAATCCTCAAATTTTCACTATTTTTCTATTTGAGTCCATACCTTTTTTTTTTTCCCTTTACATTCGAATCCTCAACACTTGTAAACGTTAGCGAATGAATCCTTTTTTAACCAAGTGTTAGTTTTTCCATTTATAAATGACATAATGTACCATTTGATTGGTCTACATAATTTATATTAAATAAATAATATAAGAAAATATAAAATAAATAAATAAAGTTATAAAAAATATAAAAAAAAGGAAAAATTGCAATGGAATCATGGAAATTAAAAGAATTCATCTTCGACCACCCCAAAACTAAGACGTCATGTTGTGGCCACTTGAGGAGAGTCACATGAGCCCTTGTAGGTGATTCTCGAGCACCATGAAGCCAAGGAATAGCTGAAAATAAATTGTTTATATTTTCCATAATTTTTCTATGAGAATTAGTTTCTTTTTTGTTTTTTCGATTATTATATTTTTTATAAGTGTATATAGTTTTTTATATTTTATTATATTGTTTGTCAAATATAAATTGTTGGTCCCTTATAAGATATCAAGAGGGGAGGGTGAGAGGGTAAATTGATATCTTTAGAATATTTTTTACACTTTTTTGATGTAAATTGAAATTACCTCTCTTAATAACTTAATTTGGTGAGCAGTAGTACTTTAATAGTTCAACACACAAATAATTAACTTAAAGTAAAAGAGATGGGGAGGAGAAAATTAGGCTTTAGATTTAAAAAGCTTTGGCCTTATACTAATTGCTCTTTTCCAACTCCACTGCTGAAGACCTAGTTTTTCTCACCGGTGTTATTTCACTTTATCCACTATATTAAAAACAAATCAAGAAAAGTTTACTGCCACACCTAGCCTTCATAACTCTTTACTTTACCTATCTAGTCTCTTTATAGTCTAAGACAATTACAAATCTACAGAATACAATCAAACTTTTCTTAACCAACACTTAAAAATGTTTACAAAACAAAATTGAGAACAATAATATAAACTTCAAATAGTTTGGCATGAAAACAAAAATGAAGACTGTTGAATATGCAGCTTCAGGTCAACTCTTTGAAGTAGTCTCTAAGAAGTGTTATGTGCTTTTTCAGATAGTAGGCAATGATCATGATCAAAGTATAATGTATATTTTTCCTTCTCAAAATTATATTCAATAATTTGAATTGTCTCTTCTTTTATACTAGAGTCCTCTAATGGTTAGATTGTTGAAGATTATATTTGCCTCATGTTTATCTAATCCTAACATTCAAAGATAATTCCTAGATATTTTGAGAAAATCTTGGAATTTGAATTCAAATCTGACCTTATCTCAATCATGTCTCCTTAATAGATGTAACATGATCAGCAACTCTAGATAATCTTAATTTTTGAATTTGAGAACCCATAATATTCGAAATTAGCTTCATCCTTATCCAATCTTAGATATTTTCTTGTTATTTGATAATCTCCAAAAATTAATCCTCTTAAAAATAATCCCCATATATCTTAATTCCAACTTAAGTAAAACGAGATTAAATGTATTTCCCTAATACCGCCAATCTAGTAAAGCTAGGCCTTGTTCACTTTGAATCTGATGTCTTGTTATTTTTTTAGATGTCATTCTTCCAATTCACTCATCTGAATAAACTTCTAAAGATGTCTTAAGTTACTTATCTTCAGGGTCCCTAAAGAACTTTCTAAAGTGCTATATTGACTCTTCTTATATGAGCTTCTAAACTATTCTCTAAACAAATTCTAGACTTGTTTCAATTTCAAGTAATTTAAATCTTTTGAATAAGTCTATAAATGAAACTTAACTTATAATTTAAACAATATGAAGACCTGTCTAAATACCTGCATACTTGTTAGTACATTAGCATTTTTCTCTTTTTGTTATCATCAAAATTCATGAGAGACACCTAATATTATCCCCTTTTTTCATGATAACAAAACACTTGTAAGTCCAAAAACATGTAAAAACTCAAAATCCAATATATAACCAAAAACAAAGAAATATTGCCTAAAAAAAATTATATGCAAGCTACTATGCTGTAATGTTTGTTATTTGCTATTTTACTACTTAATTGTTTTTTTGCATTTCTTCCCCTTTTTGTTATCAATAGAGATTATTTAATAACTCCCCCTTAGTATTTATAATTAAATAACATGTGCAAAAATTGAGATGGACTTTCATTGATGAAGAAGAACGTATATAGGATAGTCCATAGGTAGACTTGATAAAGGAAAAACATAACTAGAGTTTAATTGGAATAAAAGAAAACTTAACATCAAAACAGAAAAGACATAAAATAAGACACTTGAATATGGAAATTATTTTTAAGATCTTTTGATTTTCTTCCTAACACAAAGTTTCATCCTACCAAACTAGGTAGTAGCTATCTTATTAGGAGAATGATTGACTTCAGTTGTTTGTTGTACACTAGAAGTTAGTTTAATGTCTTTTATAGGAGTTAGAGTGGATTGAGCTTGATTTGATGCATTACCATCCTTATTGGATCCGATAGAAGGAGTTTTTATCTTTCCTTTAAGAGTATTCTGTCCTTTAGGGTTAAGGATAGGAATTGTTGTAAGAAGATCCTTAAGTTCAGATGATCGAGGGGAAATAACTGGAGTCTTTTAGGCTCTTGACTAAGGAGCTAATCGGTTTGATTAGCTTGTTGTAGATTGATCATAAGAGAATGATGTTCAAGTTTTGGGGTTTGACGATTTGGTTCAGGAGTAGGTGGTTAAGATGGTGGATCAATAGGTTAAGCCTCATTATCAGCCTTGGACTCAAACATTATTTCTTTGACCTAGACTTTGAACAGATCCTTCATGCATGTAGTCTAATCCTTTACAACCTTCCCAAGTAGTTCCTTGATTCCCTCAGAAAGTTGCTCAACAAACACAAAACTTTCACCTTGTTTAGAGGGAAGAATTTACAGTTTTGTACTCTCTTAATCACTTTTTGAAAATGATCCAATCACTTCTCTAAATTTAATGCCACCAGTCCATCTAACCACTTTCCCTTTCTTCCTCCGATCTCCATTAGCAAGTTCCTTTCCTCTTTTCATCTTTAGACTTTTAACTTGTTTCTCAACATTCTTTTTCTTAACAATAATCACTCTCTTCCCAATGTTGGAGGGATGAACATAAATGCCTTTATTGTAAAAGTGCCAAAGCTTGTCAATCACATAAATTCCCATTTGCTTAAAAATTTTCTATCCTAGTAGGATAGCAAAGACAAGATGTGTCTTTTGGATATTTCAACCTTTTAAACTTAAATAGGGCCATCAACAAGTTTCCATGTGGCTTAACATCTAAATGTTGCCATATTTGTCTCATAATCAGGTTGACTACATCTACCTTCTTTCTACCTATCATAATCAACACAACCAGGGCATCTTCCCTTGTTACAGAAGTTGAACTACCCCTCTTAAGTAGAATGAAAGTGTTCACAAACTTGTAAAAGATCCTAACCAGTAATTCAAATTTGGTACCAAAGATGTTTCTTCCAATACCCAACTTTATTCCATCGTTTAGCTCAATAAAAACATTCCCTTTAGTTAATTGCATCAAATTTTCATCTTCTTGAAGTTCTTTGATACCAAAACATTTCATGATGTCCTTTTTCAAAATCTCAACCTTCTGATTTAAAACTACAGACCTCTAAACATCTTAATGCCTATTGTCTAACCTTCTATAAAATTTATCAACTAACTGCCTATACACAACACCTCTTAGATTTGCCAGATTACTAAGTCCTAAAGCATCCGCATATTCCTTTCAAAAAATCCATTTTTCTCAAAGAAATCTAAATCCAAGAAAAAAGATTTTTTGATGGATACACTCTTACCTTTCACTATATACCTTTTCTTTGGTTTGCCTCTTTGTCTAGAGGGTGGTTTCTTTGATTTTACGGCTTTTTGAGGCTTCTACACAAGTTGGGAAATAGCCTTTGGACTCTTTTTTGCAGGATGAGAAGTCTTGGTCCTTTAAACTAGTTTCTTGTGTTCAGGTTTAAGAAGTTGTTTAGGGGGATTGGATTTGGTCTTAGACTCTTCTTCAGATGACTTTGCTAAAGAACTCGAGTCTTCAAATTCAACCACTTCTTTAGATGAACTAGACTTCTGTTCATCATGAGAAGTCTTGTGTGTGACTTCTTGGGCTAGCTCAGAATGTAGTTCAAAACCATTCTTTTGGGTGAATTCTTAAACTAATTCGTCTGAGGTCTCATCTCGAAGCTCTATGGTTTAGGTCTTTTTAGACAATTCTTGTTGAGGTTCAGTAGGTTGAGTGGATTATGTTTTCAATAGGTTAGTGTTGTTAATCTCTTGTTCAATGAGATCAACAGGATCGTTCGGATTGTTTGGGGTCATTGTTTTAGGACCTTGAGCAACAACACAAGTAGATTTTCTTGGTGACACGATTTCTTGAGAGAAAAGAAGAATGAGGAGATGAAGGGTCTAGGAAGAAGAAAGGAAATGAATAACCTTATAATCGAAAAGGAAAAAAAAAACGTTAGATTTCACGGTCCATATTCTATATGCGTAGGTTAATTTATTGGACTTACTTTCAAGATATTTCAAGACCTACTAAGTAATATTTTAAGACCCAGTATTGCACTTTTCATGTAGGCTACATACATTCAAATACTTAAAAAAATACTATACACTCGTTCGGACTTCAAAGCTAAAAAAATTTCTCTATTTACACATATCCAAATTTTTGAACTTAGGGAGAAATAATTAAATACTCTCCATGCTAATGAAAAGGGTTACATACACCAATTTCATTACAGATAAATTCAAATCTTAATTTATCCAATAGTTTTGTGAATATATCTACAAATTGATATTCAGTTGGTACAAATTCAATACTCACATCACTATTTGCAACATAATCACAAATAAAATTATGCCTTATTTCTATTTGTTTTTATCATGACTCTAAAAGAGGCATAGTGAAATTGTCTAAAATTTCCATACCATGTATATACCCATGTTATGAAAATCGCCTTGTAATTCAAAAATTGCAAGACTCTAAATAATTAAACAGTAAAGTTTCCAATTTTAAAATAATTAATCTATTGTAAAACATAAATAATTACGGATAACTAATATTTCATAGTTCATCAGAACTACAGAGAATTAGTATCCTCTACCAAATGATAAGATTATGTAGTAAAGTTCTAAAATTTAAACTTACTAAAATTACAAAATCTAGGTATAAGAATAGTAATTATAATTAGTGTTCTAACTAGCTATGCAATCTATCTTTAAATTCTATCTTCCAACCGCATCTTGATACTCGTACTCAACACTCAATTCTTAGCCTACACCTAAATAGTTATCAACCTGTAAAAAAACAACTATTAGGGAGTAAGCTACAAGAGCTTAGTGAGTTATCTCTCATACTATAGCAACAAGCAAGTTATCAAAAAATTAATTAATAAACATATGAATGCATAAACAAGCAGTATGCCAAACAATATATGCAGTTGACCGGTATTGTATACAACATCAGATTTAATGCCCTCCAAAATAAGAGTTGAAGATACATCAGCACTAATTAAAATTGGGTTCTAGCACCAATCACAACCAGGTTTTAGAAATTTCATGTTTTACAAAACAAGTTTCTATTTCCAAAAACTTGATAGTACACAAATTCTCAAGTCTAGCAGTGAGGTGGCCTTCGTAATCTACGCTTACATTTTATAGCGGTGGTCTCTAGACTCGACCCCCAGCCACCCACAGTTATTGTCTCCGTTGCCAGGTAAACTCACGAGTCAAGAGTAGGGTCTTGTTGTATTAACGCTCCTATACTGTACTAATCAAATCATATAGGAATTTATCCTTACAAGGCCCTTCATTACCAACCCCGTGAGGTGATAGTCGGAACATTATATGCAATGTTCATGCATGTGTATTATCCATTTAATTTAAGTCAAGTTAACTATGATTAAGTCAATTTATTAAGTGATTAACCAACATCAACAAACCATTCAATTATGCAACAATAAATCAAGCAGCTAGTTATTTAGCTATTATATTTTACACAATACATAATCAATATTTAGACACACGCATAACTCGAACCCCTATACATCAAGTTATTAATATTTACTTTAGATGCACTATTTATAAGCAAAAAACAAGTATAGAGTCATTAAGAGTACTCATTTAGTCATTTAGTCTATTAACAATCATAATAGTTCACTTGGTAAGTCGGTATCCGTATCAAGATTACTTGACATTTAGAGAATATGAATGGTAATGAGTATCTAAGTGGAATAACTAAACTATACAGATACTTGATAATAATTACCTAAATTAGCTATTGATTCAAACAAAATCCCTAATTTCAGCCTTTTCATTGATCATATATAACTTTTTTCGTTTTAACTCTAATTTTTATAAACTTATAGTCGATTTTGGACGTACTTTTACATAATGGGGTCTGTTTCAGATGTTATAACTTGCATTTTTCATTATGATCTAAAAATATTACAAATTTTATTATTTTGACTTAAATGTTTATAAATTATTATTTTTAAGCTTTTCTTTATAAATTTATGATTTAATAAGTATTTAAATTTTTTAATTTTTTAATTTTCTTATTTTTAAGTCTATTTTGTAACAATTTACCTATTTTGCTATTTTTAAGGTTAAATACTTATTTAATACACTTTTTGCCATTTTAGTAATTTCCTATCTAATTAATTATTTTCTTATTATTAATAATTATGAATTTAATTAAAATTGTAAGATGTTAACGTAGCATCTCATGGATGTTCCACGTATCATTTTTATAGATTTTTCATATTTTTTCAATTTTTCCTATTTTGTAACTTCACTTAATATTTATATTTATATGTATATATATATTATTATATTTTGCAAATTAACCCAATTCTTTTTTCTTAAACCCATAGCATACATATGTATTTATATTTATATTACTTTATTTAATAATTTGGTATTTTAGTATATGGTATATATACTATTTAATTATGTACATGTACTTATATTATGATATATTACTAGTATACGTATTTTTATATCTATACACACACTTGTATACTTTTGTTTTCTTAACTTATTTATATATATATATATACACACATATATAACTTTATAGACCTATATATATACCATACGAATATACATATACTTACATATNTTTTGTAACTTTACTCAATATATATATATTATTATATTTTATTAAATTTTGTAAATTAACTCAATTTTCCTTTTTAAACCTACAACATGTATGTATATGTATCTATATATTACTTTATTTAATAAATTAAAAATTTAGTATGTTGTACATATGCTATTTAGGTGCATACACATACTTATACTATACCATACTACTAGTATACGTATTTTTATACTTATACCTACACTTGTATACTTTTGTTTTTTTTTTATCTTATTTATATATAAATACATATGTAAATTCGTATCATACACCTAAAGATACTATATACTATACATATATAATTATGTACCGTGCTTTTATATATATATACATATATCCCAGGAAGAGCTACACTTAATATTAGGTACGAAATATATTTGAATTATAGAGATGAAGCTAAGTATTTGAATATATATTTAATTTCTTCTAAAATATATATCAGCTAAGTAAAACCTTTTTTCAAGAAGAGAATAGGTCCAAACAATGTATAACAAAAATTTTATTGTGTCTTCTAAATATTGATTATATTTAATTAGATCATCACCATTATTATCTTTAGTTTTTTGGAACTATATTAAAGAAAATATGAGAGATATGAACAAACTAAATAAACATTATTTATTAATGGTCTAAAATAAATAGTACACACCCAATAAGCTAAATAAAATATTTATAGAAATATTCTAGCCAAACAACAGTATCTAACAAATATTCTAAGACTTTTGCTTCTTCTTCCCAATTTTCGGGATTATATTGCTTAGACATCTATAGAATAAAACATTATATTAGTAATCGGATATGTATGAGTAATTAATACCAATCACTATTAACTATTAAAATACAATACCACTCAAGAAATTTTATTGCACTATTTAAATAATTATAAACATAAATATCAATAATAGATTATGACATAAACAAATATATGAATAAGATATTATTAAATCCACCACAAGCGGCAGTGCTAAGATTAGTGGGGCTTTATGCAAGATTATGTAAATATGAAACCTCCAAAGGCGGTAATATCAGTTGATTATGGGGTTTTGTAATAATATTAAATCGACAGATCTCGTGGAATTGCACCCAAATTAATTACAGATTCCCCACACGAGATATAATATAAAGGGAATAAAAAGGGAGATAAATGAATAGATAAATTGAAGTTTTATTGACTTAAAACAATTTGTACAAAATACAAGAGCATATACAGATATTCAAAGAACAATTTGAAATATTGAAAAAAGATCTAAGAATATTGAGAGGTAATTATATTCTACCTTAGGATTGAAGCAAATGATATGCTTCAGTAAGGAAAGTATTTGATTATTGAAAGAGAACTGATTATGGAAGTAAGATCAAAAGTGGAAGAAAGTATATGTATGAGAGGAAGAGAAGAAAGGTAAGTAGAGAAGTGTAGAAGAGAGAAGAGATGAGAGAAGAAGAGAAAGAGAGAGAGAGGTAGTGTTTTTCTTCGACCTAAAATGATAGAAGGATGATATGTTTTTATAATTGGAAAGGTCGATTGGTTATAGTAGTGAGCAATGTTATTGTGGCCGACAGAATATTGCGTAAACAGTACAAAGCAAAGACATAAATAGTCTGATGTCAGGAAGTGAAATTTAACGTCAACGATGACAATATTATGTATTGTGGTACGTGTGTACAAATACTATATTTCTAATATATTTTACATTGCGAAACTTACATTTCAAGAAAGCAAAATTACACATATCATTCAAGGATCACTTAAACTTATTCCATAGCAGTCGTCTTCATTTGAATTTCCGCTATGATGAGATCCTGATTCTGATGCTGAATCTGAACTTGATGGTTGAGTTGACTCATTGATATTTACCAATGCCCTTTCCAGAATCTGCTTCATTTGTTCTGGAGAACTTGCACTAGCTAGAGAAGAGATAAAAAAACTTCTATTATGGAATTGTGGAGTTGAAATATTGGTTGGTATAATTGATGAATTATTATTCTTAATCTAAATTAGAATTGAATTTTCTTCAAGTCTATTCCACAATTTGAAATTGTCCTACCATTTGACCTTATAAATTCTGACCAAATTGGTTATAGTTGAGGTTCGATCAAGTTTGTAATTGAACTACCATGTCATAACCCAAGATACACCAATGTATATAAAATATAGCATTTCTTTCTGGAAATTTTTGTCATATGGTGCTGGATTATGTTTTCTCATGAAAGTATTGACACCATTTCTAGCATTTTCATGAATAATCTCAAGGACTATTCCAAATTGTTCCCACCAGTGTACAAACTAGTTGCGAAGATTTTTAGAAGAACAATTATAAAAAAATATTAGCCAAGTATGTAATCTTTTTGGATTTATTTGATAGAAAACATTTCACTAAACCTGCTTATAATCAAAATAATTATAACTAGCTCGATGATTTGGCTGTGCAAAAAAAGGTTCTATATTGAGTTTTATTAAGGTTGTTGGATGGGTTTGCCATTCTTTCAAATTGAATACTTTTAGAATTCTAGCTGTAGAATAATTAACCATTCCTTCTTTTTCAAAATGCTTGAATTTTATTGAACCAGTTTCAGTTAAAATTTTTTCATAAAATTGGATTGGTTTATTAATATCATATGGAACATAATAGAAGTCTTTTGTAAAAATTTTCCTTACAAATTCAAAAGGATCCTTTTCAAATAGGTTTTCTTTAACAAAGAAAATATATTTGGAAATGGGTTTTGAGAAAAACTTGGACCTTTGATTTGCCAGTATTATTGTGGAAGGTACTGAAGATGATATTTTAGTAATTTAAATATTGTTATTTTTCCTCTGGGTTTCTATTTATTAAGGAATTCCAAGCAACATTAGGGTTTCATTTTTTGCTTATAAAGCTATTGAAATTACTTTCAGCAATTCTAGAGTGACAGCCATATCGGTTAATTAAGAAAGGCTTTCATTGGGTTGTGTTTAAATATTGGAAGAGGATTGATTATTTGAAGATATTGGTTTTGAGGTCCTAATAGATGATTCCTCTTTGATTGTCAATAGGCTGTTAGATAACTTATAAACATCCAACTAGGATTTGATATTAGTTAACCCCTTGTTAGAGGTTTAAGAAGTCTTTTCTTTTCCTTTATCCTTCTCCTTCTTCTTCTTAGGAGGCATCTCCATACGAGAATTCATGAGTAAATAAATCAGGAAGAAAATTGAAAGATTCATTAATATGCTCTATTTCGAAATCAAATACAGAAAGAATTGATTATTATCAGGCAAAAATTTGTTTGGATGCAATGTTTTGAACATCTTTTATTAAAACATTTTTCGTAGCTTTGCAATCTATTCGCAAAAGAAACTTTTGATTTAACAAATCTCCTTGAAATTTAGAAATTATCAAAAAAATTGCTAAAATCTCCTTTTTGATTGTGGAATAATTGCGTTGACATTCATTCCAATTTTTTGACACAAATTAAACAACATATTCTATATTATTCTATTTCTGTTTTAGTATTTCTCTGAATCCCAAATTAGAAGTATCAATTCCTACTACTTTTGGCAAAAGGGGATCAACAATATGCAAACATGGAATTTCATTAATTTTTTGTTTGAGCATTTTGACAACATTTGTATGCGCATTTGACCAAGGAGGTGGATTCTTTTTCAATCTTTGATATAAAGGTTTACAAATAATATTAAAATTAGGAAAGAAATTTGCAACATAATTTAAACTTCCTAGAAATCTTTGGAGTTGATTTCTACCCTTAATTTCATTAGGAAATTTTGCTGCAAAATCAATCAATCTTTGAATAGGAATTATTATTCCATTGTGAATATTGAATCCTAGAAATCTAATCCTAGTTTGGAAAGACTAATCTTGTCTGGTGAAACAACTAAGCCATTTTTCTTAACTATATTAATGAAAATTTTTATATGTTTGAAATGTTAGTCTATATTAGGTGAAAAGATTAAAATATCATCAATATATATTATTATGAAATTGGAAAAGTCATTAAAAATTTCATTCATTATTCTTTAGAATTCAGAGGGTGCATTTTTTAAATCAAATGGCATTACATTACATTCGTATTGGCCAAAAGGGATTGTGAAAGCAGTTTTGTACCTATCACTATCATTAATTTGAATTTACCAAAATTCAAATTTCATATCAAAATTTGAAAATATTTTAGCATTGTATAACCTATTGAGTAAGTCTTTCTTATTAGGTATTGGATACCTAATCCATTTTAGAGCACTATTAAGAGACTTGTAGTTAATTACTAACCTTGGGACACCTCTTTCTATTTCTGCATTCTTATTAACATAAAAAGCAAAATAACTCCATGGAGATTTACTTTTTCGGATCAATTTTTTATTGAGTAAATCATTTATTTCATTTTTGCAATGATCCAGGACTTCATTATTCATTTGTGAAGGTCTTGCTTTAGTTGGAATATTTTTCTCAATAAAATCATTCTCATAAGGTAAATCTACAATATGTGATTTACGATTGTAGAATGTATTTGGAAGAGTTTAACAGATTGAATTTTTTTATTTCTATTTCTAAATTAGAAACTTTATTTTTTAAATTTTCATTATTGAGTTGAGTTTCAATTCTTTTAAACTCAAGGTTGTTTTGTAAGTACATTAGATGGTTTTCTTTGCACTAAATTAAACAGTTTAATTCAGAAATTGAATTGTCTTTTAATTCATTCAAGTATTTGGTTTCTGGTTTTGTGATAAAATTAGATACAATTTTCTTTTTGAAATATTGTGTTTCAATTCCATCTTTATTTACAGAAAACGGTTGGATTTGATTTATGAAAGGAGTTCATAAAATGACATTTTTATTCAAATTATTCATAAGTATGAAAGAAGTTTTATATAAAGCATTGTCTTTTATTACTTCAGTATTGGATAATTTATAATTGATGCGTAATTTGCTACTAGATGCAGAACTTAGAGATTGGATAGTTTTCTCAAAATATTTTGTAGGAATTAACCCTTCTTTAATGCAATTAAAATCTGTACCAATATCAAATAATGTAGTTGTTTTCAGAGTAAATTCATTATAAATCCTGATTGTAATATTAATTATCCATTTTCTCTTTGTTACTTGAATAAGATGCATTACATAATCATTATTATCAAATATTGGCAAAACATTTGAATTTTCCTCATTTGAAGTTTCTTTATTGATTATTTCAGGATTGTTTTCTTGAATTATTCTTTGTTTAAGTTCAAGAAAGTCCTTTTAAAGTTTTATTTGCATTAATTTTAAGTCTTTTATTTCTTGTTTTTGAATATTAATTTCATTATGCAAATAATTAATTGTCATTGACTTTTTCTATTTTCTTTTACCTCTTTCGAAGATTTCATTAAGACTATATGGTAATTTTGGTGTAAGAGTTAAATTGGGTTTATTGACATTTTTTTTGTAATCAATTTTTTCATTATCGTTTGACAATTAGTTAATATTGCAAAGAATTTCTTCTTCTTCATTTGTTAGTGCATTAATTTCCTTTTCTTTTTCAAATGACGAAGATGACATGGAATCCATGTCATTAGCACGTCATTAGCTTGAATTCCATCATCATAATCATTTTCTGATGAAGATGATTCATTATCATAGAAGATTTACAAGATATTATCCATTGTTTATTCATCAAGATTTGATTCGTTAAATTTATTATTAATTTTACAAAAATTTGTTGTGCGACCAATTTTCCTAAACTTATAACACCTTAATTGTTTATAAGATTTTCTCTTGCATTTTTTATTTTCTAGTTTCTTTTCACTTTCAAATTTTTTAAAGGATTTTCTCTTAAAATTTCTTCGAGGTTTTTTATGCAAACATTGAGGACACGTTGATGATGAATGAGAATGTTTTTTATTCTTCATTTTCTTATTAAAGACAAAAGAGGGATCATATTAAGTATAAAAATCACTAAGACTTTAGTGTTTTAAGCGCTATTCATTTTTTAATTGTTTTTGTAATCTTATTGTGGTACACAAATTAGTTTTAATTTTATTAACATATGATGTTAATTCTCCATATGATAGATTATCACACGAAATTTCTCCATTATTTTCTTCTCTGAGTTTTTTCCTAACTTATTCACCTATTAATTTTAGTAAACTAGTTAAGAATTTTTCCTTCCAAAAGGGCTAGTTACAATCATTCCTAAGAAAAACACTTTGAAAGAAAATATCTTTATATTGTCTAAATTCTCCTAAGGATTTGCACTTCATATGGGACAACAAGTCTATGGTTTTATCCCTAATGTATGAAGGATCATCTATGAAATGTTGACTAATTGAAAATATTAAAGTATTAACCATATCTTGGATAGGTTCATCATTATCATCTACAATTCTTCTTCCATTTTCATCAATTTTGAGTAAGGTTAAAATATTAATTCGTTGTTCCTTAGTGAGGTAGTTATCCTACCAACCTTTTAATTGTCCAATAAAACCAGATATTGAAAGGAGTGCTACTTGGTGATCAGTAACATTCGAAACAGTTTTATTAGTATTGAAAAACATTATCATTTGGTTAAGGATACTAAGAATTTTTTGTTCTAAGTACCGGTCAATATTCCATTCATATATGAATCCTATGGAATACTTATTTTGATAATTATTTGACTTTTCTTTAATTTGTATATCAGGAGGTGTTGCTCTCTAATAATATAGTTTTTGAGGTTCTTTCCAATTAATTTTGTTAATCCCATCTTTTGATTCATTAATATTCAATTCTTTTAAAGAAATATAGGACATTGTTTCATTTATTGATTCATTATTAGTCTCATCTAAAGCATTAATTTTTTCTGAAGGTATATCATTAATGATAATACCCTTCTTGATAAGAGTTGGTGTGTCCATATTCAAAAAATTAATTGGTTTTGAAGATGAAGTTTATTCTTTTGTCAATTTATTTTTTAACATTCTTTTCCTATCATCTAATTCTTTCAAAAATTATTTACTTGGATTTTTTGGCATTTCAAATAGTTTAAACAAAGGGGTATTTTTATTGTTTTTATTATTCAAAGGTCTTTCACTGACTTTATTATATGTAAAAGTTGGTTATTGAAATTATTTTGATTCATTGTTTTCTTTATTCCTGAGCCTTCTTCATCTGTGGCATTTTTGAAAGGCATAAGGGTTATTTCAATATTTTTATGAATAGTTTTTATATTGCTAAATAGCGGGTGATTTGATTTTATTATTTGTCCATCACTTAGTTTCCATTTAAAACACTCGTTAATTACATTAATTTCTTTAGGTTTCAGATAATATTCTTTAAACCATTCAAAGAAATATATCTAAGTACCAATTTCATTCATGAAATTGTAATATTCATCTTTTATTTGTTGCTTAATATTATTAAATGTTTCAAAATACCATTTCCTTATTTTCTCATTTTTAGGTGAATTAAACTCTTTGTTTAGAAGCATCCTATCAAGCTTGAAAGATTTTTCTAAAACATTAAGTTCTGGATCACCTACTTCTGAAAGCGAAGGTTCTCCATGTTCTAGTTCGCTGGATGGTTGGTAAACTGGTTGAGTTATACCGGATCTAATATAAACAATTCCAAAAATGGTTGGATTATCTTGAATATTTGGTTGCCTATGTGACTGGTCATTTGGTTGAATATTAGATTGAGCATGAAAGGGTATATAGATTATTAGTGGAGGATTTGGAAGGTCTACTGATCCCCTAGAGGAAGATAATATTGACCTTATTTCTAAAGGTCTTCTAGGTTGATTAGAAGATCTTCTATTGAATTGGATTGTGACTTTACTATCTAGGTGTTGAACAACATTTGATGATTCAGAATTGTAAACTAGTTGCTTTGGAAGAAGGTTTTCTACTTCCTATTGTTTAGGTAAATTGATCTGAGACCATTTAATCATTCTAGGGACAGAAATATTGGCTTTGGTTAGGTCTGTTTAGATAAGAAGAGTTTGAGCTCTTTTATTTATTTTGTATCCCTTGGAACCAAAAGTAGTTTCATTAATTTGAAATAAATCATGTATATTACAACCATTGGTATTGATCTTTCTACCATGTGGTAATTATGGGTTTTAATTTAGAGGATTAAAGAACTCATTATTATCTTGTCTCTAAGAGCAAGAGTAATATTTGGATGACATTCAAATTGGATTGATCCACTACTAAGACTAGTTTCAATTGTTGCATGAATTGACCTTTCATATACCAATTCTTTAGCATCTCTGATGACTATGAAAACAGAGATATCTAATCCTAATTTAGTAAGAGGTTTTGCTACTACTTGGACTAGACTTAGACGCATATAATTCCATTCTTTTGCATATTTTCTAATTGAATCAGCATTCAAAAATTTTATTATTGTTAAGCCATCTGAGACAAAGATATCTTTTTCCTCAGTAGCTATAACATAATCATTTTTCCTAAAAATTTTCCATTTAGTAATTTGATATATTTGATCATAAGAGATTTTTGGTATTTTCCACTCATCTATCGCTCTATCAAAATCTCTCAAATGTATTTCATCTCTATTATTTAACATAGATTCTTCTGATTGCTCAAAAGGAGCAAAACTAGAAGAGGACATGATTTTTCTAAGTAAATTCATATTTTCAAAAGAGACTAATTTATCTAAATTTATAGATCTAAATCACATAACTAAATTAAATCTAATATTGTAATTTCCAATTTATGACCTTTTGCAATCCTTAACTTAAAACGGGATTTATGTTAGGCCTTAGTAGGCTTATCACAATATTAAGATACTCTACAGAGGATTCGTCCTAAGTAATTAGTAAATATAAGATATAGATTTTCACTAAGAAAATTGTCTTACTAAAAAAATACAAATTAACTTATAAATCTATATATTCTCCCCTTAGCTCTAATACTAACAAGGCACCCAAGAAGAGCTACACATAATATTAGGATACTCCATAAAGAATTCATCCTAAGTGATTAATAAATATAATATATAAATTTTCACAAAGACAATCGTCTCACTAAGAAAATACAAATTAACTTAGATATATATACATATATATATAAAGAAGAAATGAAAATAACTATCATACATACTATATACATATAACCATATGTATTTTAAAATATACCATATATTTATATGTATTTGATCCTCTTATATATATATGTAGGTGCATACATATACATGTACAAGAAATAAAATGAATAATATGTATACAACTTTTATTACATGTACAAATACTTTAATATAAAGAAAGGAAATTACAAAATCAATTATATTACATAATCTCTAAATATATGTACTTCTACAAAATACATACATATATAACAAGAATACATATAACTTAATAACATAAATACACTAAGAGACTACTTAACTATTTTTGTTTTTATGTTTTGAAGCTTACACACCAAAAACTCCTATTACTCATCTTAGGTTGGATGTAAAATACTAGTAAAGTAGGTTATAAAACATGTCGCAAATTTGATTACTTGAGAATAAAAATAAGAAGGAGAAGAAGATGAAAGTTAAAAGGAAAAAGAGAAGAGACGGTTGAGAAAGGGGGTGTATGTGTCTTCTTAATGTGTTAAGTGTATAAAGTAAAGTAAAAAAAAAAAAAAAAAAAAACAAGTATCAATATATACAAGTAGCATGCATCCAGCAATGATAGGAAAAAGAAAGAAAAAATTAAATAAAAGAAAAAGAAAAGTAAGATTTATTAAGATGTGATTTGATTGACTTGTTATCTTATCTTTTAGCCTTATCCTTCACTTTTAACATATGTGGGAATTAAAAAAAAAAAAAAACATAGCAATCGAACACAATTCCAAAAGGAAGCAACATGGAAGTAAAAAGGAAAGGAAGAAAATAAAGGGAAAAAGAAAAGAAAAAGGAAAGAAGGAAAAAGGAAAAATTAAAGAATTGTTAAGTTAACTTTTCCAAATATCAAATTATAGAATTAATAATAATTATAAAATAATATTCATAATTTTATAAAATTCATTAATTAAATTGTTACCCGTTACATTTATAATATTTAGGAGTTATCTCGATTCGTTCGTTAACAATTTTATGCGATTACGTATGTTGGTTGATAATTGTATTCAATTAGGGTTTTAATACTTTTAGGGTATAATTATTTATTTTATAAACTTAGGTTTATAGTTTTAGGGTCTTTGTTAAGTTCGAGTTCATTCCTGGGTATCTATACGTATATAGGATTTAGGGTTTTTATACGCGATTAAGGATTCAATTAAGATTTTTAGGGTTTTACTCATTCGTATTATGTTTGAGTTTAAAATTTTAATTACTTTTAAATTTATCGACTCCGTTGACTTAGGATAATTACCTATAATACTTAAATCAATTTGATACCCAAAAAACTAAGTTTGCAAAGTTTACAGTTTTGACATTGAGTAATGAACTGGATTTTTTGTTAAACTAATAACACTAGTATTATCACACTTTATGGGTATATTTTTATAATTTATCCCACAATCATTCAATTGTTATTTTAACCAAAATATTTGAGCACAGCAATTCCCAATAGAAACATATTCTACTTCTACAGTTAAAAGGGTAATAGAGTTTTGTTTCTTAGAAGACCAAAAAATTAGCATGTCCCTAAGAATTGGCAAGTACTTGAAGTACTCTTCCTATCCACTTTTCAGTTTGCATAATCAACATCTGAATATCCTATGAGATCAAAATTTTGCAATGCTTGTTGTATATTTAAAGATTTTTTTAACTACAGTTAGGAGTGTTTATGTTGGAGAACATTGAAATCTAGCACAAACATAAGTACTAAACAAAATATCTGGATGTGAAGCTATTAAGTATAGTAAAGATCCAATCAAGCTTTGATATAATTTTTTATTTACCTTTTTACCATTACCTATTATATCAAGCTTTATTAAGGTGCTTATAGGAAATGAAGAATCCTTAGTGTTCTTAAAACCAAATTTCTTCAATATTTGTCTAGTATACTTCTCTTGGTGAATAAATATCTCATTCCCTGTTTGTTTAATTTGTAATTCCAAGAAAAAGTTTAATTCTCCTATGAGTGATATCTCAAATTTAGCCTGAATCAAGCTAAAAAACTCTTGATAATATATTTCATTAGTTGCACAAAAAATAATGTCATCAACATAAATATATACAACTAACATATCTTCTCCATTATGCTTTATGAATAGTGTAGTGTCAATGTTTTCTCTTTGAAAATCATTTTTAATTAAAAATTAACTTAATCTCTTATACCAAGCATGAAGAGTCTATTTGAGACCATACAAAGCTTTTTTCAACTTATATACATAATCTGATTTGAATGGATCTTTAAGTTTAGGGGGTCGCTCAACATATACTTCTTCTTTTATGAAACCATTTAGAAAAGTACTTTTGACATCCATTCGATACAATTTGAAATTTTTTGAATAAGCAAAAGCAAGAAGTAATCATATAGCTTCTAGTCTAGTCACAGGAGCATAAGTTTCATCATAGTCTATTCCTTCTTCCCAAGAATATCCTTTAGCAACTAAGTAAGCTTTATTTCTTGCTATCTTTCCATGTTCATTCAGTTTATTCTTGAAAACCCATTTAGTGCTTATAACTAACTTATCCTTAGGTCTTTGAACTAGATTCTATACTTGATTTCTCTAAAATTGACCAAGTTCCTTTTGCATAGCTAAGATCCAATTATTATCATCTAAAGCTTCATTAACTAAATTTGGTTCAATTTTAGATATTAAAGCAAAATGATGTTCAAAATTTTGTAAGATCAACCTTATTCTTATTCCAGATCTAGCATTACCAATCACGAGTTTAAGAGGATGATTTGCTTTAAATCTAAGTGACAATGGTGGTGTATGAAAGTATTCAGAACCCTCTGACTTATCTTTTGGATGAGTTTTAACAAACCTGTTATTAGTCTTTAAAAAACCTTTTGATCCTGGTTCTATTTTAAACACATTAGGCATTTTTGAAGTTTCTAATCCTTTATTTGATGGAAGTTCTGACTCACCTTCTGAATCATATCGTATAGAACTCCTTTTATTTAAGGCAATTGGAAATTCATCATCTGATTCTTCATTGTCTGTTTCTTCAAAAAACTTGACATTTATTGATTCTTTTACTACTTTTATTACTTTATTATATATTCGATATGCCTTTAAATTTAAAGAGTAGCCTAGAAAGATAGCTTCATCAGTTATCTCTTCGAACCTTCCCAATATTTTTTTCCCATTTCCTTTATAAAACACTTATAACCAAATGTGTAAAAATATGAAACAGTGAGTTTTTTTACTTTATAAATCTCATAAGCAGTTTTATTTGTTAAAAGTCTAACATATACTCCTTTTATAATGTAACAAGTTGTTGATGCTGCTTTAACCCAAAAATGATCTGCTATATCACTTTCATTAAGTAGTGTTCTCATTATTTCTTACATAGAACTGTTTTTGCATTCTAATATTCCATTCTATTATGGAGTATATGGTATAGAAAAGTTATAAGTGATGCCTTTTTCTTCACAAAAAGAGATAAAATCAAAATTTTCAAATTCTTTTCCATGATTAGTCTGTAGACTAATCATGGAGAGGCCTTTTTCATTTTGAATTCTTTAGGAAAATATTTCAAAATTTTAAATGGATCACTTTTATGGTATAAGAACAAGAACAAGATCTAAGTAAATCTTAAAAAGTCATCTAATATAACAAGTCCATACTTATTTCTTCCAAGACTTAGAGTGCGAGTTATACCAAACAAATGTAGATGTAACAACTCTAAAGGTCTTTGAGTAAATATAATTTTCTTACTTTCGTGTGATGATGAACTCATCTTATTCTTTAGACAAGTAGTACAACGAATATTATCATGAGCATGCAATTTTGGTAAACCTTCAATTACATTCTTTTGAGATAATTTCTTAAGTTGAGGAAAATTTACATGTCCTAACCTTTTATATCAAAGTATGGTATTATCATATACAGATATAAAGCAACTTTCAGATGATATTTTTATGGTTTAATTAAATAGATATTCTTCTTTTCGAATCTTTCAAACAAGTTTAATCCATCTTTATTAAAACCAGTATACTTACCATATTCAAATGTTATTCTATACCTTTTATCACACAACCGACTTATGCTTAACAAGTTGCGCTTCATTTCTTTAACCAATAATACATTTTCAATTGTGTGTGGTGCCAAACCAATTGTACCTATCGCAATTATTTTACCTTTACCATTATCACCAAATTTCACATACCCATCTTCCTTTTATTCCAGGCTTGTGAACAACAAAGCATCACTAGTCATATATCTTGAGCATCCACTATCTATATACCATGTTCCTTTTAACTTAACTTCATGTTTCTGCACATATCACAATACAATCAAATCTATTTATGAACTCAACGAAGCTTAGGTTTAAGAAGATTTAAGCTCAACTTTCAAATTAGACCTTGATTTTTGCTAAGCTTGTATTTTCTGAAAAAACAATATTTCTCTATGTATCCTAGTTTATTACAAAAAAAAAAAAAAAAAAGCATAAGGTCTTTGCTTATTATACATGTTACTTATCACTTTCCTTTAACTCATATTCTTTCTAACATACCCTATGTTCAACCTTCTATTGTATCATCTAAAAGGATACTTATCATTGTTTTGAGAGTACTATCTATTGTACCTTTTAATAGGTTCAACCATTTTTCCTTTATCCTTTTCTTTGACTATTTCTTGATTTTCACTTTCTAATTTGACAAACATTATTTCTCTCTTTATTTTAGATATTTCTTCAAATTCAAAACCAAGTCCAGATTTTGAAATATCCAGTCTTTGACTAAAGATTAACGTTTGTAACATTTTATCAATTTTATCAAACTTTTGAAACGTGTTTTTGATTGACTCAAATAAATCTTCCACATGATTTTTTAGATTTTTAATTTCTTATTTTAAAATAAGATTTTCATTGACTAAAGCTTCATAAGCAACATACAATCCTTCAAAATCATTTTTCAAGAAATCATTCTCATTTGGCAACAATTGATTCATTCGATTAAGAGTTTTCTTTTCGTTTTTTAGTGTCTTCACTTCTAATTCAAGCTTAGAGATCTTATCGTTTGCCTTAGAAAGTGCTTTAAGCAATTTATTGATTTCGGCACATATATCATCAGGTACTTCTATGTCAAAGTCGAAATTAGTTTCAGAATCTACCTCAAAGAGTATCATAAGACACAAATTTGCTTCTTTACATTCTTCTGCACTCTTTGACTCAATCTCTAAATTTTTCAAATTACTCCTTGTAGCCATCAAAGATTTTCATTTCATCTTGTATTTCTCCATCTTCTTAGTTAACATTAGATATTCATACTTGATATGTCCTGGCTTTTTGCATTCATAGTATACAATTTCCTTTTTGAACTTTTTCTCCCCTTGATTGCCTTATCTACATCATTAAACCAGCTTTTATTAGAAGAAAATCTTTTAGTAAAGATTTTATTACCTTTCTTCTTTAACCATTTGTTGAGTTTCTTCGTTAGAAGCGTCACATCCTCGTCTTCTTCTTTAGATGAGTCTTCTTCTTCATAATTATGTCTATTTCTTTAGTCTTGAAAGCTATGGCCTTCTTCTTTGTATTCTTTAAAGTACTCTCTGATTTAAGAAAATCAGTTTCGTATGCCATAAGTTTTCTGTGCAATTGCCTTAGTGTTAGTCTCTTTAGATCACAAGCCTCTTCTATGGTAGATTTCTTGGCTTTCTAGACTTAGGAAGAATCCTTAACATCTTACATACCATATGTGCATCACTAATTATTTTACTAAGAGAAGACAACTCATTAATTATAGCAGTGAATCTACTAAAGAGGTCCTTAATTTCTTTGCTAGGAAGAATTCGAAAAGTTTCATATTATTGAACCAGCAAGTTAATTCTAATATCCTTGATTGTCTCAGTACCTTCATAAGTTTATACCAAGGTGTTCCAAATGTCTTTAGTTGTAATACAAGAAGTAATTAAATAGAATTTTGATTGTGCAATAGTACTCAAAAGTAAATTCTTAAACTTTAAATTGTGTTCCGCTTTGGTGATATCCCGATAGTCAAATACCTTCACATAAGTCTTTACCTTGAATTTCTAGTAAGGAAAATTAGTTCCATAAAAAAATGGTGCCTTACTAGGTTGAACTATTAAATTACCACTTGATTTATCTATGATCTTAAACTCTAGATGATATTAAAGTATGGCTCTAATACCAATTGTTAGTCCCATATAAGATATCAAAAAGGAGGTGAATTGATATCTTTAGAAAATTTTCAAAACTTTTTCTATATAGATTGAAATTATGCCTCTTAATGACTTAAATTAGTAAATACTAGTACTTTAATAATTCAACACACAAATAACTAACTCAAAGTAAAAGAGATAGGGAGGAGAAAATCAAGTTCAGGATTTAAAGAGCTTCGGCCTTATGTCAACTGCTCTTTTTCAGCTCTACTGTTGGGGTCCTAGTTTTTGTCATCAGTGCCACTTGACTTGATCCGCCATATCAAAAATAAATCAAGAGAATTTTACAAGTTTCTGCCACACTTGACATTCATAACTCTCTACTTTGCCTATCTAGCCTCTCTACAGTCTAAGTTAATTATAGATTTACAAAGTACAATTAAACTTCTCTTAACCAATACTAAAAAATGTCTACAAAACAAAATTGAGAACAATAATATAAATCTCAAATAGTTTGACACAGAAACAAAAATGCAGATTGTTGTATATGCAGCTTCAGTTCAACTCTCTAAAATAGTCTATGAGAAGTGTTATGTGCTTTTTTAGAGAGTATGCAATGATTACAATCAAAGTGTAATGTATATTTTTTTCTTCTTAGAATTATATTCAATATTTTGAATAATCCCTTCTTTTATACTAGAGTCCTTCAATGGCTAGATCGTTGAAGATTATATCTGCCTCATGTTTATACAATCCCAACTTTCAAAGATAATTCCTAGATATTTTGAGAAAATCTTAGAATTTGAATTTGAAGTTGATCTTATCTCGGTCATATCTCCTTAATAGATATATTATGATTAGCAACTTTAAATAATCTTAATTTTTGAATTTGATAACCCATAATATTTTAAATTAGCTTCATCCTATCCAATCTTAAATATTTTCTTATTATTTGATTATCTCCAAAAATTAATTCTCTTAAAAATAATCCCCGTTAATCTTAATTTCAAATTAAGTGAAACAAGATTAAGTGTATTTCTCTAATACACTCAATCTAGTAGAGCTAGGCTATGTTCACTTCGAATCTAATGTCCTATTATTTTTCAAATGTTATTCTTCCTTTTCAGTCGTCTGAATAAGCTTCTAAAGATGTCTCTATTTACTTATCTTCAAGGTCTTTGCAGAACTTTCCTAAGTACTGTACTAACTCTTCTTATATGAGCTTCTGAACCATTCTTTAAACATTTTCCAAACTTGTTTCAATTTCAAGTAATTTAAACCTTCTAAATAAGTCTATGAATGAAACCTAACTTACAATTTAAACAATCTAAAGAATTGTCTCAATACTTGTACGCTTGTTAGCATATCAGCATTCTTTTCTTTTTGTTATCATCAAAATTCATAAGAGATATATAACATTGATTAGGTAGACCAATTAGACATTTCCCATGTGATTTGTTTATAGGAAAACTAGCACCTTAAAAAAAAAAGACTCATTCGCTAACATTTACAAACGTTAAGAACTCGAATAAAAGAATAAGCTTATGACTTAAATTAAAAAATAGTGAAACGTTAAGGATTAAAAATGTACTTTTACCTATCACAAATAATAAAAAAAGTTGCTAACATATAATTGTGATAATTTATCATATTATAATTTCTTTTTTCCATTTATTATGTAATTTATCATTAGTGACAAAAAAATAATAATGATTACTACTATTACTCAAAATGTAACAAAGTTATCTCAATTGTAGTAAAATTATTCTAAAGTGGTAAATCATAAAAGCTACAATTAATATCAACTTTTTATGGGTTACATTAAAACTATCTTCAATACAATAAATTGTTCCAAAAGGGGGAAATTATGAAAATTATAACCTTTACAAACTTTTTCGTTAATGTGATAAAGATATGTTAAATATGGTAAAATAATTATAATATAGTAAATCTTCATAATTTTATCTACAACTTCTCATATATTGTAGTAAAGCTATGCTTAGTGTGGTGTGTTTATTTTATTATGTCAAAGTATATCTAATTCATTGAAAACTATTTATCAAGTTTGGTGAAACCATTTGCAAAATGGTAAGTTAGATTACAATATGGTAAGTTATGGAATTGTAAAATTGAATCAATGTAATAAGATTGCCAATTTTTTATTATTGCCTACAATATAATTGCACCAAAAGTGACAATAATTGTTAAATATAGTAAATGTAATACTATTTTATCTTTTCTTTATTTTATAAACACTTATATCCAAGTCATGATTAGAGATGCAAGCAAAGCAAGTTTAGGACACGTTTCATAGAATTCAAACCCATTATGATACTTTACTAATTGTCCTAAAACATATCCCCAATCTTATAGGGTTTTTACTCAATGCATGAAACCCACCTGCTATGGGTACCCTTAACCTACATGCAAGCCTACTCGATAAGTTAACAACATTTTACCTAAATACTTTAAACTCCATACTTCATTGATCTAAATTAAGCAAAGGTAATTTATAACTACTAAAGCATCATTTAAGAAACACCATACGCCATTAACTACATACTTCTCCTTCAACTTTACAACAAATAAACCACATTCATCAACAATTATGACCACATATTCATTAACAATATAAAACAATAACCCACAAAATCTTATATTCATCATTCTCTCCTCCTCATAATCACTTCTAAACTTACAAGTAATAAAATATTAGCTAAAATAAAAAATAAATAAAAGCTAAAGGCAAATAGCATCAATTCAAAAGTAAAAAGCAAAGCTAAATATTGATTACTAGGATAAGTAAAGGTTATAAGAATAGAAGTAAATATATACTAAAAAATTACAAGTGTATTTATAAAAGTAGATTAAATAATAAATATTTATTTTTCTGGGTTTGATTTTCCTACTAAGTATTGATCATATGCTAAAACCCAATCCAAACTCTATAAGGTTTTAAATTTTATTTTGAAATCTATCCTAAACCTTACAAGGTATCACACCATAGAGTAAATAGTGGGTTCGATCAAATTTTTTAATAGCCTGCCTATTTATATCTCTAATCATCATAAGGCAACACCATCCAATACCATTGCAAAATTATTCAACATAAAGTTAAACTTCATGTAAACTATTATCGATGTGTGTCAAAGTTTTAGAACTTCACTAAAAAATCACAAGTTTTCGAACCTTTGATGTAATTTTTTTATTTACTTATCAATGAAAAAAATAGCAAAAAAAAAAAAAATTCCCTTACGTATGAACTAAGTGTGAGGAATAACCAATTCTCACATGAAATTTCAACTAAAATTACAATCGTTTTTCATCAAAAACTTGATCAACTAGTCCATAGAACTGTAGAAAGATCCACCTTCTATAATTTGAGTTTTATCAAATATCCTAATTGTCTTGCATTTACTTTTTGATTACTAAAACTCCATGGAAATATTATCAAAGAAAAAGATTCATTAGGTATTATAACCAATCTATTTATATATATAACATGTAAATACTTATAAAACTTTTATATCTATAGTGCCATCGTATTTGATTTCATAATAAAATTTCAACCATAAGGATGATAAAATGCTCCCATTGGCTTATGTACTAATACTTTTCTTTTAGTACAATATAGCATCTTCCTTTAAATGCTTTATCTTGAATGCACTATCTAGTGATTCAATACAAATATATGCTACTTCAATGATTTTTTACAGCCGTACTTAACCATTAAACGTCCATACCTACAAAGGTGAGAATAGACTATGATGTAATTAATAAAATTCACATTCAATTTCTCCATTTACTTTTTACAACCCTACTCTTATTCATAAAATATGCTTTTACCCTAGAAATGCTTGGAAACTGACAAGGGACTATGTTGTAATTGTGATGAAAAGTTTTCCAAGGCAATGATAATAGTAATTAAACTTCGACAATCATAAGTGTATCATGTGAACATACTCAATTACCTAGTGTTTTCCTTATTCATGATAACTAATACAATGGAGGTATATTATTCCCAATCCTTTTGCATTTAAGAGAAAAAGGTCTTTAGGGTTGAATGGATAAAATTAAATAATAAAAATTAAAAAAAAAAAGAAAATCTCTCCTAAATAATCCCTCTTTGATTAGCGAGTATTCATACCTCGTAGATATCTATATCATACTTAAAACGATATAAAAGGAGTAAAAAGCTTATCAATCTATAATAGAACTACTAGAACTAGACATATAAAGTATCATAAGCAGACATAAATAAAAAGTATAATTCCACCAACAAATGCCACCAAACACTATTTATTTTAGTGAAGAAATAAGTTAAGTTTTTATTTATATAGGTAATAACTAGTGTTCAAGTCTTCATAGAGTTCCAATCATTAATGCCAGTAATCATTTCGAATTAAATGGTAGAAGCTAATGAAGATGGTGATACAAATCTTAATCATTAGATGCACCTTCTTTTTTTTTTTTTTTTAATAAGTTGCAATCTAATCAACCACCTCATCTATGTTACAATGAATTAAATGACAGAAAAAAGAAATAGAGATTACAACAAATTTTATGGCACCAATCCAACATTACACAAACTAGTATTAACGACCATCTAATAGCAGATTTTTATTGTTTTGCCTTGTAAACTGAAATAAAAATTCCATCTTAGTTGAAACTTGATTCCAATTTTGTTCCATAACATAATCAGAGTATATGTTTAGAGATTTTTAGAAAATAAATAGTTAGAACTTTTCTTATACACTTGTTTGTAAGAACTCCTAATGAATATAAACATATAGTGAGGAAGGTCTAAAATATTTAGTGAAGATGGCCCATAGGTAGTAACTGTATGCAAAACATAGTTGACCAATCACTATTCTAACTTCCATGTGGTTCACCTAGCCTAGCATATAAATGTGAATATTTTAAATTATGACTATAGTGTTACTAAACTTTGGTTATCCAGGTTTATTACGATGGGATATATACATGATAAATGTTACTTTTATATTCTGCGATTTGTTAGAGGCACTTGTTAGTCACATATTAAGAGAAAATAGGCAAATTTTAAAACATGGATTATATATTTTATAAGAAACTCAAACAATTCAATTAAATGCATGCATCAATAGGGGCTCTTCCTATGATGAAGTTCTTATTGACTATATTTAATAATGTAGAAGACTATTTTGATAATTGGATTTTTAGTCCAATTTAATGCCACTTGCTAGTTTGATATAGGCTATCAATAAGGCTCGAGAAATCGAAACTCATTAGGAACATTTTAGGGAGATGTAGCCTAGTAAGCTCGCAACAAAGATTGTTGGATCAATTTTTTCGCTCTCAATCTTCCTCGGTTGTCTCATACGTGAAAAGTAAACTCCAAAAAGATCTTTGCAAGCTCTTTTAAGCCTCTTTTAACCTCAATAAGGGTTCTGTAAAGTAAAATGAAAACTTAGGCTTATCTTATATGAAGGTAAGCTTTTTTTCTTCTTACTATCATAGGTCATTAGGTTTATCTAAACCTTCGCCCAGGCCTTATGCAAGGCCTATTTCCATGAGAAAGGAAGTGAGGGATCTTAGCCATTAGATTATCCAGAGTGATCCAATAGCTACTAGCAATATCAGATCTTAGTCATGCATCTCGAATCCATATGACAGATGATATCAACCTCCAAAGTCTATAAATAGAAGGCTAAATTTTTCATTTCAACACATTATTCCATATTGTTAACTTGAGAGTAATGTGCAAACTCTACTTAAACGCCTCCACAAAAGATCGAAGCAACTTCTTAGTGAAGAACTAAAACAAGTACTAATCAATAACATTTGAGTCTACTACAATTAATTTACTATCACACTAGCGTATACGAGACCTCAAGTTCCCATACTCCTCCTCTTGCACCTCTCCTATGACATATCTTTGTATGTCATCATATTAAGACTTTAGGATTGACCAATTATACTTGCTACACATGATTGATCAACTACTACACGACCCATGCAATTATTATGGAAATCAGTCTATTAAGATGTCAATATGAGATTTTACTTTGATTCAATACATTTATCTACGAGAGTCACCTTTGGCTTTTGTCTCGATTGGAGTATTATTCTACATTTTCAAAAAAATAAATATTTATTTATTGTTGCCCCTATTGACTAAATGATTGAAAAAATATGAAACTAGTTGTCATAGAATAGTCTAGTGATTTCTTTTAACCTAAATGCATTTAGTGAGCTTTCATCAATTAAGTACCAAAAAAAATTAGGTATGAGTACTTTAGAATTTATAGGAGTCAAATTAAAAAAAAAATGAATAGATAAGTAGTTACAAAATTCTAAAAAAAATAATGATTAATTGTGAGCTAAGAAATTTGAATCTTAATTGTTTGATATAGATACAAACTTAAACCAATAATGCTAGGGGATTTTGATATTTAAAAGAGCATCACTAGCTTACATTACAGGCATTTAAAAAAAAATGAGAGGAAGAATGTAAAGATATGAATATGGGTTTCCAATGTGTGGATAGGTTTCAGCAACCCTCACCTACTCCATTTAATAATTGAATGAGACATAGTAATGTGGCCTATACATGTTTGCCTCTTACATTTCTAAGTGTAGTTTAAGTCTTAAATTGGTTGAATTGAATGTAAGTATATTTATTAATTGAATGAAGCCATTCTTTTTCAAAATATTTTTCATTTATGAATTTACATTTTTTTTTTCCAACTACATGTATTATAATCGTTGAGAGAAAAAGAATAGAATCTAATCCATCTTAGATAATTATTTAGAGACTATGGTTAAAAACAATTTAACTCATTCCAATATAAGGTCTTCTATATCTAATGTGAATTATAGGATCAATGTTTGAATGTTGCATATTTTCTTCTTGAATAAATTTAATAACTCTTTGAGAACTTGTTACAGAGAAACCACATACCAATAGAAAAAATATATATATCTTCTAACTTTCTTCAAAATTCATCTAATTAATCAAATATCTAATCAAAAATCAATTTTTTTTCCCGCTAGATCCTTACTATAACATTCAAACAAAAGCAAATACAACTAAGTCCAATTGGGATTTAGCCTAGATTAACAACAATACAATAGTCATGATAGTCTTTTAGAACAAGTAAAAAAAATTCCTCAAGCAAAGACTTAAAAAAATAAGCGTCTTCATGTTGCTTAAGCTTAATTTTGCTAGCTCATCTGCTGTCATGTTCATTTCATGGGAGACTCTGTAAAAAGAGACATTATTAAATTTATATATAAACTCTCTACATAGGCTAACAACTTGGATGCAAATAACTTGTGTAAAATCCTATAGAAGGATGCATTCTATGGCCAAACCAACACCAAACTCGATAACAAAGTTATTTAGCTGCAAGTTATGTGCTACTTTAAGAGCTTCAAAGATAGCCCATAATTTAGCTTCGAGAGGCAAAACCGATACAATTTTTTTGGAGAGCCTTGTTACAACTCTTTCTTTTGAATCTTTACAAATGACTCTAATTGTTGCTTTCTTGCCATCAGTTGTGATGGCTGCATTACAATTTAATTTAAGATATGATTCGACTGGAGGAGTTCAAGTAGGTTGTCTTTGATTTGAGTGGTTTTTCCCTTAAGCTTATCATAGTTGTAGTGAGGCCACAACCCATTAGCTTAAACTCTTATATGTTCAATCAAATTATCAGTTAAGTTTTGTTCTTTAAAAATCCTTCTATTCCTTTCTAGCCAAATACCCTTCAACATAAATTAAAAATCAATATCCTTAAGCTTTTGTTTCCCCTATTCAATTCTTCTTTGATAGCTCATCCTCTTTACCCAATAATATCACTGCTCATCACTTGTTGGCATATCTACAATATTAAACTTCCTCCAAAACTGCTTAATAAAATTGCATAGGGCAAAAATGTATCTAATAGTTTCAATCTCAACTCCATGACACACACATTTATCATCTACATTTAGACCTCTTTTTAAGAGATTATACTTGGTTGAGGGGAGGTAAGCATAGGTAGATGCCATGTCCATACCTAGCTCTCATTCTAATTCCAACCATTGCACTTATTAGCTAATTATGTGGAGACTTCTACATTAGGCTCCTGGTTTCAAACAAGGACATCATTCTTTATGCTGTTGGGATCTAAGTAAATGCTTCCCAATCTTTCTCTAATCTCATCATCAATTGGAGATTCCATGGCATTTTCATTCCATTATCCAATGTCAGCTCAAGCTTCAGCAAGACTGATGTTTCTATCTTGTTTGCAGAAAGGGCCATAAATCCATTCCCTAAGCTTTCCTACCTTAATCCAATTAGTTGTCTAGACTTAATATGTTTTCCATTCATGGTTTTTATGGATAGATTGCTATCTAACCATTTCGAACATTCTTTAAATTTTTTTATAAAAGGTTAAACCAGATTTTTTCTCAATTGCTTCTTCGAAGCTTGTACTTACCTCTTATGAGTTATGTCCATAAGAGGTTTTTTCTCTTCACAGCCCATACAAGTTTTATAAAATTGGTTTTGTTCTTTAGCTTAATATCTAGAAGACTGAGACCACCCTCTCTCTTTAGTCTTTTTACCTTTTCTCATGTTATCCAATGCAACTTCTTTCTCTTTTCTAAAGACCTCCAAAGAAAGTCTCTATGAATTTTTTTTTAATAGGTAAGCTGTTTTTGTGGGTATGGGTAGAGATTGAGAGTAATAATTTGATATACTCTCTAAGATGAAAGTAGCCAAAAGCTTCTACTTGCCATACATAACATTTTAGCCTTCCACCTTATGAACTTGTTCTTAACTTTTTTGATACGAAATTAACATTAGAGTTTTTGAGTTGGTTAGATTCCTTCACCAAAATACCTAAATATTTACCCATATCCCTTCTTAGGTTGAATCCTAGAAGTTTTGCAATTTCCTTTTTTCCTCATCAACTACATTATTGGAAAAAATGATACAAGATTTACGATAGTTCACCCTTAGGCTAGATATTTGCCCAAACACTTCCACGACTTCATTAGTTGAGCATTGCTCTAAGATGCTTCCCCCATTAACAAGATATCATCTACAAAGAAGAGATGGGAGATACTTAAGTTTATCCCCTTCACTCTAATGGCATTCCACAGCTTGGCATCCACTAAGTGGTGAATCATTTTGCTCAACATATCCATGACTATCATGAAGATATAAGGGGACAAGGGATCTCCTTACCTTGTATCACGGCTTGACTTGAAACTCTTAAGACACGTTTCATTTAGGATGACTTGATAAGAAACCATAGCTAGGTAGGAACCAATAAGTTTCATCTAAGATTGAGGAAAATTTAAGGCCATGAGGGAGCATTTAACATAGGTCCATTCAATTCTGTCAAAGGCTTTTTCTAAGTCCAGTTTTACCATCATCTAGGCTTTGCTTCCCTTTTTCTTTTTTAAGGGAATGGAAGAGCTCTTGGAAGATGATAATGTTAACACAAGTAGATCTTTGAGGAATGAAGCTTGACTTCTTTGGACTTATGAGATTATCCGAGTGCAATCTGAGCCCATTAACCATAATTTTGCCTACAACTTTGTAAATGGTGTTACAAAGGCTAATAGATCTATAGTCTTTGATTTTGTTTACCCCTTAAAACTTAAGGATCAAGATAATGAGAGTATTGTTTAACTTTTTTCGAATGTCCTTAGATGCAAAGGTGGCTTTAATTATTTTACAAATAGTTTTGCTAACTATGTCCCAATAGGATTAGTAAAAGCTAACATGAAATCCATTAATTGTGGATGCCTTGTGATTGCTAATACACCAAACAACTTTCCTAATTTCCTTATCATCTGAAGGGATGTCTAGGCTTTTGCTAACTTCCAAACAAAGCCCTTTTATGTTTTTCATCCAATTAGGTGCAGAATTTGATCCTACAACTTTGTCCAAAGTATAAAAGGAGAGGAAGTGAGAATTTATCAAATCTTCTGGCTCATTAGAGGATGTGGTCCATTGATTTGATTATTAAAGAGGCCAACAATGCAGTTTTTGGACCTCCTAACTTTGGTGGATGCATGAAAGAAATGGGTATTTCTTTCTCCATCAATAATCTATCTAGATCTTGAATTTGTTGCTAAAAAATTTTCTTCATTTGAAGAAATTAAGCTTAGCTCTTTTTCTAGAAATTTTTCTTTATCTAGTAGACTCTATGTAGGACTGATACAAATCTCTTCTTTCATCTTTCCAAGTTGCTTAGAAACAAATTTCTTTCTAGAATGAATAATCTAAAACACATTCTTATTTTAAGTTCGAAGATTTTTTAATAGGAAAGGATAATCCTCTGGAATTTTGAAATTTAGCCATTTTGAGATACTTTTAATGAAATCTTTAAAGCCTGGGTGATCAAGCCATATTGGTTGAAACTTAAAAGGCTTTTTATCTTTAGGGCTAACCTTACTACTGATAAATTGATTAACAAACTTAACCACCCACTCCACCCAACCCCCCCCCCCACCCACGCCCCCAACCCTACGTAAGATTTCATTGAAATCACCAATGAGGATCTACGATCCCTAAATGATATCTAAGGTTTCTTTTAGTTAGTCCCATAATAAATATCTAATAGAAAAATTTGTATTAGCATGGATAACAAAAAATAAAAATTTCAAATGAAAGGAAATCGCCTCAACCTCCATGAATATATGCTGATTTGAGACATACTACTTATTGACCACCACCTCTGATATATCCCAAAGGATAATAATGCCACCACTAAAACCATTTGCCTCTGAACAGATTGTGTTCTCAAAATGAAGATAGCTTCTCCATCTCTCATCCCCTTCTTCATTAAGTTGAGTTTCTGTTATGATAACAATCTAAGGGTTATGGGCTTTTATCATTTCATCAATCACCTTCTTCCTTACATTAGAATCTATTCCTTTGGCATTCCAAGCCATTATTTTGAATAGTTTCTTCTACATGTCTGACAATAGGATATCTATGGTATCTTCCTCTAAGATAGCAAATTTGTAATCACAGAAAAAGTCATCTGCTCACTGCACCCTCTTGGCCATTAGTTTCTACATGCATGGCCTCAGTCTGCTATAGCTAACATCATGTTCACATCCCATGAAGGCATCATTAACTTCTTACCTAATCCTTTCTGCAACTTCTTTACATAGAGAATTCTTTGTTCTTTCATTAGAAGTAATCCTCTCATTATGATATCCTCCATTGCCTCCTTGCATGTGGCTTCCATTTTGTTTAGTATTTCTCTAGATTCTATCTCCAATCTTTCTAAGGGCACGAAGATTGTTACCCTTACTTTGCTTGCTATGTCCATTGGTCCTAGAATGTCTTGAATAGTCCTTGCCCTTGGCACTATTGGCTTGAAAACAATTTTCGACACTCTTTCCATCGGCCATCTCAACACTATATCCTTTCTTCTTCCTTACCTCTACTACTATCTTTGTCTTGTAATGCTCTATTTACACTAGTTAGATTAGGGAATTGATGTTTATCCCTAAGCATGGTGAGTGCAATGCAGGAGCTTAATGTCTACTTTGATCCTTGCTTTGATCACCATGCTTCCTAACTAGTTTCTTTTAGAGAAATGTTCTCTCCTTTCTACAAAAGACACATAGACTAATAAGAAACAATAAATGTAAGTATCAAATAGAGAACAATAAATGTAAATAAACTATTTTTAGTGATATAAGCTAATCTAAGCAAAGCAATGGGGCATGAGATTGATTATACCCATAAAATTATTAAGCGTTACATTTTGAAGCTCGAAATCGATGTAAAGCGATACTTAAAAGATGAAATTCAACTCAATTAAACTCTTTTTATTGGCTCAATTTATTTTTCTTTATAAAAAGTATCTCTCTTTTAGCTATAATATTATTGATATTCAAAACTAAAACTCAAATCAGACTTGACTAACTTCTAAGTTTAACTAGAGGTTAATTGAACTCACAAGATAGTTGAGGTAAATATTATTAAGTTCAAGCTTAGCTTAATATAATATGTGAGTAATTCAAATTTGATCTCCATTAAATGAACTAATCATAGAGCTCGAGTTTAAAATCAGTTTGATTATTCTTGAATCAAATTCAAATGAATATCAACTAGAACCTGATTATCTTAGAAGTGGGTATGAATCGTCTAAAAACTGACATATACGAGAAATCAATAATATAGATTCTCAGGCACTATAATTCTCCTTCAGGACGATGGAAATGTGGGCTCGCTTCCCCTTCCATATATAGACAAAACACAAATATATTGCTGGAATATGACGATGTTCTTGCAGTAAACATAGTGACCTATGATGGACGTTTCAAGGGAAAAGAAGATGGCAGCACCAGTGGAATCCATTAGGACGAGTCACCAGAGACCATCGATTTGATGAAATGAATTTGTCGATCCGAGCAGCAAAAGTAAGAATTATGGACTCATGGGGCCATATTGGTCGACTTATTATTAGGGTTAGTGTTTTATTTTCAATGTTTGGATTCTGATGATTGAAAACCTCATCAACATATCATGGACCAGAAGAGAACATAGGATCTCGTTACTTTTTATTTTTGATTCATACTGTAATTATTATGCTTGAAATCTTTTTATTGATTTTATGCAGTTACTTTTCTTGCTGTTTATCCTTCTTTCTTTTCCCCTCTTTTTCTTATTTTTTCCTTTTTTTTAACTTTATCCGAAAGTAATTCGTCCTTTATGTCAATAAAGGTTCCCATGCCTCTCCAGCATGTCCAATTTCACTGGTCGTCTTTTTTTTTTTTTCTTAGGTGAAGTGTGATCCTTTGATTATATAAAATAAGAACCGTAATTATAGAGAAAGACCTTGATTCGCTGATTATAAAAAATCAAAAACCTTCGTACAAAACTTAACCAGGTAACTAAACAGTGGTTCAACTCCCCGGTATATGTAACGCCCTCAGACATTGGAACGTTTTTATAGACGGCCATGTGTTTATACTATCTAAACGTAAATATTTGGCTAAAACTCCCAAAATTTCTATAAAAATCTCCAAATATTCTTATGAAATTTAATTCCTCAATTTAAAATAATACAACAATTAAATAAATTATTTAGGAAGCATTTGGTTGCGTAATTTTCTCAGTAATAAATTGAATAAAAAATTTTATTCCATATTTGATTTGTAAATTTATTTAGTGACTAGACAAAAATTAGACTAATAAATTAGACAAAATGCGTAAATTTTGTTACATTTGAACCACAGTACAAAAATGAAATTCATTGGATAAAAACAAAAAATATTTTACATTTCCAAAAATAACACTTTAAGTTATAATATTAAGTTAATGAAATTATTTTTATTAAATATTATAACAAATTATTTATTTTATAATATAAATAATTAATTTTTTAAGATAAATTTTATATTCAGTACTGTGTAAACCAAATATGGTACAATAAGCTTGTATTGTTCAGTCCTTTTTATACTTATCATGTTATCCTAATGCAAGTGCCATCCTCATAAGGCAAAACGTCACTTCCCCTTCTTGGTAGTCTTGGTGTTCTTTAGGTTCAATAAATACTTTAACTTCAAATTAAGTTCCTACATCTAAAAAATAATAAGGAATGAGCCAAAGCACACTAGGGAAACCCACAAGCATAGGCGCGTCTCACAAATCATACCTATTTATACATACATAAATAATGTAATATGAATATCAAACAGTCCATGGTACAGCGTAGGATTATTTACAACTAACTTCAAACTCGAAGTGTCTTGTGACTCCACTTTCACAATTCCTAGATCGGGATACTAGTATTGCGGCCCCCTATCTAATGGCACTAAGACATTGTCACCACAACCCCTAAATACCCCTAAACTAATTGATTCTGAGACACCAGTATTGCACCCCTATACACTAGTACTATCTACCTCGAATCTTTTCTAAAGGGGATTCCATTAGGGATAATATTGCTTAAGGATCAATACGATGCCACATTAGGGGCATTAGTACAGTGACCTCCTAAGTCTAGTTAAGCACAATTTAAAATCCGGATAATTATTAGTTTCATTTATTTTAACTACACTATACAAGCACAAGTAACAAACAAGGGTAACACATACCTAAACCAACAAAGAACTTATCAATTGGGAGTGAGTTCATATCAACTTCTACAACGAAGTATTCATATAATGCCGAGAATAAACAAACAGTGTTTACACAAGGAAAAAAAGTACTCAAAGAGTGTATATTAAGAATGATCTGATGATGTCATAGTTACAAATACAATGGTATTTATAGCCATAAGTTAGGGTAATATTCCTAAAAAGGAAAAGACAAAAGGGCATTTTCTAAGGAAGTAATGTATAAGATACAAAAGGGTAAAAATGAATATACAAGAAAAACAGTCATTGGTGTAATGGATTCTGCACATGATACTGTATACGTGGCGATGCTACATTAGCGAGGTCGTTAAAAGATGCGGACAAAAAGTACAGACATATGGACTTGTTCGAGCAGGGATGGCTTAGTCAGTCCGAACTTTCTCTCTCGGTTTCTTGGCAAGGAAGATGTCAAGTAACTGATCAGCTCGACGCTAAAGAGTAATCAACAACTCAACATACTATAGAAAAATAGGCAGTCATACAACATGGCATGAAGGGTGACTCGGCAAGGAAGTACTTAGCCTCAACAAGGGTTGGTTGGAATAGAAGGATTAGTCGAATCAGCCCATCTAGTCCTCGGATACAGTTGTGAGTCAGAGGTCTAGTGGCCTAATTCCCACTATTCCCTCCAAGTTGTTTTGGATATGGGATCAAATCTGAATGGTGTTCACTCAGTTCTCCATCAAGGTGATATGGACCGAGGTCGACAATGTTGAAGGCATCAGAAACCCCATAGTCCTCGTGCAATTACAACCTGTAGGCATTGTTATTGATTTTTTAGAGGATTCTAAAAGGTCCTTCCGCTCTTACGGATAATTTGTTTCTTCTCTTGTTTGGGAACTGTTCCTTGCTAAGGTGTAGCCATACCAAGTCTCCCGGCTGAAATTATTTGGCCAACTTACCTTTGGTCTTTCCTTGCATTCTTCTAGCAGCTTGGTCAATGTGTTAAGTGACCCTATTATAGATGTGCTGAAGGGATTGTACTCTAGTCATTGCATCAAGGTCCTCTTGTGCGGGTATTGGTACAAGGGTATGGTCAAAAGGCAACTCGAGATTGAATCCATAGACCACCTTAAAGGGAGTCTGCTTAGTGGTGTCATGTACTATTCAGTTATAGGTAAACTCAAACACTAGCAAATAGACGTCTTAATTAGCCAAGTTTTTGCTTACTACAACTTGGAGCAATAATCCTAAAGTACGATTAACCACTTTTATTTAGCCGTCAGTTTGGGGGTGACATAAGGTACTGAAGAGTAATTTAGTTCCCAGCTGACGCCACAAGGTTCTCTAGAAATGGCTCAAGAACTTTGGATCTCTATCGGAGACTACACTTCTTGACACGCTGTGTATCCGCACAATCTCTTGTAAGAAAAGAGAAGCAATAGCCGAAGCGTCATTAGTCTTGGTGTAGGGTACAAAGTGTGCTATCTTACTAAATTGATCCATGACAACCATTACAGAATCTTTGCCTCGGGCAGTTTGTGGCAGTCCGAGAATAAAGTCCATGCTCAATTTAGTCCACAGCCTCGTCAGGACAGTTAGGGGCATTACTGTCCCTTGCTTGGCTTGGCACTTCCCCTTCTTGCACACGACACAGCTTTTGACAACTTATTGCACATCTTTCCTCATTCTTAACCTAAAGAATCGGCCATTTATCAGTTTACACTTTCCCTAAAATGTTCAAAGAGACCTCTACTGTGGGCTTCCCTAACTAGTAGCTCCCTTAGTGAACAAGTCAAGATACATAATTTTCCACTTCGAAACAAGTAGCCATCCTTTACATGATATTCATCCACTGTCCTCCCATCGACACATCGTGAAATTATGGGTCCAAAGTGTGAATCCTCGGAGTACTGTTCTTTGATACTTGCAAACCTAAATAGCCTAATCTGTAGTTCTGATAAAAGTGCATATCTCCTCAAAAGAGCATATGCAACTACATTGCTCTTTCCTTACTTGTACTTTGTCACAAAATTGAATCCTTCAAGGAATTCAACCTATCTTGCATTCCACTTTGACAACTTGGTTTGACTCCGGAGGTACCTTAGCAATTCATGGTCAGTATATATGATAAATTCTCTCCATAGTAAATAATGTTGCCATATTTGCATTGCTCAGATTAGTGGCAAAAGTTCCTTGTCATACATAGAATAATTTAATTTGGGTCCTCAAAGCTTCCCACTGTAGAAGGCAATTGGTCAACTTTCCTGCATTGGGATAGTGCCTATTCTAATGCCCGATGCATATTTCAACTCAAAAATTTTGTCGAAGTAGGGTAGTATTAACACTGGGGTAGAGGTCAACCTTTCTTTTACCTTGGCAAAGCTCCTTTTCTCCCCATCGGAAGTCGGTGCTTTTCTTCGTTAGTTCAGTAAGTGGTACAGCGAGGGTGCTAAAATTCCTTATGAATCTTCTATAAAACAAAGTCAGTCCATGGAAACTTCTTATGTCGACACAAGTAGTAGGAGTCGGCCACTCAATAATTGCTTGAATCTTCTCATCATTGACTCGTAAGCCTCCTCCACTGACTACATAGCCCAAGAATAACACTTCCTCCTAGCAAAAGTAATATTTCTTTAGATTGCCAAATAATATCTTAGCATAAAAGATATCTAGGACTACTTTGAGATGTTTACAATAACTCGGCATATCTGCATTGTAGACTAGGATGTCATTAAAGTACACTACGACATACTTCTCGATGAGATGTCTGAGCATATAGTTCATTAATCTCATGAAAGTGCTTAGGGCATTTGACAAGCCGAAGGGCATGATCATTTACTCGTAAAGTCCAAGTTGAGCCTTAAACGTAGTTTTCCATTCGTCGCTTGGTCTTATATGGATTTGATGGTAGCCAAATTTAATATTAATCTTGCTGAAAATATTGGCCCCACTCAGTTCCAACATGTCTTCTAACCCCAGGATCGGATACCTGTATTTGATTGTGATTTTGTTCACAGCTTAGCTATCTATACATATCTACCAGGTTCCATCCTTCATCAACATTAGAAGTACAAGCACAACACAAGGGTTGAGACTCTCTCTTACGTAACCTTTCTCCAGCAATTCATTGACTTGACATTGGAGTTCAAAAGCTTGCTCAGGATTCATCTGATAAGTTAGCTTATTCGGCAGTGTAGTGCCAAGTACTAAGTCAATGCAGTGCTTTATACCTTCAGTTAGGGTTAACCCCTTAAGTAACTGTTCTAGAAACAAGTTAGTATATTCATCTAACAACTCCTTGATCTCTTGGGGTAACTTACCCTACTCCCTCATTTCCAATAGTCGCCTGACCAACAAGACGGTTGGCTCGTTAGCATTAATGGTCTCTCGAAGCTCGGCTCTACTCATCACCAAAGCCTTCTTCGATCTATGAGCAAGTTTTGTTTGCAACTTATTGACTTCTCTCGGCAGCATCAAGTTTAGTGTAATCCCACGATCATCCTTCTCGAACATGTATGTATTCTTATAGCCGTCATGGATGACCCTCTTATCAAATAACCACGGCTTACCTAGCAGCGCATGGGAAGCACACATAGGTAAGACTTAGCAAAGAATCTGGTCAGAGTAGTTCCCAATGATTAGCAGTAGTATTTGCTGAGTGATGTGTAATGCTCTCTTCTCACTTAACTAGTGCAACTTATACGGCTTCGGGTGCGCAATAGTCAGCGATTTCAGTTTTGAAATAAGATCAATTGGTGCAACTTCCACTATCCACGATGAGGGCACACACCTAATCATTCACCTTACAGGTTGTATGAAATATATTCTCTCTTTGCTCCTCTTCTTGTGAGGGTTCCATGCTCATAGTGCATCGGACAATCATGAGTAACTAATCTAAGTCCTTGGCAAACACATCATCCTTAATCAACTCTTTTTGGGCATTTTCTTTCTTGGCAGGAATCTCCTCCTCCTTGGGTTCCTTATCCGTACTCTTTATTTTGAGCTTCAAGATATCTCCCTTATTAACCATCATCTGTCAATTTGAGCACTGAGCAGCCATATGTCCAAACCCTTGGCACTTAAACCACTTGATCTAGCTGGTCTTCATGCCAAACCCTTGCCCCTTCTCTTACGTTTGTGTCAACATTTCACCATTAGGTCAGTTTTTCTACTCAACTAAGCTAGGTGACTTGCCTATCCGAGTCGACTAGTTGGCATCCTCACCAGTTAGTGTAAACAGTGAACAAGAACAGACAAGGCCGGTCGCTGGATCATTAGATTGGTCCAAACTTACAGAAAGCTCGAAAAATGGTTAATGGGGAAAGGTATGAAAAAAGTGACAAAGACGAACGAAATAGTAAGAAAAAACCCATAAACAGTTCTAGAGGATATGACGCACCAGAGGATCTTTCGAAGACTTACGGCACAATTCAATATGATGCACTAATTAGTCCAGTGAGGTTACTCACCACCTAATCTTGCTTAAGGGAAAAGATAAAAGTGATGCCAAAAATAAACAAGTAGTGTTTACGCAAGGAAGAAAGTACTCAAGTGTATTGAAGGTAATCCGATCTATTATAGCTATAAGTACAAGGGTATTTATACCCGTGAGTTAGGGCAACTTGCCCAAAAAGGAAAAGACAGTAAGGACATTTCCTAAAGAAGTAATGTACATGATACAAGAGGGTAAAAATAAATATACGAGGAAATAAATCATTGGTACTACAAATTCTCCATACGATACTGTACACGTAGCGTCGCTGCATTAGCAAAGTCGTTAGGGGATACAGACAAAAAGTACAGATGGGTGGGCTTATCCAAGTAGGAATGGCCTAGTCAGTCTGGATTCTCTGTCTCTCGATAAGGATGATGTTGAATGATTGGTCAGCTTGGCATTAGAGTAGTCATCAACTCGGCATAACAAAAAATAAAGGGCGGTCATTCGGTACGGCATTAAAGGTGACGCGGCAAGTAAGTATTTAGCCTCGGCAGGGGTTGGTTAGAACATAAGAATTCATCATGCCAACCTTTCTAGTCCTTGGGCTCAACTGCGAGTCAGAGGTCTCGTATCTTGATTCCTATCTCTCCTTTTGGATTTAGGATAAAATTCGAATGGTGTTCACTTAATTCTCCATTAGGGTAATATGGATTAAGGTTGGCAATGTTGAAGGTATCAGAAACCCTATAATCCTCAAGCAATTCCAACTTGTAGGCGTTGTCACTAATTTTCTGGAGGTTTCTGAAATGCCCTTCCGCTCTTGCAAATAATTTGTTTTTCCTCTTATTCAGGAACCGTTCCTTGCTAAGGTATAGCCATACCAAGTCTTCTGGCTAAAATTGTTTAGTCAACCTACCCTTGGTCCTTTCTCATATTCTTCTGGCAGCTTGGTCGATAAGCTGAGTAACCTTATCATAGATGTGCTGAAGAGATTGTGCTCTGGCCGAAGTATCAAGGTCCTCTTACGCGGGTGCTGGTACAGGGACGTGGCCGAGGGATAACTCGAGATTGCATCCATAGACTACCTCAAAGGGAGTCTGCTCAGTGGTATTATGTACGATGCGATTATAGGTGAATTCGACTACTAGCAGGCAGACGTCCTAATCAGCTAAGTTCTTGCCTACTATAGCTCGGAGTAGTGACCCCAAAGTACGATTAACCACCTCTATTTGGTTGTCAGTTTAGGGGGTGACATGAGGTATTGAAGAGTAATTTAGTTCCCAGCCAACACCATAGGGTCCTCTAGAAATGGCTCAAGAACTTCGGGTCTCTATTGGAGACTACACTTCTCAGTACGCTGTATATCTACATCTCCTATAAGAAAAGAGAAGCAATAGTTGAAGCGTCGTTAGTTTTGGAGTAGGGCATAAAGTGTGCCATCTTACTGAATCGATCTATGACGGCCATTATAGAATCTTTGCCTTGAGTAGTTCACGGTAGTTTGAGAACAAAGTCCATACTTAGTTCAGTCTATGGTCTTGCTAGAATAAGTAAGGGCATTACTTTCCCTTATTTAGCTCGGCACTTGGCCTTTTTGCACACTACACAACTTTCCACTATTCGATGTACATCTCTTCGCATTCTTGACCAAATGACCAAAAGAATTGGTCATTCAATAGTTCACAAGTCCTCCTCTCTCCAAAGTGTTTAAAGAGCCCTTTACTATAGGCTTCCTTAATTAATAATTCCCGTGGGGAACAAGTCAGCATGCACAGTCTCCCCTCTCAAAATAGATAGCCATCATCCACATAATACTCGTCCATTATCCTCCCATCAACGCATCGTGAAATTATTGATCCAAAGTGTGGATCCCTAGAGTACTGTTCTTTGATACTGGCAAAACCAAACAGCCTGATCTGACGTTCTGATAAGAGCGCATGCCTCTTCAAAAGAGCATCTACAATTACGTTGCTCTTTCCTTGCTTGTACCTTATCACAAAATTGAACCCCTCGAGGAATTTAACCCATCTCGCCTGCCGCTTCGACAACTTAGCTTAACTTTAGAGGTACCTCAGTGATTCATGGTTAGTATATATGACAAATTCTCTCGGCAGTAAGTAATGTTGCCGTACTTGCATTGCTTGGATTAGTGCCAAAAGTTCCTTGTCATACACGGAGTAGTTCAGCTGTGGTCTTTAGAGCTTCTCACTATAAAAGGCAATTGGTTGGCCTTCCTACATCAAGACAGTGTCTATTCCAACACCCGATGCATCACATTCCAACTCAAAAATTTTGTCGAAATCAAGTAGTACTAATACTGGGGTGGAGGTCAATCTTTCTTTTATGTCGGTAAAGCTCCTGTCCTCCCTTTCTCCCCATCGGAAGTCGGTGTTCTTCTTTGTTAGCTTGGTAAGTAGTGCGATGATGATGCTAAAGTTCCTAATAAACCTTCTGTTAAACGAAGCCAATCCCTGAAAACTTCTTACATTGGCATAAGTAGTAGGAGTCAGCCATTTGACAATTACTTTGATCTTCTCATCATCGACTCGCAAGCCTCCTCTATTGACTACATACCCCAAGAATACCACTTCCTCCTGGCAAAAGCAACATTTCTTCAAGTTGCCGAATAGTCTTTCGGCATGAAGGATATCCAAGACTGCTCTGAGATGTTCAATATGACTCGGCATGTCGGCACTATAGACCAGGATGTCGTCAAAGTACACTACGACACACTTCCCAATGAGATGTCTCAGCACATGGTTCATAAGTCTCATGAAAGTACTCGGGGCATTGGACAAGCCGAAGGGCATGACCATCCACTCATAAAGTCCATATTAAGTCTTGAAAGCAGTCTTCCACTCGTCTCCTAACCTCATGAGGATTTGATGATAGCCAAACATGAGATCAATCTTACTAAAAATATTGGCTCCATTCAATTCATCCAACATGTCTTCTAGCCTCGGGATCGAATACTTATATTTAATTGTGATTTTTTTCACGGCTTAGTTGTCAACACACATCTGGCAGGTTCCATCCTTCTTCAGCACTAAAAGTGCATGCTTGACACAAGGGCTGAGACTCTCTCTCACATAACCTCTCTCTAGCAACTCATTGACTTGATATTGGAGTTCAAAAGCCTACTTAGGATTCATCTGATAAGCTGGCTTATTCGGCAATGTAACGTCTGGTACTAGGTCAATACAATGCTCTATGCCTTAAGTTGGGGGCAACCCCTTAGGTAACTATTTTAGGAACAAGTCGGCATAGTCATTTAGCAATCCCTTGATTTCCTAGGGAAGCTCACCCCGCTTCTTCATTTCCAATAGTCACCTGACCAACAATAGGGTCGGCTCGTCGACATTAATGGCTTCTCAGAGCTCAGCTTTACTCATCACCAGAGCTTTCTTCGATCCGTGAGTGAGTTTCATTTGTAGCTTGTGAACTTCTCTCGACATCATCGGATTCAGCGTAATCTTCCGGTCATCCTTTTCCAACATATACGTGTTCCTGTAGCTGTCATGTATAACTCTCCTATCAAACAACTACAGCCTACCCAGCAACACATGGGAAGCGCACATAGGCAGTACGTCACAGAGGATCTAGTCAGAGTAATTCCCTATAATGATCGGTAACAGTATTTGCCAAGTGACATATAATGCTCCTTTCTCACTCAACCAGTACAACTTGTACGGCCTAGGATGTGCAACAGTCGGCAACTTCAATTTTGAAACAAGATTGGCCGATGCTACATTGGTGCAACTTCCACTATCCACAATTAGAGCACACATTTGATCATTCACCTTGCAGGTGGTATGAAACAAATTCTCTCTCTGCTCCTCCTCTCGTGAGGGTTCCACGTTCATAGTGCACTAAACAACCATGAGTAACTGGTCTAAGTCTTAAGGAAACACGTCCTCCTCAATCAGTTCTTTCTCGGCATTTTCTTTCCTCCTCGGGTTCTTCAGCCGTACTCTTTACTTCTACTTTCGAGATGTCTCCCTTAATGACCATCGTCCTTTAGTTCGAGTACTAAGCAACCATATGTCCAAACCCTTGACACTTGAAGCACTTGATCTAGCTGATCTTCCTGCCAGAACCTTGCCCCTTCTCATACTTTCAGGTTGGCACTACATCTTTAGGTTGGCCTTTCTACTTAGTTCTAACATCAACTCTTCTACTCGGTTCAAGACAAGACTGAGCTTGGTGACTGGCCTGTCTTGGTTGGCCAGTTGGCATTCTATTTGTTACTCGACTTCTTCTTTGCCTCTCTACTTGCTGAGCAATTCTAGCAACTTCATCCATTGTGTCAAATCGTTGGAGCTCCACAATGTCTTAGATGTCTCCTCTTAATCCAGTAATAAACCTTGAGGTTGTTCGGGTTAGTGGTTCCTCCACTTCACATCTTATCATAAGCATTTGGAATTCTTAAATATACTCATCAACAGTTCGGCCTCCTTATCTCAGCTCCTAAAGCCGAGTGAAAGTATCTTGGAGATACGTTTCCGGCACGAATCTGTTTCTAAGCACCATCTTCATCTCGAGCCAGGTGTTAATCTCTTAGTACACTTTTCTTCTTCTCATGGCCTGAAAATTCTTTCACCATATGGGAGCATATCTAGAGAATTCAACAGCAGTAGTCTTAACTTTTTAATAATCCTCATATTGATAGTAATCAAATATATGCTCTACCTTCTCTTCCCAATCTAAATACTTGTTAGCATTTTTAGATCCATTAAAACTAAGAATCCAAAGCTTCACATGGTCGGATGGTCTAGGGAATCCTACACGCTCCTCTTCAAAATACTCTTCTTCCTCTTCATCAAGCTCTCTCAGGTCTATCATTTACCTTACTCGTCCACCAACTCCTCCACCTCAAACTGGTCGAGCTAGGTTCTGACCTCTAACAGGTTGAGCAGCTTGAGGAGTGTTTTATGCACCCTCAATAGGTCGGCAAAACAAGGCATTAATAGCTCGAGTTAGATTTGCCAAGAGGTTAGCTACCTCATCAAGTCTCTCGTCAGTGCTTCTAGGAGTTCCCTGAGATTATCGTCCATGGTAGACAACTCCATTGTCATCACTAGCACTAACATTCATACTCGAGTCTTTCATTTTTCCTTACAGAATCAAATTCAAACAAACACTTTAGAAAGTAAACAGCCAATAACATAGTAATCAAATGAACATAGTAACTGACTTTATTCCACACACGTAAAAAGAACACAACAGAACTTATAGAAGAACTAACTATAATTTACACAAAATCTTCGCTCTGATACTAAGATTGTGCGAATCGTAACTAAGAACAGACAAGACTAATTGCTAGATGGGTCTAAGCTTACAGAAAGCTAGAAAAAGGATTAATGGGGAAAGGTACAAAAAGAGTGACAAAGATGAATGAAATAGTAAGCAAAAACCCACAAACAGTTTCAGAGGATATGATGCACCAAAGGAACTTTTGAGAACTCACGATACAATTCAATATGATGCACTAATTGGTCCAGTGAGGTTACTTGCCACCTAACCTTGCTTAAGGGAAAAGATAAGAATGATGCCGAGAGTAAACAAGCAGTATTTACGCAAGGAAGAAAGTACTCAAGTGTATCGAAGGTAATTTGATCTATTACAGCTATAAGTACAAGGATATTTATACCCGTGAGTTAGAGTAACTTGCCCAAAAGGGAAAAGACAATAAGGACATTTCTTAAAGAAGCAATGTACATGATACAAGAAGGTAAAAATGAATATACAAGGAAATAAATCATTGATACTATAGATTCTCCATACAATATTATACACGTAATGATGCTGCATTGGCAAGGTTGTTAGGGGATGCAGATAAAAAGTATAGACGGGTGGGCTTGTCTGAGTAAGAATGGCCTAATTAGGCCAGATTCTTTGTCTCTCGACAAGGATGATGCCGAATGATTGGTTGGCTCGACATTAGAGTAGTCATCAACTCGGTAAAACACATAATAAAGAGCAGTCATTCGGCACGGCATTAAAGGTAACTCGATAAGTAAGTATTCGGTCTCGATAGGAGTTAGTTAGAACATAAGGATTCGTCGTGCTAGCCCCTCTAGTCATCGAGCTCAGCTGCGAGTCAAAGGTCCAATAGCATGATTCCCATCAACTATAGTACTAAATTTTTGATAAGTTGCCTATAGTAAGAAACTAAGCCATGAAAGCTTCAATCCTCAGCGACATTCTTTAGTGTCGGCTACTTAAGAACAGCTTAGATCTTCTCCTCATCTTCCCGGAGTCCTTCCCCTAACACTACAAAACATAGGAAGATCACCTCTTTCTAGCAGAACATACATTTCTTCACATTTCCATACAACTTCTCAGTTTGCAAAATGTTAAATACTTCATAGAGATGTTGAACATCTTCGTTTAGGTCGGTACTGTATACCAATATGTTATCAAAGTACACAACCACACATCTTCCAATTAAAGGGTGCATTACATGGTTCATCAACCTCATAAATGTGCTCAGAGCATTAGTAAATCTCAATGGCATAATCGACCATTTGTAGAGTCCATGCCTAGTCTTAAAGGCAATCTTCCATTCATCACCCGACCTCATGCAAATTTGGTGGTAGCCACTACGCAAATTAATCTTCGAAAATATCTTGGCACCATGAAGCTCATCTAACATGTCATCGAGCCTCGGTATCGGGTATCTACACTTGACAATAATTTGGTTGATTACTCGGTTATCAACACACATGTGCCATAAACCATCTTTCTTAGAGACGAGTAAAGCTAGTACATCACAAGGGCTCATCTCTCCCTCATATATCCTCGCTCTATGAGTTCGTCCACCTATCTTTTCAACTCAATAGCCTGCTTAGGGTTCATTTTGTATGCAAGTCGATTTGGTAGGATGGTGCCTAGCTGTAGATCAATACAATTCTCAATGCCTCGAATTGGAAGCAATCCTCTAAGCAGCTCTTTAGGGAATAGATCGGAAAACTCATTTAGCAAACTTCAGATTTCATCAGGGATATCCTCCAAATCTCTCATTTCCAACAATCTTCTGATCAATCGGAATATAGATTCTTTAGCCTTTTTAACAGCTCGGAGCTCTCTTCAGCTCATCACTAAGGCATTCTTCTTAGTAGCTCTGGTGAGCTGATTATAGGTTTTATTTACTTGGGATGAGGTCAAAGGTTGCAACACAATCTTCTTTCCATCCTTAACAAAGGCATAGGTGTTCATATACCCATCGTGAGTAACATGTTGGTTGAATAACTAAGGTCATCCAAGCAATAGATGTGAAGCTCTATAAAGACGACATCACACACTCTTTTGTCCTTATACACACTCCCAATACTGAATAGTATGGTCACTTGTTCAGTTACATACAAAGCACCCTTATCATGAAGCCAATGCAGCTTATAAGGTTGGGGATGCTTTGAGGTTAATAGACCCAATCTCTACACAAAGGAATATGCAATGACATTAGTATAACTTCCCCTATCCATAATAATCATGCATAGATACAGTTCTCTTCTTCCTCTTTAGCTTTAGGTTTTCCAACATCTTCTTCTTTTAAGGGTTTACTCTTGTTAGTGCTGTCTACTACATCTCCTCAAAGCACCACAATACGTCAGTTTGAACACTCAACGGCTATATATCTGAAGCCCAAGCATTTAAAGCATTTCACCTCGCTGGTCTTCCATCTAAAAGTCTGCCCTTTCTCATATATCTTCAGGTTTTCCAACTTAACCCTATTAGCTTGTTCAACTATCATCAGATCAGTCATTCCTATCCTCAGCCCTATATGGCCTCCTCAACTCAGTTTGAACAGGTTGGCACAGGACTGGAGGTCAGGAGAATGTTGGCCCAAGTCAACTCAGACACTTCTCCTTTGTTTTTCGACCCTCTACGCTATCTTTATCGCCTCTTCTAAGGTATAAAACCTCTACACCTCCATAATTGGTGAATTTCATGTCGAAGTCCAAAGAAGAACCTCGACACAGTGCAAGCCTCGAGTTCTTTTACATTAGCCCGAATCATAAGCATTTGGAACTCTCAGATATGGTCATCAATAGATCTACTTCCTTGGCGAAGCTCCTGCAACTTTGCAAACTTATCTTATAGGTAGATCTCGGATACAAATCTACCTCTTTGCAACATTTTCATCTCATCTTAAGTTCTAACATCTCATCTTCTATCTCTTGCTCTGGTTGTGTTCAGATTTTTTCACCACATAATGGCATACCCAATAAACTCTAGTATAGCAAGTCAAACTTTGATAGCATTCGTATACTCATAACATTCAAACACTTTTTCAACCTTCTCTTCCCACTCCAAGTATTCATCTGCATCTCTACTTCTACTGAAGGATAAGATTTGAACCCTAACATTGTCTAACCCTTGAGGGACTCAGCATTCTCTTCCTTGCGTTTGGTAATAGTCAACCCCTTCTTCTTCCTCCCCAAATTCTTTAACATCTAGCTCCTCATCATCTTCCTCAATCTCCTCCAACTCAAATCTTCGTCTAGTAGCTCGGTTTGCTACTCCTCCAACTTGCTGCAATCAAACTAGGTGATTGATTCAATCACCTTGGCCATAGTATCTCTTAGGGGCATTTTCGTAGAGGTTATAGTGCTATACACCATGGGGTTGTTGTTTGTTAACTTGCATAGCTGTCATTAGACTCTCAACAAGGTTGGTCAGTCTATCAAGTTTGTCATCAACTAACCCTAGGGTATTACTATCATTATGACAATGACTAAGTTAAGCACTACTACTCTGATGACCAATAATACTCTAAACACTTTAATCTGACATGGTGCAATACTTCTCGAAGAGATTAATAACTTACTAACAAATCTAATTCCTAACAATCACTCAATAGAACAATAGTAACTTGCTTTATTTTCGTAATGAAAAACAGAGTAAAAACAAAATAATAATGAAACTACACTTACTTACACTCAAATACACTATAGTAGCTATGGAGGGAACACGGCAATCACCAACAACAAAGCAAACTAAAACTTTACAAACTCTCTCTTAGAACCGTACTCTGATACTAGCGAAGTAGTTGTGTCTTCAAGGTTAAACATAGGAAGAAGCACCACAATGAAACAAACAAGGAAAAAGTTAACAAAGTTCGGGTAGCTACCAAATGGATACGACGCACTACTCCATCCTACTAAGCCTACAATCCACTAAATATGACATACCAATCCAAACTAAAGGGTCACTCGCCAGTACTCCTTACTAAAGGGAATAGATAAGAGTTGAATAATAATGAAAACACTAAGGTTGCTCAACGTAAATAATTCCATATTAATTAGTTGCCTATCTACATACAAGAAAGCAGGGGTTTATATACCCATCAACTAGGGTTAGTTTACATGCATGAAAAGATATTGGGGTATTCTATAATTAGGTTACATAAGTCATACTAAAAGGAGTAAAAAGGGATAAAAAGGGAAAAGAATATTCAGTATAGAAAAAAAAAAAAGAATTGTTCTAGAATATTATGTTAGAAGACACATGTCGCTTAGTAGATGGATGGGAGAAATATGATACAAGGTAGGTGGAAGCAAAATAACGTTTGTAGTTAAGGGCCAACATGATCTAGATTAGGTCAAGAGCCAATCAGTCTGGTAAAGAAGTCAGTTGAATTGGAGTCAAACACCTATGGTTGGCTGGGCAGCTCGGCTCGGCTCGACTAATTTTGGGTTATCTTCTGGAATAAGACTCTATTGCTGGGTAGGAGCATGTCTAACACATGTAAGGATCTAATAGATAAGTCGATAAGAGATCAATTCAATATAAGGATCCCCGTCTCAGCTTTGGTATCAAGTTAGTATTCTCCATGCAAGTCATTAGAGTCCTCTAACTCGACTATGAGTAATTAGTCCAAGGGCCTGATTCCTATCAAACTATATGCTAAGTTCAAGAAGTGTGAGTTTTGGCTTGAGCAAGTATCTTTTCTTAAGCATATAGTAAATAAAAGGGGTATCTCTATTGACCTAGAAAAAGTTAGAGCACTAATGAATTGCCTAAATCTCAAATAGTAACTAAAATCAGAAGCTTTCTTAGGTTAGCAAGTTATTACAGACGGTTTTTAGATATTTAGTATCACCGAGATAAAGCAAATGTGGTGGCAGATGCTCTTAATAGGAAGAAATAAAGCAATATAACAACACTAATCACATTACATAAACCTTTGCTTAAAGACATGCACAAACTAAAGTTAGAAATATTGACTTGACAAGTAAGGGTTAGATTAGCTAATTTGCACATTCAAACAACTCCTATAGATAGAATAAAAGCTACACAATTTGAGAATGCAAGCATCTAAGAAATCAAGAGTATAATCAAACAAGGTAGAGCAACTAAATTTAGCATTGATGCTGAAGGTATTTTGAAGTATGGATGCAGTCTATGTGAGCTAAATGAAGAAGAGTTGAAGTAAGAAATTTTAAGAGAAGCACATTACTTTAGGTACTCTATTCACGCTAGGAGAACCAAGATGTACAAGGACTTAAAAAAGCACTACTGTTGGAACAACATGAAGTGAGAAATTGTAAAGTATGTCTCCAAGTGTACCACGTATTAGATGGTAAAGATTGAGTATTAAAAGTTGGCTAGTGAATTGCAACCTCTACCTATACTAAAGTAGAAGTGGGAGCATGCGGCCATAGATTTTGTCACGCATCTCCTTAAGATTAACGAAAAGCATGATACAATATGGGTGATAGTGGATCAGTTGACGAACACAACTCATTTTATCCTATAAGGTTAGATTATAAGTTAGAGAGGTTAACTAAATTGTATGTGCAAGAGAGAATGAGACTAAATATAAATGTAAAGATTCCAAGATCCAAGGGCATATTAATAAGATCTCAAGATCTAAAAATAACATGAATCAACAGGAACCAAAGATTCAATATCCAAAACACACACACACACACGCGCATACACACATACACACACACATTATATACATATACATATGTATCTCAAGATCTAAGAAGAAATCGTCTCACATCAATGTCACTATTTATATTAACCATCAGTCTACCAATCTACTACAACTATCTACAATAGTGTGTCATTTCACTAGTATAACTCAACAATAGCTTTCTGGAAATGTTTGACCTTTATAAGAGTAGTTTATTATACTAACAATCAACTTACACGTCGCAATTTTACATCTAAATCTACTAGTCACCTTATCTCGAATGTTTGACCTTTAATATGCAATGAACACTAGTCCATAATCCACCCATTTGATTGGTTATGGTTCTGATGTAAGCACAATGATAATAAACACCATTTTGCAACCAAATAATCTTTATATTTGTTTTTAAATCCTACGTGTATAGGTACTATATAATAATCTACATATATGGAAGCATGTCACTATCTTAAAAATAATTTAAATCAAGTAAAACTTATATAATCAGGTATAAGATATGGTGACTTACTTATGCTTAAACAAATTATCTACCTATCTTAAGTCTGTGTTTGGAATGGGAGAAGGAATTAGGATCAAAAAGGAAAGTGAAATTTTCTTAATACTTTTTGGAAAAGAAAAAGAAAAGGGAAAGAATACATTTAGGAGGATCTTCATGTATCTAATAGGAACAATAAGTAAATGTTGGGATTTTAGCTATGTGCTTACATAATTGATTGTGATTAGTTGGGACACTATTGTGATAACAATTTAGAGATAGTAAACATTAATCCATACTAAAGAGAGATATTTAATGTCTCCAAAACCCTATATTAGTAGTGTCCTAACCAATTACAATTAAACAAGTATGTGATACAAGAAATAAGTAAACGTTGGAATTTGTGCCATATACTTACATATTTGATTGTGATTGATGGGAATACTATTAAGAGAATGTTTTAAAAACAATAAACATCAATCCTAATATGAAGTATAAAAGGATATACCATTTATGCAAAAAGGAGTTAATTATCATATTTTGAAAATTCCTATGATTTGATCGAAAGTGCATCATCAAATTTAATGCTAATACGAGAATGTTAGAGTTAGTATTATTTTTTGGACAAATAAAATGAGTGTATAGGAACGTAATGAAGCCTAAAAGAGGAAGATTTTCACCGTTGATGTATTTATTTTTTAAAAAATATATATATCATTGAACTTAAAATTGTAAATATAAAAAGTTTTTTTCTTTTAAGCTCTTAATAAGTGTTTTAAAATATTAATTAAGAAAATTCTAATGTTGTTTAAACCTTCATAATACATTACAAGTTATCAAGAGTGATTCTTATATGAAGGTGGGTTGCAATCTACTAGCTTCGATATGGTTTATAATTGAGGTTGGTATAAGGATGACTTTTTTTTTATTTTAATTTCTTTGAGTATTTTATTATTTTCTCTACTATTTTTTTTTTTTTCCAAACTATTATAGGTTATACAGCTTTGAGAGGAAGGAGGAGATATCATACCGACTCCACCCTCTACTATTTGTTAAGGAGAGAATGATGCTATAAGGATATAAACTTGTTTTTTCTATAATACATAAATTTAAACACTGGAAAGATGACAAGTGGATAATTTGTGATTTACCCATTTAGTATCCTGTCATTGTGAGATTTTATTAAATTCTTTATAGAGGTCAAATGAATTCCACTTTTTGAAGCAAGGGTGATGCAACCGGTACGTAATGCCTAGTGCTATCCTATCCCAATACCTGCATTTTTCGCGTTATTTAATGAAACCGCGTATACTTGCGCCATATGTCAGGGAATCATAGAATTATGCAACCAAAGACTCCGAATGAATGGTTTCAGATAAAAATAAAAATAAAAATGGAATATAAAAATTTTAACAGACAGAGAAAAAGGCAAAGAATACAACAGCGACCTGAACTTCGAACTCATAACAAAAACCTTTCCCACGAGTCCCCGACCCCAATTGCACGGTCCAATGACCTAACTCACATGAGATAAAGTTTCGGTCTACGTATTATATATAATAACATAGGGGAAAAAAAATCCACACAAAAGTCACAATATATAATTAAAATTAACCCGTAATGCAATTCCAATTATAAAGTATACATTAAAATCTCATAAATTTTGATAAATTTACAATATAGAGAATATTTTTTATTTTAGTTATAAAAAATCACACTACTATCAAAATTTAGAATCTTAAAATGCATTTGGATAAGTTTAAAAGACATTTATATACCAAAATCAAAATTTAAAAGGATTATTTTCAATTTATAGTAATTATTTACTAATTTATTAAAATTTAAGAGATCTTTAAGTACCCTTTAAAAGTTCAATTGATTAATTTACACCTAAATCAACATTTAAAAAGATCATTTGTATTTTCTCGAATATAATTATTTGAATATAACCAAAAAATACTAAACATTTATTTAATCATGTCTAGAGGTGTATGCCCGGTTGATTCGACTCGAAACTGGCTTTGAACCATTGGTTCAAAAGTTGATGATTAGTTAAATTAGGCGGGATTCTTAAGACTTAATGGTCGATTTGAAAACACTTGAATAGTACTTTTGTTTGTTTGTTTTTTTTTTTTTAATTTAACTTTTCACATTTTCATAAATTATTATTAATAATCTGTCGCCTACTCATATATTTTTTTTTCCTTCAAATAATTCTAATGTTTTATGTAAACATATAACGGTGTGTAAATGATTCACTTTTATTTTTTAATTGAATTTTTTTGTTCATTTTGAAATATTACATAAGTGTAATGGTGTTTATTTTATTTTGTCTTTTATTTCAAAAAAAATTTTAAATTCAAACAAACCTAAATAGACAGTCAAATCGTTAATTTAACTAGCAAGTCAATTGGCTAAACTAGCTGTTTTTTAACATTGAATTGTCGAGACCCTTAAAGTCTAGCAGTTGATTGACCGTTTCAAGTCCATCCCTATCTTAGTCATATTGTTTAGAAAGCCTATTGAGCATGTTTGGAATAGATTTACGATTCGAAACTGATATTTGTATAGCTCTAACTATACTTATCATTAAATAATATTTTTTATCGTGTGCTCCTAATTTCTTTTATGTTTTTGTTTTTTCCCTTACAGACCCTACCCACATAGTCCAACGTCTCAATCGTTGGTCCACACATCATTCAATTAAAGCTTTTTAACATGTCATTGTAGAACACAAACGTATCCCCAAATTAAAAGAAAACAAGTAAATAAGGCATCAAAGTGGGTCCCATAAGATACCCCTCCGCGCCACAATGATGTGACCTTTTGATTACTCACTCGACCTCTCATTTTAGCCGTCCAGTGAAGACACCCACTGTTCCCAATTATCAAAATGTAATTTCCATATAAACTCACTGTACATTATTATAATAACATATAATTAATATTAAAATATTAATTTTTTTTTTCTACATTTACAAATTTACTAAATCTCTCGAGTCTCTACCATGGCAATTATAATCTAACATATCAATACTGATTTATTAATATATTGATTGAATTTAGATACCTCTAAGTTATTGTAAAAGGAAAAAATTATTGCGGGTCATAGAAATAAAAATAAATATACAAATAAATGATTAGCTGGTTATTTGAATCTCCATCTTCTATTTTTATTATTTCTTAATCATATATACTCGCTTATAGTATTCCTAGGGAATTAGTGCAATCTGTCTATCTAGGACAAGAAAGAACTATATACCTCTATATCGTAATCCAAGAACGACATGGTTCATAGCTGAAAAAGGAAAAAACTGTAATAATATTAGATCAAGCTAATCTATTAACTATATAGAATGAAGAAGGGGGGATCCATGTGGTTCTATTTTTATGGGAAGATAGTATTTAAGTCACTCAATCCTGGTATGATTATAGAAATAAAACACAAAATTCACACAACATAAAATTTGAAAGATATAATTATGATGTAAATAAAGATGATTTTAATATATACTAATTGGTTGCAACCTCTATTTCATATTTTATATTTTTAATATTGATATGAAATGCCAAAACTCTTATAATTCAAAGATATTTAAGTTATTGTATAATTGGTGAAAAAAAACTTATTCATATATAATGAAATATAAACACTTATAGCTCGTTCACTTCATTGAATGGAATGAATAAAGAAGGAATGTAACTGGAATTCTTAAGGAATGTAATAAAAGTATAATACATATTACTTTGTTTAGTTGGATTAATAAACAAATTAAAAATAAACATATAATAAAACTTTAATAACTAAAATACCCTTAATTTTTTTTAAGTAATTCTAAAATAATAGGTATTAATGGTAGAAATTAATTGCGAGGGCAGAGACGATAGTAATGGTTGACAATGGTTACGAGCGGTGATGATGATAGTAGTCTATGGTGGTGGCAATGGTTGATGATGGTGGCGGTGGCGATGGCGGCGGCGGCGGCTAGGGTAGTGGCTTGGAGGGTAGAGTGGGGGTAGTTGCAGTTGTAATAATGATAGCAGTGGTGATAATGATAACAGTAATTAGAGGCGACAGTGATGACGGTAATAATAATGGTGGTAATAGAATGATGGTGGGGGTAGCAGTGTGATAATAACAGTATTGGGAGCGATGATGGTAATGACAGTGGTAGTGGTAGTGGTAGCAGCTGCAACAGCGACAATGACAGCAACAGTGAGAGTGGTGATGATGATAATAGTAGTCAACGGTGGTAGTAATAGCGGTTGGTAATAGCGATCGATAGTAACGATGGTAATAATGGTGATGACTATAATGGTGGTGGTTATGGTTAAAATGACATGATGTTATTTTTAAAAAATATATAAAATTTTGTAAGAAATCGTAATTTTTTGGTTAAGTTAAAAAATCTCTATTATTTGATTTCACCTGATAAGAATTCTTAAAAAATTATGATTCGAAAACAGAAAATTAAGTGAATATTATAATAAAAAATAACAAGTTTAATATCACTTGATGTAAGAGTGCGCAGTTGGCAAAGAATAAAGTTTATAAAAAAAAAAAAAAAGGAAAAAGAAAAACAGGTCAATATAAACACCATATTTAGTTTCATGTGGTTCCATCATGGTACAAATCATTATTGTTTTGTGAGCGGTGTTTCTGATGTTTTGTTGGAGATCACCAAATGAGTATGGTGTTTTATTTAAAACCAACTCCCATCGCTCTACCTCTATTTGTCTCTCCTCTCTCCCTCCCTTCCCACCTCTCTCTTTCTCTTTCTAGGCACTGTACTCTGTCTGCACTACGACAAAGGGCTTTTTAGCCTCAAAATTCCATTGTTTAGTTAGCTTTGGAGTGTGGAGGACGACATCAGCAGGATTACGAGGCGATTTTTCTCTCTGCTCTCTCAGCTCGTAAAGCAGACATATCTTTTGCTTCTGACCTCTCTCTCTTTCTCTCTCTCTCCTGGTTAAAACCAAAACCATTGAATAGCACCGACACAACACTCTCTCTGAAGTCGACCAAAGTGGCATAAACCATTGGTACGTGATTTTTATTTTTATTTTTTTAACCATATGGTCCTTAAAGCTACTTTTTTCTTTATATATGTATAATAGAGAATATAGGCTGTAAAATTATGAACTTTATTGCATTTTGCATATTCTGTATCTGTAAGTCAATGATCCTCATGGCTTTTGAAGATTATTTGCATTCGTAGCTTTATTTAGTTCAGAGTAAAGCGCAGCAAGTGCTTTCATCGTTCGCTTTTCTTCTGGGTTATTCATTTCTTTTCTAAAGTTGAAGTCTTTACTATATTTACTTTCCGTTTGGTATCTGAGAAAGTTGTCCGAGAAAATTTATGACGTGGGTTCCAGGAAAGAAGAAATCTTGTTTGAAATTTGAAATGGTTTCTTCTGGCTGAGTTATGAAGAGCAGTTTAGGATCTTGTCATTTTCCCTATTTTGTGAGATTAATGGATTAGGACAGGTCAATACTCAATATTGCTTGTGGGTTGTGCCATATCTTTAGGTGTTTCAGAACAATAAGTTTTCGAGGACCACCCCATTTCCACTTCTATTGGTTGTTTTAGGAGTTTGTCCTTGGCGAGTGCATTTTGTCCAATTGCATCTGCTGTCAGTTTTCTGTCTATCACTGAACTTGCTTTTTCTTTTTTCTTTTTTCTTTTTTCTAATGTTATGATTTGGAAATGTAAAAGTGAATTGCGATGTATGGTTTAGAAAGAGGATCTGTGATTATTATGTTGAATTTGATATCTCGTTGTTCTACCCCTTGTTATAGTGGAAATAGTTTCACATGTTTTGGGATCTTAGAGAGGTTGAGGTTTGGAAGATTGTGAGTTAATATAAAACGGCAAAGAGATTCCCTTGAACATGAACCAGCAAAAGGATTTTGCAAAGTGATTGTAGAGAAAATAAAGAAGAACAAGCAGAAATAAGCAAGACTTGTCCTCGGAGAGGTACTATTCCGTGAGGAAATTATGTTTTCAGCCAGCGTTTGTTGGAAAGTATCATAAGCTAGTTGGTTTCTCCAGTTCCAAATTTTTCCCTCCCTTTTTGGGTTTTCCGTTAAGTCCATGTAGGTTTTACTTTCTATACTTCAAAAATTAGGAAGATAATGGGGGTTAGTGATTTGGACATTCTAGTTGCGTTATGTTTGAGAAAGAGGCAATGGATTACCGCTTCTGAGCTTGTTGACTTGTATGCCATAATTGGTGCATCCCTGGTGCTGATAGGTATGATTATAATGTATTGTTCTTTTAGCTGAGCTGATGAATTTTATGCTTATGCTTATGCTTTGATGATGACATCCCCATCTTCCCATCCCTGAGAGTATAGTCTTTTCTCCAATGGCTTTCTTTCTCAGTGCCGGTTTTCTTTAGCAGATTTTTAGTCTGAATTGTTTTCTTTATTGCTTTGTTGATTTCTTTCCTTCATATCATAATATACTCCACGTTGTTGAAACTTTCAAGTTCTCTTCTATTCATATTTATGTGGTTGCAGTTTTGATATTAATACATTCTTCCAACATTTGCTTCTTGTCCTTCAGAATAGCTGCCATCTCATCTTGCTAAGTTGCATCAAGCATTGGATAAGAACTTCAATTGTCGCCTTTTTGTTTAGTGGAACCATTAATGAGAAGTCTATAAGTATTGGATAGAGTTCACATCTAGCAATTTGACAAATCCTCAAAGTGTCATCTTGTCAGGAGGATGTTCTCAGACCAGAAGAAATTTTTAGGGATCAGGAACAAACATAGGCAACAATATTGAGATTGTAATGCATCTGATGACTTGTAAGATGAAGCTAGAAGAAAGGTTTCAAGCAGAAAGATCCGATTTATTGCACACTGGCTTGAATAGTGAAACAAAAAGGAATGTAATTGGGCATCCTAAGCGTTTAGGGGATTACGAGACAATTGAAATCAAGAGAGATGCAACTGAGGATGATGAGCTGGTGAGGTACATGTCCAATCTCCCAAGTTATCTCAAGAGAGGAGAAAAGATCAAGGGAAATGCTTTTAGTGTTGGGGTTCTTGATTGGCGGCGTCTCGAAAAGTGGCACATGCACAAGCAGTTGTTGCACAGAAGTAGTAGGAATTCTACTTCTAGCAGTAGTGCCTCTTCACCATTTTCCGCTGAGGCATCATCCAGCCATTCCAGTAGAGGGCGTAGTTGCTCTCCTGTTCATCAAAGGATGCATCGGCCTGTAATAAAATGTCATCTGGCTAATTTTCCCAGTGAAATGGATGGACATCTTAACAAAATGGGTGGAGAAGGTTCTAGTAAGGTCAGAGATCCTAATCCTATGGTGAATAAGGATTTCGAAGAGCACTATAAGATTCAGGGGGCAGGTCAGCCTCTGATGGTCCCTTTAGAAAGCAAGATGGAAGAGTGCAAGAGGAAAAATCAGCCAGATTTCCAAAAGGGTGGAATCTTTCCCTCTCCTGATGGTGCTGAGGTCATATATTGTTCAAAGGGAAAGACAAACATTCATGAAGGTGCTTCCAGGAACAACACTGACAAGTGTCAAAAATTGATTTCCGGTATTCCTGAACAAGATGTGACCCAGAAAACTAGTCCAATAGCTATTCATCAGCCAAGAGAGGCCTGTGACAGGCATTCAGAAGCATCTCAAATTTCTGATTCATTGGTAAATTTGAAAGGGAATCTAATGGAAGCAATGGCAATGAGCAAGCCCTTTTGTGCTGCAGCTTCAAACCAAAGATCTAGTGAAGCAAGTCAGCAAAAGGTTCCCCAGAAGACTAGGGGAGTTCACCTGGAAAGATTTTGTTCTGATGTCCCTCGATCTTGCACCCTCCATCATGGCTCCATCTGTAGGATCCAATCACAGGTTAAACAACCAGCATCCAGGGATGCTGTGACGGCAGTGTTATCATCTGATACACTTCATCCATATTCTGGGAGTCCATATAGAAATACAGGTGTAGAAATAAGAAACTCCAAGATTAAGGCAGTGGACAATGCGCAAGTTTCCCCAAAGGGATCGGATCAAAAGGACGATAACCTGATATCTCAAAAAGCAAGAAGCTCTTCACCTTTTCACCGTTTAAGCATCAGTATTGGTAAGATGAGCAAGAATCACAGCTCAAAAGATGATGTGACTGTGCCATCAGTCTGTTTGACGAAATCTAGTTCTGACAAGGCCAACTTGCCTTCCAGCCATAAGAGCAGAAGTATAAATAAACAAAATTCAGCCAGCAGATCCAGATCTAGCCCTTTGCGGAGGCTGCTTGACCCAATAATGAAGCCAAGAGCATCAAATTCCAGTCATTCTGATGAGGCTTCACAGAGAGGTTCGGTACCATGGGATAGGGTGTATAAATCCTCAAATGGACGTTCAGATTCTACCACATCGAACCCTGTAAAAGTGAATTTGGATTTCACCAACTGTAAAAAGATTGACATCAAGGACTCACCATTGGAAAAGAGACCTGAACCATCCACCAAGCAGGCTCTTCTAAGAGTTGCGTTCAAGAATGGGCTTCCATTATTCACTTTTGCTGTGGACAATGAAAGTGATGTTCTTGCTGCTACAGTGAAGAAATCCACTTCCTCAAAAGAGGATACCTTTTGCTGGCTTTACACATTTTTTGCTATTAGTGAGGTCAGGAAAAAGAGTGGCAATCGGATAAATCAAGGAGGCAAAAGCAAGGGTCAAGACTATATCCCAAACTTCATGGCGCAGATGAGGGTCTCTGATTTTTTCTCATCAAAATCAACTCCACAGCATTGCTCTGGTCAGTTCCGTTTGAGAGAGTATGTTGTGTTAGCAGTTGATCCAAGGACACAAGATCAGCAAACAATGGACTTCCAACCTAACAATGAGCTTGCTGCCATTGTTGCCCAGATTCCAGCTACTGAAAGGCCGAGCATATTTGAGGATAGACGGCATGATGGTCTATCCATCAACTTTTCTGCAGTCAGAGAAAAGGGTTACTGCCAGGATCCAACATCCTATAATGAAGGAAATCAGAAGGATCAAACATATAATGACGGTGGCCATCTGATTAGCACAACAGTGATACTGCCAAGTGGTGTTCACAGCATTCCAAGTAAAGGAGGACCTTCATCATTGATTGAACGATGGGTAGCAGGTGGTTCTTGTGACTGTGGAGGTTGGGATTTGGGTTGTCAATTGAAAATTCTAGCTGGTCAGAATAGTTTTGGCTTAACTCCATCAAAAGCTAAGTCCCCTGTAGATCAATTTTCCCTCTTCTCTCAGGTACTTCCATTTGCTTGCACCTAGACAATTGTCTGTTTTGTAGTTGATGGGATTGGTTAAGTTGACTTGACATCCACTTTATTCTTTGCTTACAGGTAGATATGCAGGACAATCAACCTGTATTTGTCTTATCTCCATTTAAAGAGGGAATTTTCTCTGTTGACTTCAGCTCATTAATCTCGACATTGCAAGCATTTGCTGTATCGATATCAGTCCTGGAAACTAAGAATCTTATTGAGAACTGGGGTGACTCTCATCTATCCAAAGAGAAACTATCTAGTGAGACAGTTGTCCCAATGCAAGTTGAAGGTACCGAGGTTTCAAGTCAACCTGAAGGTGCAGCTCCAGTGAAGTATGTCTCTTTTCCACCCCTATCACCTGTTGGGAGAGTTTAGCTTCAAATTAGACATCATCTTCAATTACGCATTGTAAATATGCAAGTTGAAGTCTGCGTGGAGGTGGGTTTCCTTCCTCTTTTGGTGCCCAGATGAACAATAAGTCCCATGTCTGGGTGTTCTGCAATAATAGTGAAAACAAGCATATTAGCCGGGGGTGCTCATAGTTTTCCTTTTGTACTTTTAGCCTTTTTCTTATCTTTTCCTCAATTCCTTCTTAGTTTTTCAGCCATCTGACAGGAGTAGCATGTCTAATTTAGCCCATGTATCCCCTTTTTATGGCTAACTACCTTAATTGTACTCTTGAATTTTATAAACTTGTCCATAAAGTGTTCATATTATTACTAATGGTTATCTCTGTGTTCTTCATCATCTTTCTGAAACTTGTTTATGTTAGCGCTACGTGACCGAGCGAAAGATCCGAGGAGTAGGGATGGAGATTTTAACGGTGTTTTCTATTCACATAGAATCCTTGTCATGCTAAAAATATATGAAAATGAGGTAATGTCAAAAACATTTACTTTTTGATGTTTTTTAATTATTACAATTGCCTAAATATAAAAATGGCTTGTACAAAATTTATTAAAATCAAATATTATAGATTATTCTTTGGATTTTAATAAAAAGTTTATATAATGAAAATAAAATTATTCTTTAGATTTTAATAAAAAGTTTATATAATAAAAATAAAATATTAATTTATTGCATCAGTAAAATGAATGATAAAAAAAGCAATTAAAGAAAAATTGAGCAAGTAAATCTATAATAAAAGAGGAGAAGGGAGAGATGGGAGAGATTAACGTGGGGAGGAGAGATTAAAATTGCCCCAAAAAGAGTGGAAAACAAGCTTAAACTCGACTATGGTTGAGTCAAGATAGGGCAAATATCAAGACGAATTCGAGCAGTTTATAAATAGGTAAAACCCACTTCCATCGATGCGCTGCAATGACAGAGCTCGCACAAGACATGTATTGCTCATATCAAGAAATGGGGGAAGGGTAATGCAACTTCAAATAACGTAACATCCAGAGACCAGCATGTAATTGTGAAGCTACTTTCCAAGTGCAAAACATAATCGCGTATAAAGCCGTCCATGCAGAGTATTTTGTCAATAATCATTATGTAATATACATGTAATTCGAAGATATTGATCTCGGGATTGTACATGCCACGACTCGGACGATTTCCTTTTGGTTAAAATTTTCCCCAAAAGAAGTTTTGCCGAACATAAACCAAGGCAATCGCCAGAGCAACTACCAATAATCCCCACATGAACAGATGCCGTTCCGAAAATAATGTATACGGTTAACATCCCTTACAAGAATCTCCCTGTTTGTAAACTTGGAGATGAACTTGGTAACTGAATGACAATCTTCACATAACCTCAGATTCTTAGTGATCCTAATGGTTTCCCCCTCTCTGCTGTTGATGAGCCCAAACGCCACAGCAAGTTTCTCACTGTGCCCCAACAAGATCCGCTCTTTCTCTTCGTCATCAAGGTCATACAGCACAATTTTAGTCTGAGGCACATATCCCTGCTCCTTCATCTCCGTTGACAATTTAAGCAACAAGGCTTGAAGCTGTTCCATTTGTGGGTTCTGTCCCTCGGAGACGAAGGAATAAATCTTCTTTTTTACTTCAATCCAACTTCTACCCGGAACCTTTTGCAGCCCGCGTGTTTCTAGAAGTTTCTTCACCCTTTTGACGTCATCCCACATCTCAGCTTCAGCATAAACATTGGCAAGGAGTACGTAGTTTCCAGCATTAGTTGGTTCAAGCTCAAAAAGCCTCCTGCTAGCTCTTTCAGCAAGATCAACATTACAATGTACCCGGCTCGAGCCAAGAAGAGAACCCCAAACTTTAGGTCCCGGGTCAAACTCCATGTTTAGAATTATGTGCGCTGCTTCCCCTAACCTATTCGCTCTGCCAAGAAGGTCCACCATACACGCATAATGCTCCACACTAGGATGGATCCCATAATCTTTAACCATTGATTCAAACAACATTTTTCCCTCTTCGACAAGCCCCGCATGACTACAGGCTCCTAAAACACTTACCAACGTTATAGGACTGGGTGTGATTCCACTATGAATCATCTCTTTGTAAATCTCAATTGCCTTCTCTCCAAAACCATGAACCCCATAACCCGACATCAGTGAATTCCAAGAAACAACATCTCTATCATCCATCTTATCAAAAACTCGTTGTGCTAGCTCGAGCTTACCACACCTTGCATACATGGACAAAAGAGAACTAATCACAGGAAGTATCGAATCAAGACCCTTTCTTAGAACATAGCCATGCATCATCCTACCTTGCTGCAAAGCAGCCAAAGCTGCACAAGCTTGCAGGACACTGACCATTGTGATGGAATTTGGAGCAAAATTATGTGAATCAGCCACCATCATTTCTGTAAAAACTTCCAATGCTTCAAATGCCATGCCATTCTTCGCATAACAAGCAATCATCGCACTCCAAGAGACAACATTCTTCACCACCATCCCATCAAACACGCGACTCGCATATGACACACAACCGAATCTAGCATACATATCCATCAAAGTAGTCATGATATGAACAAACCCATCATAACCATGCCTCAAAACATGGGCATGAATTTCCTTTCCATTTAGCAACAGTGAAGCCGCACACTTGGAAGCAACACATGCTTTCAGCGCATAAGTATACGTGAACCTATCCGAATGAACCCCAATCCTATTCATCCAACGATATAAATCAAGTACTTCATGCCCATTACCCGCAATCGTAAGTGCTCTGAAAAAAGCATTCCAAACATAAATACTTCTGTTACAAATTTTATCGAAAACCTGGCGTAAATTCTCAATTGAATTAAGCTCCGAATACATATTAATGAGTTTGGTCGCCAAAAAGGGATCTTGGTCAAATCCATTGTCCAAAATGTGTCGATGGACAAAAATGCCATCAGAGAGAGAGTTTTGATTGGCGCAAGCGAGGATTAAGAGTTCATAAGTGTGTTGGGATGGATTGGGTTCTTGAGAGAGGACAAGAAGGGCTTTTTTGAGGTTACCTTTTCTGCATAATGATTGGATTGAGCGGTTCTTGTTAATAGTCTTAGTGGGATTTTTGAAGGTCAGAGAGCAATTTGATGGAAAGCAATTGGGGCGGTTAAGGTTAAGGTGGTTGTGTAAAGATTGTCCTGCGGTTTGGGTGCAGAGAAACGCCAACATTGGAAACGCGAACACAAAACGCGGGGTTAGATATGGGAAGAGCTCAAAGGTTGCAACTTGATATGGGAGGCTAGGACTTTCGAGGATCAAAATCCAATCGAATTAGCTCTTCATCAAATGAATCAAACCAAGGAAAACTTGATTGGATCCAACAAAAAAGTGCGGTTTTTTTATATTTCAATTTGATTTAGAACTTCGAATCTAATAAAACCATTCGAATCAAACTAAACTACTAAATAAAAAGCAAGAAAATAATAATGATAATAGCAATATTTTTAATTTTTAAATCCTACTAATATTTCAATCTAAGCTATTTATCTTATCTTTTTATTTTTTTTTTAGTCATCTCTTGTCAACCTCCATAATTCACTCTTTTTTATCTACCACTATTTATCATCTTTGAAGGAGACTTATGCCTTTGATCAGAAGTGAATCAATTTGTAAGGCAACGTGATTTTGGTAGCACAAATCCAAATGGATATGGCCAAAGTAGAGGTAATCAAGCAATGACCTATATCAAAGAGTGTAATTAAGTTGCAGCCATCTTTTGCACTCACTAATTACTAACGAAGATTTGTGGAGAGACATTCCTATAGAGTTACGCCCCTAACTGATTTGTTAAATAAGGATCAAGCATAGTCCTAAGTGATAAATGTCATGATGCATTTAAAGAGTTAAAGCAAGTAGTGATAAAGGAGAGCTAGTCCTTGCACTTCTTGACACTTCCATACCATTTGAAGTCCACTCAATGCCTCAAATATTGCATCGCACAAAGTTTTGATGTAAGAGGGCCATCTAATGTCATATAAGAGTAGCAAGCTAAATACAACCAAGCATAGGTATTTAATGCAAGAGGAGTTATTTATAATTGTGCATTATCTAAGGACTTAGAAACATTATTTGTTAGGATGTAAGTTTCTGGTGAAGATGCATAATTCTACTGCTAGCCACATTCTAATTTAACCAAAACTCTCTACTGAGTAAGCTAGATGGTAAGAGTTCTTAGTGAAATTTAATACGGAGATTGAGTCCAACAGCAGATGGAGTAATGAGGTAATAGATGCCTTGAACAAATAAATGGATTTAACTTGACCAGCATAAATTGCAAATTAGTTAGTGAGTCAAGTTTTACTTCAATCTAAGAGCAAATCAAGCAGCATATAAGTTAAGACCTTGGCCAAGAATCTTAAGTGATTGATTGAAGAAGAAAAGACTCATTGATTTTAGGTAGAAGGTAACCTTATCTACATCAAGGTGCGCTGATTATATGTTCTAAATGCGAGAAATTTGAGTAAGGTGCTCATAGGGAAGTGTCATGATACTTTATGAATTGGACATCTCTACTGGTAGAGAATGGTAAGCTTGTTAAAGCAAGGTCATTCCAGGTTATACATGAAGGGAGATGTGATGAGCTATTGATTGGGCGTACATCATACTAATAGACAAGTGCACTTGGTTAAGTTATAATATAACTTAAAACAGATATAAGTCCAAGGGTTGATCCTATAGGGAACTAATGTGTTGAGAACCTAAGTTACTAGCAAATTTATCTACAACTTCCACCTATTTAACTTACCAATATGAGGGTGATTGTGATTAAATAAGCTGGTTGAATAAGAGATAATAAAGTAAGAGTAATAAAATAAATAGGAACAAAAAACGAAACTAATGAAAACTAAAACTAATTAACATAAACAAACATGATCCAATTAAAATAAGGAAAACGTGATCCTTAGTAATTTGTTATTATTTACTCTCTAGCTCCTTATAATCTTTCAATCTTAATTATTCTTTAGATTATGGAGATTTTTTATGCTATTCCTATGGAATTTGGATTCTAAATTAGTTAGACTGGTGTCTCTAACTAATTCCTAACCTTGTAACACTCTCTATTTGCATTGCTGCTAAATAAAGCGTCATAGGATCGCATTAAGAACCTAAATCTCGTTATTAGGTTTTCCTAGTCTAGAAAAATTCAATACCTAATCTCTTAGTACACTAAACCCCTTCTAATTACACTTATCTGTTTACTGTAAGCCTTGCAACTCTACAACAAACTCAAATATCAAATTAACAACCATATTAAATACTAATTAAAGAAGTAAACTGAGTGTAATCAAATCATCAAAGAATAAAATCATAAAAATAAAGAAGAGTTGTTGCAAAAAGAACCAGATTTCAATAATGATTTACTAAGAATGATTTAAAAGAAAAACAACATAGTTCAAAGAAAGATAGAAGTAATTGAGAGACCCTTAATGATATTTTAGACTACAATTCTACCTAGAAGGGGACTCTCTCTAAAAATCTAAACCTAAGGATCTATTTATAAGAAGTAAAACTAGGTTTACAAAGAGAGACTTAACAAGATAAATGATTCATTAAATATTGCATATCCAAAAATAGAAGGTTTGTTGTAAAAATGGAAGATTCATTCGTCATAAGGTGACCACACCATAGGTACATAGCAGTAGTGGCTGGGCATATTGTTGTTCTTCACCTAAAAACTTCAAAATTGATGAAATTACTTGACATAAGGAACATGTATGGGGACCAAGCCGTAGTCTCTCTTGGACTTCTTTCTTCGCTCGATTCCCATTTGAACTTCCTTTGCTTCGTTCTATGATTAATACTTTTACTTGAAGACACTTTGAAAATGACTAAAAAACCTTTAAAACTTCATAAAATACTCTAAAAGTCTCTAAAAATGAAATTTAAACAAATTAAGCTCAAAATAACGTAAAAATTAACTTGATTAAAGTCTAAAATAGCATTAAATGACTATAGAAAATGTATGCTAAATTGGAGTTATCAAATTTCTCCACACTTAAGCTTTTGGTTATACTCAAGCAAAATAATAAAAATCAAAGTGAAAGTATTTCAAGGACAACACATCGCTACAATCTTAGAAAAGTACACCCTTAAAAATCAATTTACTTAGCAAAAATTTTCTCTGAATCACCCTTATTCCTTAACTTCACAATGCATTTAGAACACTAACAAATTGAATTTTAGTGACCAATATAGAGGATCCAAAGTTAGTCACAATACTTAAGTAGAAACTAAACTAGAGATTAGAACAAGCATAAACTATTTAAAAATGTGTTATAAGGATTTCTTTGATCTGATTTAAGAGAAGTGAAATCTTCCTTAATTAATTTTATTTTGAAAAACTAGACTAGATGCATGTTATATCAATTTATCCTCTAATTATTCCTCTACTTCTATCAATTTTCATTAGGAGGCTTATCAATTCAATTTAACTTCTCTTTGTTGAAGCTCAATTAGCATTAGGAAAGTACTTTACCCTTTATAGGGATCAAGGTTGATCCTTACTAACTTAGCTCTTTTTATATCCTTAGCAGTTGTCAATAGGAAAGTACCTTAATCTTTTAAGGGACCAAGGCCAATCTTTAACAACTTCTAATTATTCTCATTTTTGTGATTGGTAACGAGAAAGAGTCTTTCTTTTTTGAGGAACTAAGATTGATCCGTACCAATCTTTATGAATTCATTTATCCATTTAATTCAATTATTCAATTTACACCTCCAACTACTTTGATTTTTCAAAGGACTTTAGAAGGGCAAATCTCATTTTTTCATCCCATCTAATTTTTTTTTTTTGAAAAAAAGAAGGATAGATAACTATCCTTTAAAATCAAGTTCAGAAATTAAAATAACCAGTCCTTAACCCATTCATATCTTTCTTAATCTTAAGTCCAAGTCTAAACTTAAGAGAAGGGGAACTTTAAATCCTTAAGATTTAATCACTTAAATTCACCAAAGTATTCTAAATTCATAAAAGATCGGGCAAATTTGAAAAAAAAAAATTGCTTGCTTTTATAAGGGGTGCAAATTTCTTTAATAAGATTTTTTTTAAGTATGTGTCTCAAAAATATTAACATACATAGTCCAACATTTCCTCTATACTTAAGTTATACATTGCCCCCAATGTATATAATACAATTATGATTCAAAATTTAGGTGCCATAAAAATAACAATAATAAAGTAAGGAGAACTAGGACTTCTCCGGTTTTTGACATTGATCTTGAAAAATGTAAAGTACATATGCTAAGTTTAGTCAACCAATTATGTATATGAAGTTTTCTTTGCATGAAAGAAGTAAGCTAATTAAGAAAAGAAAAAGAAAAAAAATTTAAATCAACAAAATAAACTAAATACAACTACTAATATTAATTTAAGTACTAAATGTTAGTCTCCTACAAAACTTACAAGGCATAAAAATAGTAGTCTAAGAAAGAGAAAGCAATAGTATATAAGTTATTACAGTCATCAAAAATAGAAAAGCATCAAATAAAAATGCAAGAAAAGTCATTCCTCATCTTCATCGTCGTCATCCTCCTTGATCTCATAATCTCCATTTGACTCCTCATCTAAGTCAGGCTGTAGAATAGGCAGTAGCGATGGCAGCTGCATCTTTAAATGTGTCATGATCGAATCTTGCCTCTTCAAGGCAAGTTTACCTTATGAGTTAGAATTCTTTACTTCTTCAATATATTTCTCATGAATTTCTTTATCACTATGATCATTGAAGAAGAAGAACCATATCTTTATTGTTGAGAAGATGAGGAAAAAGCCTCACTGGTTGGCTCAGGTGGGACTTTAGGCAGTGGTGGGAGCTGCATAGCCTTGATGGCTTCATATGTGAAACGGATACAAGGTGTTTACGTACATGGTGCATTAGGAAGGCCATGCAAACTTGTCATCAAGCGAGTTATGAAAGGACCTGCAAAATAGACTTAGCATGCCCATCAGTAGCCTAAGTCTTAAGGAACTAGGCCATCCTAACAACCAAATTGATGAGTCGCTTATTATACATACCACGTACGTATAAAATGTCTTTTTCATTTATAACTCCTTTGCTATTTCCTTTACTTGTCAAATTCCTAGCCAAAACATAATGAATTATTCTCAAAGCAAGGTCAATTAGATTTGAAGCTTTTAACTTCCTTAGATTATAAGTAACTTCTTTAGATTATAAGTTCCTTCCCCTCAAGTTAACTCACCCCATACAAACACTTTAAGCATTCCTTAAGGCAATTTATAGGGCAATTTCATATATTTCCTCCTCCTAATAAAATTAGCTGAGTATAGACCCATATGGGTGCCTAAATCATCAATTGACATGCTAACTTCATGGCCAAAACATCTAAAGTGAATGGAATTTTGCTTACCTAGAGAGAGCTCATTAATACCTAATTTAAAGGTACTGAGGAACTCCAAAGTTAGCTCTTTATACATGGACTCATTAATTGTTAACAGCTAATCCCATCCTTCAAATTCTATCAACTGTCTAATTCTACCTTTTAGCTAGCCTAAGCTAATGCCTCTTGGTTAAAATAGGTAAATTCACCAAATTCTTTCTAGGAAATGTAGGAGTATCTCTCCTGCTATCATAGAAGGCAAAATTGAAGAAGTGGGTATGTAGTAAGGAGGTCGAAGTTCTTATAGCATGCATCCTTCTCTTGAGGCATTTTTCTATAAATAAAAAAGGAAAGGGAATTGATATTTCATACAAAGAGCAATTCATGTGATATAAATAATAGCTAATTCAAGAAACTAATAAAGCTCAATTATCATCCTTATTTAATTGCTAGTTTACTCACTAAGTAACATAGGCAACAATTGGATTAACAAAAAGATTTATATAGTGTAATGCTAATTTTATTAAAGTAATGAATTAATGTATTTATAAGGTTGATCAAGTTTTAGTCGCATGATTCTATTGATAAAAATATTAACATTTAATATATACAAATTCTTTAAACATTGCTTAACACGAAAGATTCTCAAAATAGTGGCACGTAATATATTAAAATACTAATTTCTCAAAACATGGATTAATGAAATCAATAGGTCAATAGGACATTAATTTTCAATCTTAAGCTTATAATTTTATAATCTTAATGAACATTAACATTCAACAATGGAAACTTATTTTTTCACAATTCAATAGTGTAATTACTAACATCAAATATCCTAATTCTAAAATGAATTTAGGACAAGTGATAAAAATAAATTCATGTTAATAATTTCTAAAAATTCACAGATTTAGTAATTGCACAAAAATTTCAACATCAACAAGTTTCATCATTTCAACATGAATTATGTACATCACAAAGCAAGAATACTTCCTTCAATTTCACATCACTTTCTCACACTTTTCCATCGTTTCCCTCACTTTCCCATCTACAATCCTTAACAAACATGCACTTTTTCATGAAGTTGTTAGCAAATATTGCATGGAAAACACATTTCATCATACTAAAATTCCTAAACTACTCTTAAAATTCAATATCTAAACACATGCATAGGATGAAACCCTTATAAAAAATCACATTTTCAAACAATTTAACTGTAGATCTAAGAAAATAACTAAGGAGAGATGATGTAAATACCCTGATTTTGTAGGGTGCGATGTTAGATCGTGTTGCTTTGTGATGATTTAGGATGTATATATAGAGAGAGAAATAAAGTAATATGAGCATTTAGAGAGAGAGAGAGAGAGAGAGAAAGTGAGAGAGCGAATCTTTAAGAATGGAAATAGATCGTTTTTCTTGTAGTCTTTAAATTTTACTAGACCACGAGCATGGCCCACAGTCGTGTAGTTCAACTATGGTCCATGTTATGTTTTATTTTTCCTTACCAAAGCGCAACCACAAGCGTAATCCTTCACTGTGGACCTCTCATCTGTATTTTCTTTTGAAATTCCTTACAAAATTCTCTATAAGGTGAACACGTACCAGGTCCACTTTGACTATGTTCTTCTCGAAGCCTTCAATTCACGCAATTTTGGTTCCTTCGACTCAATTTCTATAATGGCCTTAGAAAAACCCAAAATTAGAACAAATTGAAACATAAAAATAGACCAAATATCAAGTTAATTAGATCATTATTCTTAACTTTACTAATGCATTAATGAATCAATAACTGTTTTGAGATGAAACTAGATTGTTCAAAACAAGGAAACACTAACTCATTTAAAATTTAATACTACACAATTACAAAATAAATGAACAAACTAACAAAAATAACTTAAATTAAAATAATCCAAACCAAATATTAGGCTTCCTCTCAAAGAGTGCTATTGTTTTATGTCATTTACTCGACAATTGAATCCATCCTAAGCGCAATTCCTTGATTGATATCTACACACTTTAATTGGTTAAAAACGTAATAAGAAAATACCAAAAAAATTGCATGAAAGATTATTATAAAATTGTTCAAATAATTGGAAACTAGGGTTCTTGCTAATTCTAACTAGGTTACTTATTTTGGCTCCCCAATAACAGTGCCAAAAAACTTTATTAAGCACATATCATACTAATAGGCAAATGCATCTGGTCAAGTTATAGTATAGATTAAAACGCATGTGAGTTCAAGTATCGATTCCATAGGGAACCAATGTGGTGAGAGCCTAAGTTACTAGCAAATTTACCTAAAACCTCCAACTATCTAACTTATCAATGTGAGGGTGATTGTGATTAAACAAGCTAGTTAAATAAAAGATAATAAAGTAAGAATGGTAAAATTAATATGAACAAATAACGAGACTAATTAAAACTAAAACCAATTAACATAAATAAGCATGATCCAATTAAAATAAAAAAGATATGATCCTTAGTAAATTGTTATTATTTACCCTTTAGTTCTTTACAACCTTTCAATCTCTACTATTTTGTGGACTATGGAAATTTCTAATCCTATTCTTATGGAATTTGGATTCTAAATTAGCTGAACTCAAGTCTGTTGATTAAAGCGTTGCAAGATCACATTAAGAACCAAGATTCTACTATTAGGTTTCCCTAATCCAAAAAGATTCAATATCTAATCTCTAAGCATACCGAACCCCTTCTAATTACACTTGTCTATTTACTGTAGACCTTGTGACTCTATAGTAAACTTAGACATTAAATTTGCTACTGCAATAAATACAAATTGATGAAGTATGCTTAATGTAATTAGATCATCAAAGAATAAAATCATAAAAAGAAAGAAAAGTTGTTGTAAAGAGAATTAGATTTCAATTGCAATTTACTAAGAACAATTTAAAAGAAAAACAACATAGTTCAAAGAAAGATAGGAGTAATTGAGAGACCTCCAATCATATTCTACAGTATAATTCTACCCAAAGGGGGTTCTCTCTGAAAACCTAAGTCTAAGAATTTATTTATAAGGTGTAGAGCTAGGTTTACAAATAGAGACTTAACAAAATAGAAAATTCATTGAAAATTACGTGTCTAAAAATAGATTATTCACTACAAAAATAGAATATTTACTCATCATAAGGTGACTACGCCTTGGGTACATAGCCATAGTGGTTGGGTGTCTTGTTGTTCTTGGCGTAAAAACTTCAAAAGTGATGAAATTGCTTGATGCACATATGGGGACCATGACTATGGTCCCTAGCCATGGTCTTTCCTGAATTTCTTTCTTTGTTTGATTCTTATTCGAACTTCCTTCATATCATTCCATTATCAATGCTTTTGCTCCAAAACATTTTAAAAATGACTAAAAACCTTTAAAACTTCATAAAACGCTTTGAAAGTCCTGAAAATGAAATTTATATGAATTAAGCTCAAAATAACACAAAATTAACTTGATTAATGTCTAAAATAGCACTAAATGACCATAGAAAATGTATACTAAATTGGAGTTATTAGCTACATGAAGACTTGCTTGACTTGTCAATAATATAAGGTTAAGAGGTAAAAGACCACAGGGCTATCGGAGCCCCTTCCTATGCCATCTCACCAATGAGAGCATCTCCATGAGATAAGGGGGAATACTTATCTATTTTTGCTATTGTTGACGGGTTCTCCTACTATGCAACCTTCATTTCAACTATAAAGAGTTCTAATGTAGAAGAGACAAGCCAACTTTTCTTCAAGCATGTTGTGAAGTTTTGGAGAGTGCCCTAGAATATCGTGAGTGATAGGCATTGTAAGTTTAAAAGGAAATTTTAGACGGAGTTGTTCCATCTTCTAAGTTCCAAGTTGAGCATGATCTTTACCTACCATCCACAAAGTGATAGGCAAACAAAGAAATTCAATGGCTTGTTGGATGAATACCTTAGGCACCTTGTCAATGCTAATAAGAAAAATTGGGTTAACTTGCTGGATATCTGATGGGAGGCAATTGCACCCATCAAGTTATAATATAGTAAAACAGATTTCAGTTCGAATGTCAATCACTCAAGACTACTAATAAGTGCAAATACTAGTATTACCTCTTTCTTAATATCTAACCTAATAAACAAATTCAATTAATTAAAAACAACTAAATTAAACTATTCTAATTAAAATAAAACAAATAACAAAATAAAATATAATTAAAATTAACTACGAATGAATGAACTTAGTATTCAATTATTGATCCCCCTAGAATAATTATGCAATTTATCAATCACATTCTTGTTTATTAGACTATGGAGATTCTTAATGTGAATTAATCTAGCCCATGTCTCTTAATTAATTTATAATCCTGAGTATACTTTATCCAAATCACTTCTGCAATAAAGTATCTCAAGATCGCATTATGATTTTGAATCCATCTACTAGCTTATGATAATCGAAATAAACTAAATAGCTAATCACTTAGTCTATTCAATTACATTTAATTACACCAATCTATTTACTATGGGATCTCGTAAATTCTATAGCAAACTCAAACAATGAATCAATAATTTAGGTAAATATTAATTCAAAAACAATAAAGAATAATGCAATTAGATCGTAATAACAAGAATTCATAGATTGATCTCTAAAATATCTTTATAAGGCTACTAAGGTTATTTATAATACAAAAGGAATCTTTAAAATGCATCTCTAATGTATCTTCAAAATATCTTTTCAATATTTCTTTTTTCCAAATCTAGCTCCAACGATATATGAAAATACGAAACCTTTAAGATTTCAAACATTTCCAAAAAAAAGAAGATTATCCTTCTAAAAATAAAAAGATTCATAAGGATTGGCATATTCATGCTCTCATCACGGCTGTGATCTTTAGGCGTGTTCTTCTCCTTTACATGCAACTCTTATATTTCTATAAAACTTATGACGAGAGGTATACAACCGTATATGATTAAGGAACATGGCTATGTTCTCACATGTGTTTTTCTCTAGATACCATTTCTTGTTTGGATCTCACTTTATTGAATAGTTCGATCAATGCACTTTCTCGTTAAAGCTCCAAAAATCATAAAATTGCTCAAAAACTTATTGAAAGCTTTTAAAACATCTACTTTAAGCTCCAAGTCCTTGTAAAATGAACACAATTAATACATGAAATTATGCAAAATTACCCTAAAATATATATGCTACACGAGTGTTATTAAATTCTCCCACACTTAAGTCTTTACTTATTCTTAAGCAAATTAATCAAAACATGCTTAGGACAAGATTATCAATTTGTCTTATAACTTTGAGAAGTGTATCTTCAAATTAAAGAGCTTCACAATTTCCTTTAAAGTCACCCATTCTCTTTCATTAGTAATGTCCTTAAAGCACTTACACAATAACATGGAAGAACTACTAAATTTCGACTATCAATCCAAATATTATAGAGTTAGCCTTATTACTTAAATAGAATCTAAACTAGAGATCAAAACAAACATTAACAAAGTAAAAAAAAAAGTTATAAGAATTTCACCACTCTAATGCAAGAGAAGAGAAATCTTCCCTGTGCTATTTTTGTTACAAAAAATTAAACTGGATGTATGTTATATCAACCCATTCTCTTATTGTCTCCTTAGTATATTTTTGTTGAAAGGCTTTTCATTTCAATTTAATTCCTTTATTTTAGCCCAACTATATTGGCAATGGGAAAGAACCTTAATCTTCTAATGAACCAATGTAAATCCATATTGTTTTAGTTATCATGTTGGTAGCAGGAAAAAAACTTTACTCTTTTGATGGATCATGGCCGATCCTTACCAACCTTAACTAACTTCTTTAGGTTAGTAACGAAAAAGAACCTTGCTCTTTTGATAGATCAACACTAATCCTTGCCAATTGTATTCTCCTTTTATTTTATTTTATTTTATTTGCCTCCAATTATTTTGATTTTTCAAAAGACTCTTAGAAGGCAAATCTCATTTATTCATCCAATCTAAAAAAATTTAGAAAAGACAAAAATAGACAACTATCCTCTCTAATTAAGATTAGAAATATAAATAACTAGTCCTTAACCTGTCAATATCTATCATAATCTCAAGTCTAAGTTTATGCTTAAGTAATAGAGAACTCTGGATCATGAAGAGTTAATTTCTTAAATTTAGTAAAGTGGACTAAGGACATAAAGAATCATGGGTAAATTTCAAAAAATTGCTTGTTTATATATAGTAGGATGCAAATTTTTAAAGTTATTCTTAACAAAAACTAAATGGAAAAAAAAAAAAAAAGAAACTTAAAGTGCATGGTATTCAATTAAAGCATACTCATTAACATATATAATTCAATATTTCATATTCTTTCCCTTAACACCTTAATTATACATTATCACTAATATACACCATTATTAAAGCACGTAAGAAATAGAAGGGGAAAGGAAAAGCACGAAGATCTGAGACTTTTTCGATTTAAGCTCTAATACTAAATTCTAAGGTTACCATACCACAAGATTCTTTCTTTGAAATTAAATTCATACAAGCCCTATAAAGCAAAAGAAAAACACAAAATAAAGAAAAATAAAAGTAATGAAGCTAACTATTAAAATATAAAATTGAAGCTACTACACTTGCAATTAAGCAAAGTCCATTAAAAAACAACATAAAATTGACAAGAATAATACTATGCTAACTACAAAATTCATCAAATTAAAGAAAACCCATGTTAGCAAGTGAATAATTAACACTCATCCTACTAATTCTCTCTCTCTCTCTCTCTCTCTCATCCTGTAGCATGTTTCCTAAAAAATAAAAAAAAAATCACAAGCCCATATTTCTCAAGGACAACCCCTTCTCACCTTATTTATAACAATAGAATAAAATAATGCAGAAGTATAAAGAGTAAGATAAAACTTATAAATATAGCATCAATTAAAGCACAATTACAAACTAATCAATTTCATTAAAACACAAAATTAAAATTAGCAATCAATTAGCTTCTAATTTCATAGTCTTAATGTTAGAACATGAACCTAGTTAATTAATAAATCAGTGAATTAGAAAGTTAATAAATTAATAGATTAGCGTATTAGCTAGCTTACATTGCAAAACAACATGAAAGAATACTCAAAGAGTGCAAGAATTCATAAAAATTTTTGTGATTATGAAAACTCATAAATAAACATATGCTAAGTTTCATGCATCGTTGGACTTTGTCCATGAAAATAATTAACTACTAGATAAAATTAACAAAAAAAATTACACATCTATGATACGCTAAGAACTAAACCTATCTTCTCATTGCAAATCCTAAATATGAGTGAAAAGAAGAAAAAACAAACATGCATGAAAGAATAAATATAACAAAGAGAAAAACAAGAGAGAAAAAGTGAAAAGTCATACCTGATTCTTGATATTTGAAAAAAATAAAAAAATTGAAAGCCAAAAAATTTAATTCATGTAAGAAGGATTACGGTTCCTGCAAGGTAAATCACGGGTGAGAATCACAATTGAGAATCATAAGAATATTCTATACCTATGATTCTCTCGGCAAATTTTTATTTCTATTTTTTTTTTTTTACCTATTTTCTAATGAAGATCACACCCCACCAATGTGATTGTTTTCCATACTTCTCTCAACCTCCTTATTGATCAACTCTTCATGACTTCTCTTTACATCTTGCAAAAGCTTATTCTAACAATGCGTTGAAAAAATTAATCTCAAACTGCTAACTTCAAAATAATACAAGTAGATTTTTTTTTTTTCATGAGAAGAAGATAAAAAACTTAAATAGCTAAAACTACATAGAAACTAAAAAAAATTCAGTTTAAATTGCTTCCACTAAGATCCTATGGGAAGGTGTCTTACTCCCATAATGCTAAAAAAAGTGGAGGAAACTCTTTTTTCATCAACAAATAATCTACAAGGATTCTCAACCCAAAATTCAAAAATAATAAAATAAAATCTACATACGTAAAGAAAGAAAATAAACTAAGAAACAAACAAGGCAAATAATTACAAATCTAAAACAAATAGATTTTTCTTTTTAGAGATTTTTTTTTTTTTCAAATTTCAAGAGTGGTTAAAATACTAGATCTAGGGCGATCTCTATATTTTAGCTATAATATTTGGTAATAACGCCAAAAACTTGATGGGAGGTAAATGCACTTGTTAAGTTTTAGTATAGTAAAATGGATTTAAGTTTCGAGTGTTGATTCCTTAGGGACTATTTACAAGTACAAATACTAGTACTTACCCCTTTCTTAATATCTAACCTAATAAACAAATTCAATTAATTAAAGATAACTAAATTAAACTATTCTGATTAAAATAAAACAAATAACAAAATAAAATATAATTAAAATTAACTATGAATGCATTAGCTTATTATTCAATTACTAATCTCCCTAGAATAGCGATGTAATGTATCAATCTCATTCTTATTGGACCGTAGAGATTCTTTGTATGAGTTAACTAGATCTACATCTCTTGATTAATCTATAATCATAAGTATACTCTATCCGAATCACTTCTATAATAAAGTATCTCAAGATTATATTAAGATCATGAATCCCTCTATTAGCTTGCCCTAATCAAGAGAAACTAAAATCACTTAGTTTATTCAATTACTTATAATTGCATCAGTCTATTAACAATAGGATCACACGAACTCTATAGTAAACTCAAAGATTGAATTAATAACCCGGGTAAATATTAATTCAAAGACAATAAAGTACAGTGCAATTAGATTACAATAACAAGAATTCATAGATTAATAATGAAAGAAAACTAATTATATAGAAAACTAAGGTTCACAATAATTAAGTATTAACACTAAATTAAAACATTGATTATACAAAGAAATAAAAAGGGAGAAGCCTATTATATTAATTGTCAATTGGTTCTCTCCGACAATTACTTCTAATTACAAGTCTTATAAGACTATTTCTAGTACAAAAGGAATCTTTAAAATACGTCTCTAATGTATCTTCAAAATATCTTTCAATATTTCTTCTTTCTAAATCTGGCTCCAATGATATATGGAAACACGGCATCTTTAAGAGTTTCAAATCTTTCCAAAAATAAGAAGATTTATAAGAAATAACATGTTCACGCCTTAAATCATGCTTGTGATCTTTAGGTGTATTCTTCTCCTTCTTGTGCAACTCTTATATTTCCATGAAATTCTTATATGAAAGTTACACGGTCAGGGAACATGGCCGTGTTCTTGCACGTGTTCTTGTCTGGACACTATTTGATTATTGCACATCCTTGTTAAAGTTCTAAAACTTCATAAAATCATCCCTTGTTAAAGTTTTAAAACTTCATAAAATCATTTGAAAACTTATCGAAAGCTTCTAAAATATCTACAAATAAAATAATAACCAATTAAGCTTAAAATCCTTATAAAATCAATACAATTAATATATGAAATTACGCAAAATTACCCCAAAGTATATATGCTATATGAGTGTTATCAATATCACCAAAATCTTTTTCAACATCCATGAAGCTCTTCCTCTAACAAGAGCCCTATCGAGATCATAACAAGTCACCAGCTACTGTTACCCTATATATTGGCTACACCATACATTAGCAGATGCCTAAGAGCTTATCAATTTACAAAGGAATAGAAGCAAAGTTCTAAAGTTGCAAAGGCATATATTGAGAAGGCTTCTAAGAGAATGAAGAAATGGGCGGATTGAATCACTAAACCTAAAGATTATAATGTTAGAGACCAAATCCTCATAAAGCTCCTTCTATAACAGGTCAAATCATTGTAGAATAAGGATAGAAGATTGATTAATAGATACATCGGTCCAATTCTTATCATCTCCAAGATTAGAAGAGCAACTTACAAGGTCAAGCCACTTATGTAGTTGAAGGTCCATCCACTCTTTCATGTTAGTGTTGCTTACAGATTTAGGTCTTGTTGGCCATAGCCATACAAGAATAGGACCATCCTAAATACTACTACTAGGATGAATGCATTAAGTATGTTTTCTAACTATTCTTGATATCCCCCATAAAAAATTTTTTCATGATCCTTAAATGTTGTTAAGCATGTAAGCCATCTTGATAATTCAAGATGCTAATATACTTTCCTCTAGAGACTAGTAAGAGTTGGGCCAACATTATTTTCCTAACTCCTAATAATTTTAAGAATGCTTTTGCAAGTAAGAGCCTAAAGTTTAGTATTTGCTCAACTAATGGAGCTAAAAGTAACTTGGTATATTCTTCAAAGGTAGGTGTTAACATTCGTGGCACAAAAATTAAATGTTGAAGAGCTGGGTCCCAAAAATGAATCAAGGTTTAAACTATGGGCCAATAAAGTTAAACCTTCATCAGCAAGACAATTAGTCCAGTCTTTTCGATGTAGTCCTATTTAACTAGAGGTCCAACTCCATTGGCTTGTAATTTAAGCTTGATTCATTTTTTGGACCCTAACTCTTCAACATTCCATTTTGATCCATACAGTGCCAACACCTACCTTGGAGGAATATGCCTAGTTACTTCAAGCCCAACCTATTAAACCAAATATAGTGATACCAAACTTCAAGCTCTAACTTGCGAAGGTATTCTCAAAATTATTAGTGGTCAAGAAGACAATATTGGTCCAACTTTTACTGCCTTCTAAAGTAATGTACATCAACATCTTGAAATTGTCAATATGCTTTGTAAGCCTAACATCACTTAAGGATTGCAAAGAATTTTCTTATGGATGATGTGAAGGCTAGTTAGAAAATTGACCCAATGCATCAATCATAATAGTATTTTAGACGATCCTATTCTTGCATATTCATGGAAATATACATTTTAGGGTCTCTAAGCTAACAAACCAATTCCTAATTAGTAATTCATATATACCTACCCTACTAGTGGAGCAGTTTAAGCTGAACCAACTAAAGGAATGACGTCATGGAATATTCAGTAACAAGCCTGCCATTAAATCATATGGTTCATAAGCCACATATAAGGCTTCTAAAAAAATATATTAAGATCTCCCTTAGTTAACCAAATTCATTTACTTGATGACTTTATCTCAAAGATTTAGGTACTAAGAAATGACCCACTTTCCCAATGGGTTAAAGTAATCAAAGAGCTTCAACTCGTCAATTTCAAGTCGACCGCAAGGTAGAATCTATTGCATACGAGCTATCTCGGGTTACAAGGATAACCTAAGGATCCCCCTCATAAGAATCATAGCATGCACAAGTTACTTCCCAGTCTATCACAATGTAATTGGGCTTACTCTAGAACATCACATATATGGGCTCTCTTGAGCCTGTGACATTAAACTACTAAGATTCTAACTATGTTTTGTCCATTATAATGGGCCGTTTGACCAAAGTTGTCTAAATGTGGGAGCACAATGTGTACGAATTGGAAGCAAAAGTAGGAGACTAAAGAAGGCCTAAAAGACGGAATATGAAACACTAGATTATTCAAGCACAAGCCGGATCATAGATCTTTCACTAATAGAATGCACATATAGAGAGCTCATACAAGCCATGGAGAAAGCCCAACTTTGGGAGTCTGAAAGGATCGTTAATGTCTAAGCAAGGAAAATGACCAATTATGTAGAGAGAACTTGAAGGAAAAGATGGAAGAAAAGGACATCAATATAAGAATGCTAATGAGATGACATGATGAAGCCTGTCTTAGTGAAGTTAGAAGGCTTTCGTAGAATCGAGATAGCTTAGGAGTATAGTTTCTTTTAGATTATTTTAGTTTTTAAACTTTGTTTCAGATTTATTTTATTGGAGACTTGTTAAGAAATGTTTAATTTCATCATTTCCAATTTAGTGTCAAAACTCTTGCTATATCAATCTATATATGTGTGTATATTTGCCACAACGAAAAATGAAATTAAACAAAAAAAGCAAAATAATAATGATGATGATTATAAAAGAAGAAAGTACTAAGAGAATGAAAATGCTAACATTATTAGGAATGTTGCAAGGTCTCCAAGATAGCTTGTAAGCACTACATGTCATGAACTGAGGACAGTCTAGTTGTGGCAGATGTCGTATACTGTATGAAGAACCCCTGATTGGATACTCTTCCAATCAGGAACTCTTCACACAATATATAAGGCTTTATAACATACTAGCTTCCCAGAAAACATACAGATTCAAAGGATCTCATCACATAATATATTTATACAACATTTAAACTACAAAGTTTATAATAAACAGTAATTTAGTACGTTTAGGTATATATTATTGACAAAACAAAAGTATATAGGTAAAAGTTTACATAATCAGTTCTCTCAACACACTAAACGGCCCACTCTTGCTCGGGTCCCCAAGCTAACTTCTGGCATCCCCCGACCAACCTCAACAAATAAGCCATCTTGTAGCAAAAGTCTAAGGGGGTGTAAACCTAAGCTTAGTAAGCAAACCCTCAACCACACCACAAGCAAATTATCAATACATTATATTCACACATATGAATAAATGAACAAATAGAATGCCGAACAAATAGAATGCCAAACAATACGTATAGTTAATTGGTTAATATACGTAACTTAGATTTAACGCTTTCCGAAGTCATGGTTGGAGTATATATGGCACCAGTCAAATCCAGATATTATACTAACACTTACTTTACTATGGAACTCCACGTTCCGTATTTAAATCAAACAAGTCCTTTATTTTCATAAAAACCAAGTTCTAGTATAACAGTAAGTGAGCCCTGCAATCCATACTTCCCCTTAAACAAAGGCTTTTGGAATCAACCCTTAGCCAAACGATTGGCGCCTCCAACGCCTAGTATTCCCACGGGTCAAGGTAAGGTCATTTTGTACAAGTATACGGTACAGAACTAATAAATTATAATGACAAGCCCCGAATGGCCTCTCTCTACCTCCGTGTAATTTGATGGCCAGAATTGTGTCTATGCAATACATGTTGATGCATGTACCAATTTTTTCTTATAAGCCGAGTATAGTTAAGTCCAATTTTGATGTGACCATCCAATAGCACACACAATTATTATCTATATTACCATGCAACAAACAAATTATCATTTGTACTTAATGTAATTTCACAATTCAGTACATAATAATATCCACAAGCATTTCCCAACCTCACACAACAATCAATTAACAATATCATTTAACTTCGCTATCTACAATCACATACAAGCATGGAATCATAGGGTAAATATTTACTCAGCCATGATGATTCACTCTAATCATAATAATCGGTCAAAAGATCTTTGCCCGCGTCAAGATCACTTGACCATTTCGATATAACAAGGATAATAAGTAATTGAATTAGCTAACGGTTCTAAATATCCGTTTATCTAATTTTACTTAGATTATCACTAATCATATGTAACTTTTCATTCTATTTCCAATATTTACGAACTTATAGTTGCTTTTAATCATTTTCGAACATACGTTCACATGGTGATGCCCATTTTAGACGTTAAAACTCATGTTTTACAATATAGGTTAAATTTATTAGAATTTTAACTATTGAAGCCTAAATATTCTTATTAGTTAGTTTTATATCCTATTTTAGTAGTTAACGATTTAATTAACCATTAGATTTTTACACTTAGATAATCTTATAGTTTATTATTTTAGAGGCTTATGTTATCGCTTATGTCATCAATTGCTTAAGTCATTTACTACATATGTATACTTATCCTTATGTATTTATGTACTTTATACATATATTATATATGTACTTATACTTTTAATATACTATTATGTATACTTGTGTACTTATATGTATAGTAGTACATATACCCATATATACATACGATTACATACATATTTTTATACATATTTTCGTATGTCTTGTATATCCTTTTAAGAAAGCTTCACAAATTTTATATTTTTGCACTTTAAGGGCTTATTTAGCAAGATATATGTATATATATAAAAGATATCCATGTACAAGAGTACCTATACATATGTTTATCGAGTGTATTCTTATATACACATACTTAAGCATATATACATATGTTCTTCTTCCATTTAACTAAGGATTTCCTACACTTCTAAGCATAAAAAATGTAACTTTTTTCCTTCAACAACATATATGTGCATATTACTCTAAGTTTCTACACTAACCTAACCTATACATCTAACCACTAAGTAAGATAGGAAATTACATAATAACATACCTTTTTCTACTTCGTTTATGGTAGTAGGAATTGTGAAAGTGAAGTTGAGAAAGTGTAGGAATAAGAGAGTAAGGGGAATTGTGATTTGGTGAGGGAGAAAAGGACTTTGTTATGTGTTGTGTTGTTTTTATGTTTAAAAAGATGAAGACAAGTAGGGTCTAAGTGGGGAGGGAAGTGGACGGCACAAGGAGGGTGAAATCGGAAAAGAAAAATTTGTGTGGAAAGTTAAGGAAAAGAAAAGAAATCTCTAGATAACAATGACATATTTGTTGACTTTTTAATATGTTAACTTAGTTAACCTTTGACTTGGTCAACATTTGACTTAGTTAACTCCTTAAGTTTACATGTAATATAAGTGTACATAATAAAGTAATTAGGGAAAATTAAGAAGAAAAGTAAGTAAATGAAAAGAAATATGCGGTTTATTGAAATGATTAGTAAGAATAAGTAATGAGATCTTCCTTTGGATGTTTATATCCTATATACATCATTTGGTAAGCTACTTAATGTAACTATCATGAAAAATATCATTTATAGTACCAATACTTACTATATGTAATATAATTATAAACTAAGCTCTTAACTTTATATAATACTTACCTAGTTATATAATTGGAAGATGGATGTGATCTATAATACAATATCCTAGTTTCTAAAAGATTACTTTAGTATTATATGTATTTATGAGTGATTAAAAGTTATCTTTGATCTTTTACTAATGATTTGACAAGATATTAAGGATATATTATCAATTAGGGTTTTATAGTAAGTTATGATGAATTGGTACTTTTATATCCTTAAAGTTATAGTTTTAGGGTTTTTATTACTTTTGGATGAAATCTTTAGTGTTTAGATACATTTAGGGTATAAAAGTTTTATACGCAATTGAATCTTCGATTATTATCTTAGGGATTTTTTCTTAACTAGCCTTGTCAACTTTTAGGAATATTTAACACACTTAAGTCTACTTCAGATGTTAGGTCAAAAAATTTAGGGGTTTACACGACAACCCTACAAAAAGCCTAATTATTACTCACTCAAGAGCCAAAATGTCATATGGCAACATTTCTAACTAATTCGAATAAAGGATCACCTTGTTAAAGCAAACAGTGCCATGATTCACTGAACAATTGCAATCTTTAACCTATTCTCTCAGGTGATAGTATACCGACAAAGCGTTACTGGATGACCAGACTAATCTCTAGCAAATTGTCTACTAAATGATAGCTCTTGAAGAGATTGAATCTGAAAACACTAAGGACTATCATGGCCCAAAGCAATAGAGTCATAATAGTCCTACTATACAAATCATTCTAGGATAGAAGCCGACCTTACAGCTACTATCTTAGACCTGATTTATATAAAGTATCTCCGATTAACCTGCTTTAAAGTAAACAATCTACAAATTAAATAAGTTATTTACTTAAGAAAGTATGAAAATATATACATACTATGATTCAAATATTACAATTAATGTTTATAAAATTTCATTGCATTATATTACCTAAGTAATACTTTATTTGAAAATAAAAGATTTTAAAATAAGGATTAAGACCTTAGAAATATATTTGTTCTTCAGATTTATTATATTTCCTCACTCCTCAAAATTCAACAATTACTAACTTCAAGGTAATTATAGGCCAATTCTTAGCTAACACTTGTAACAACATCTATAGGGATGTAAGCAACCAACCGCTTAATAAGTTGAGATGGAAAATTAAAACTATACATCAAACAAAAATAAGATTATCAACCAAATTAATTAGATGCAATGTATATACAAACAAATACCATCGTACAATGTTATTGGGTCCATCATGAGATTAAAAAAATTACACCTGCTTTAATCTAAGTTGAGAAGTTTAACACACATTTTAACAACTTATGACTAAAACCAAGCTTGTGTAATAGAGATATTGCTCTTCCCGCAACTACCTTCAAACCATTGACTTCATCCTTATCATAACCTTCTCTCTTGTCACGTAGTTCAACTAAGAATGAAGAAGGGACTCATTATATAACGCTATCCCTTTCGAAGGGGTTGGTATTTAGCTAGAGAATCCTAAACGTTTCTTCTAATGGGTTGCTATGCAAGTCCGTCTTAGACTTATAAGTCATATATTTAGTTAAGTGTAGTTTAAGGTGTTTAATTATCTCACACAAATCACATGAATTTCAATACAGAACATCAAGCCAAAATCATAAAATCAAATCTAGAAACATACACGTGCAGGCATCCATACAATCAACTATCTAACAAACACAATCAAGTATAAACCCAAGCCTCTAAGTATTATAAAACAATACTCCAAAATATAGGAAACTGTCAATCCTAACTTACCGGAACTTTCCACTTGCTCCCTCAAGGTGCAACTTACATAGGTCATCACCGATAATCCCTATAATACAAATGTTGTTTTAGTACTCATATAACTATCTTATATAAGCTTTATTCTGTAATTCTTTATGTTTCTTTAGTTCACAGTTTTATTATACCTAATTATTTAGGTTTTTAAATCTTTTACAATTATTCTTAACTTAGGCTAGGTTTTGATTCAATTTTTGAATTGGTTTTTAAATTAAGTTCTAATTCAATTTTCGATTATGGGTTTTACACGCAAACCCTAGAAGCTCATTTCGAACTATTATATGAAATTAATCACATTACACTTAAGTATTCTAAATCTCATATTTAGCCCCTAATTAGTTTTTTGATCCATACGATATACTATATTCCTAATTTAACTACCAAATTAGCTCTTAATGTAAGAATAACCTACATTTTTCATATAATTGCATAAATTCACCTTCAAAATCATGTTTATATCATATTTCTAATATTATAATACCGTTAATTTTTACCTAACATTTTCTACCCATTTAATTTCTATAGACACATATTATATATTGTTACATATTATACACTTATATCACCTATCTAATACTTCTAACACTACATATATCATCATTCATCATCCAACAACATGTCAAAATGTCTAATTATATCCTAAATCAAAACTTATACCTAATTAACCCTAAATCATAAAATTAGCTTGATTATACCATTTTACCCATTATTCATCACATAATACATACTTCTAACACTCTAAATACTACCAATATCATACTACATCAGCAATTAATATCCTAAAACACCCAATTAAATACTAAATCAGAATTTTCACCAAAATTAACGTTAAATTACAAATTTAAGCACAAATATTAACTTTTATGCATAATTTTAGTGCCTAAAAATTAAGTAAAAATTTAGAAAATAAATTTAAAAAAAAAACTCTTCATAGCATTACTATATATATCCTAAATAGTCTACACAAAAATTTTGAGGTTAAAACTATACTATTAAAGTCATTTTTTTCAATATAAAAATCTAACTCAAGTTTAAAGGTTTCTTAAGTACTATATATCAGAAGACCTAAATTTATCAAATTGATATTTTTTTGCCAAATCTACATACAAAAATACCTAAGAATACCAAATTTCATAATTTTCGGACTTAATTTACTATTTTTAGTAATTAACTAAAAATCGAATCAAATTTAAGTGCTCACCGGAAACTAACCTTGCCACCACCTTAGGTGTGTCAGTCTACCCAGCCAGGTGGTTCACTATATGGTGGTCTATTTAGTTCCTTCCTAAGTGGTCATTGGATGTGGTATCCCTTTTAAAAACTCTATTTGCATACTATTTTTCTAATTTTTTGTAAAAATGCTCTTTCTTCTTTTCTCTCCTCTCCCTAACATTTTTGGGATTCTAAAATGATCAAAATGAGTTTTGATGGAGGTTTTCTATATTTATAAAGGCGGTTAGAGTTTTTCTTTAATTTTACAAGTGCTATATGCCTCTTATCTCTTCTTTTATCACTTTCCATTTAGCCTAATATTATTGGTTGTTATTTTTTATTTAATTCTCAGCATGTCATGCCTCATTTTTGGACATTTCCATACTTTTCCATCTTTTTCTTGATTTTTCCTTAATTTTTTATGAATTTTCCTTAATTATATAGCATTATTTTGATATATTTCTCATATTTTAAGTAATTTCGCGTATTATTTCCTATACCTAAATACATATATAGTATAATTAAATACTATTAAATATTATTTAAGTTATTTTATGATTTTTAGTATGCCTATAATTTATTTTTATTGATATATTAATTATTGGAATTTATTTTACCTATTTTCGATAAATAATGGGTAATATACATATAATTCAATATTATAATAATTAATTATTTTATTATTTATTTTCCTAAATCCAAACTTATAGGATCACTTTTATTAGTATTCCTAATGTCATCGTAAAATTTGAGCTTAATCGAATAACCTACCTAATCGCCTTAAATTTTATGGACCAAACCCTAAACACTTGATTGCGAGGTTTATAATAAGAACTTAAAGAAAGAGTTAAAGGAAAAATAATGGGGTATGGAGAAGAAGTGTTGTGAACGGTAGCCAAGAATAGATAAGGTCGGTCGCTGAATAGGTCTAAGCTTAGGGAAAACTTGAAAAGGGTTAATGGGGAAAGGTACGAAAGGAGGCAAAAATGATGAATAAAATAGTAAACAAAAATCCACGAACAGCTCTAGAGGATAAGATACACCAATGGAACTTTCGAAGACTTACGCCATAATTCGATATGACGTACGAATTGGTTCAATAAGGTTACTCACCACCGAACCTTGCTTAAGGGAAAGGATAAGAGTGATGTCAAAAGTAAACAACAGTATTTATGCAAGCAAGAAAGAAATTACTCAAAGGTATGTTGAAGATAATCTGCCTTTTATAGCTACAAGTTCAAAGGTATTTATATCCGTAAGTTAGTACAACTTACCTAAAAGGGAAAAGACAAAAAAAGACATTTCCTAAAAAAGCAGTGTATACAATTTAAAAAGATAAAAATGAATATATAAGGAAAATAATCATTAATGCTACAGTAGCGATGCTACATTAGCAAGGTTGTTAGGAGATGTGGACAAAAAAGTATGAACAGATAGGCTTATTTGAGTAGAGATAGCTTGGTCAGTCTAGATTCTCTATCTCTCAGCTTCTCAACAAGGATGATACTAAGTTATTGGTTGGCTCAACGCTAGAGAGTAATCACCAACTCGGCATACCATAGAATAATGAGCGATCATACGGTACGGCATTAAAGATGGCTCGGCAAAGAAATAGTTGGCCTCGACAGGGGTTGGTTAAAATAGAAGGATTCATCGTGCCAGCCCTTCTACTCTTCAGGCTCGGCTGCGAGTTAAAGGTTTAATAGCCCGATTCACATCATTCCCTTCAAGTTGTTTTGGATTTAGGATCAAATCCGAATGGTGTTCACTTAGTTCTCCGTCAAGATGATATGGATTGAAGTCAGCAATGTTAAAGGCATTAGAAATCCCATAGTCCTCAGGCAAATCCAACCTGTAGGCGTTGTCACTGATTTTCTAGAGGATTCTGAAAGGTCCTTTCGCTCTTGCACATAATTTGTTCTTCCTTTTGTTCAGGAACCATTCCTTGTTGAGGTATAGCCATACCAAGTCTCTTAGCTAAAATTGTTTGGTCAACCTACCCTTGGTCTGTTTTCGCATTCTTCTGGCAACTTGGTCGATGTGCCAAGTAACCTTATCATAAATGTACTAGAGATATTGTACTCTAGCTAAGGCTTTAGGGTCTTCTTGCGTAGGTATTGGTACAGGGGCATAGTTGAGGGATAACTTGGGATTAAATCCATAGACCACCTCGAAGGGAGTTTGCTTAGTAGTATCATATACGGTTCGGTTATAGGCGAACTCGATCACTAGCAGGCAGACGTCCCAATCAGTTAAGTTCTTGCCTACTACAGCTCAGAGTAGCATACTCAAAGTGTGATTAACTACTTCTGTTTAGCCATTAGTTTGGGGGTGACATGAGGTACTGAATAGCAATTTGGTTCCCAACCAATGCCACAGGGTTCTCCAAAAATGGCTTAAGAACTTTAGGTCTCTATCAGAGACTGTACTTCTCTGCACATTGTGTATCCGCACAACCTCCTGTAAGAAAAGAGAAGCAATAGTTGAAGCATCGTTAGTTTTGGTACAGGGTACGAAGTGTGTTATCTAACCAATCCACAACAATCATTATAGAATCTTTGCCTCGGGCAGTTTGTGGGAGTTTAAGAACAAAGTCCACACTTAGTTTAGCCCACAGCCTCGTTAGAACAGGTAGGGGCATTGCTTTCCCTTGTTCGGCTCGATACTTAGCCTTTTTGCACACTACACAGCTTTCCACAACTCGATACACATCTCTTCGCATTCTCGACCAAAAGAATCGGCCATTCAATAGTTCACAAGTCCTCATCTCTCCAAAGTATCCGAAGAGCCCTCCACCGTAGGCTTCCCTGATTAATAATTCTCATAGAGAAAAAGTCGGTACGCACAATCTTCCCCTTAGGAATAGATAGCCATCCTCCACATGATACCCGTCCATTATCCTCCCATCGACGCATCACGAAATTATTAATCCAAAGTATGGATCCTCAAAGTAATGTTCTTTGATACTCGTAAAACCAAACAGCCTAGTTTGAAGTTCTAATAAGAGTGCATGCCTCCTCGAAAGAGCATATGCAATGATATTAGGCAAGTGCACCTCTCAGTTTTAATATAGTAAATGTGAGTCCGAGTCGATTCCTTAGAGATTTCGAGTACTAATATTAACCTTAACTCTATTATCTAACCGGAAAATCGTGATAAGTTGAATGAATTAAAAATACTAAAATTAACAAACTAAACTAATTATGGGACTTGATTAAGCAATTTAGAAAGTAATAAAACTAAGAACGACTTCAAGAAGGTAATAACGTATTTAAGAATTATTTCCCCTAATGTTCAACATGTGACTGCTTAAAATATATTCAATTTAATTTCTTTTATTCTTGACCGGAGGGATTCACAATTAAAGTTAATACCTTTCTCAAGCATATTAACCCTAATCCTAAATTATTTACCGGAATCTCTTCACTTAGTAATATAATTTAGAATTTAGAATTGCATTAATGTATAATGAATTCCCACACAAACAATCAACTTTCCGGAAGAAACATGTATCTTATCTCTAAATATACATGTAATTCTCTCTAATTATGCTAAGATCTTATTATACATGTAATTTCTCAACCATCATGCATAATATCATAGATTGATACTCTAGAATTACCAATTACTAATTAAACAACATAATTGGATCAAAAAAATATAGAAACTTTATTGAGAATTATAAATCAACCCAAAAGTCACATGAAACCCTAGGTTCCATAATCCTAAATACACGAATTCTAAGCTATCATAATGAAACTAAAAACGAGTTCCATCAAAAATATAAAATAAAACATGAAAAACCCCTTTGATTGATGAAAAATCTCTCCAATCTTGAAGTTGGTGTTGCTTTCGCCTTTTTCTTCTCCTTCTCCTCAAGTCTCTTCTCTTCTCTAGTGTCTCTTTCTTCTTTTGAAACCCTAATATGTCCTTTTATAATGTATTGTAAGGTTTCTGTTTTCGTCATCAGATACGGCCTAGGACATGGCTGTGTCCCCAGGTCGTGTAACTTTCTGACCCTGGCAAATTTTCCTGCATGGACACAGCCTAAGGACATGGTCATGTCCCAGACTATGTAACTTCAAAACTTCATAACTCCTTCATTTGAACTCCAAATCGAGTGAAACTTGATTCCTTTTCTTCGGTTTCAATCCTAGAACGCGTTCAAACCTTGAAATCAAAAGTTTACTCAATTAAGTATCAATTTCTTTAACGAAAACCAAAGATATAAGGGAAATACTATAAAATCACCATGTGAAATATATTTAAAATCAGAGTTATCATGCAACTATGTTGCTTTTTCCTTGCTTATACCTTATCACAAAATTGAACCCTTTAAGGAATTCAACTCACCTCTCCTGCCGCTTTAACAAGGTCATGTGCTGAACTTAGAGATAGAGACAAATTTCACTCAAATCAAAGCTAAAATAAGCAAGTTATGAAAGTTTGAAGATTGACACAGTCGAACAACATGAACTGTGTCGTTTCTAAGTGAATTTGGAGTTGATTTTCAACTGTCACAGCCTAGAATACAATCAAAAGACATGATCATGTCGTCAGTCATGCCGTTTCTAGGTTTAAAAAAAAAAAAAGGGACAAACGTGAAACACAAATTGTTACACGACCAAAAGACACAATTAAGTCCCCCAATTGTGTCTTTTCTAACCGACCTATTTTTTTTTATTTCCTCATATATAAAGCCTTATTTAGGTTTATTTTGAGAGAGCTTTTTTTCATGACTTTAAGGGAGTTTTTGAAGCTAAGAACAACTAAAAAAGCGAGGAGAAGAGAAGATTTCAAGATCTAATTTTATTTCATGATGCTTTTTTCAACTATTTTCTATACTTTGTTTTTAGATTCCTATTTTGCAATGTATAGTGAGTAAAATCTTAGTATCTAGGTTTTGTAGAACCTAAATCTATTCATGTGATATTTTAATTACTTGATTAATTTAGTTCTTTATTCTTTTCTTCATTCAATTATGTTTACTTCTTGATTTAGGTTATTATTTCCGTTAGTAATAATCTAAAGTCTGATATTTTATAAGAGAATCGAGAGATTTCTTATAAAATTAAAGCTAGGCATAGTTGATGAGAATTATTACAAGATTAGAGATAATTTGCAAGATTCTTCCAGATTTCAAATTAAAGTGTAGAGAATTCATTGTTCAATAATTCAATTTAAGGTCATGCTATTGAGAAAAGATTTTTATAGGTGATTCTAAGGTTAAAGTTAATTGGCTTGAGAAAATGGTTAACTTTAGTATAGAATTCTCCCGGTTAAGAAAGATTAAAGAATAAATTAGATTATCTTTAGGAAAATCACATATTAGATTTAAGGAAAATAAGATCTAGGTACAACGTTGAATTTTGAATTAATTAAATTGCTTTCTTGTTAATTCTTGGATTGCATCTTAGTTAATCTTTAATTAGTTTTAACAATAATTTAGATTTACATCTTTAAGTTTCTTGAAATTAAATTTATCGATTATATAATAGAGACCTAGTGAGTACTAGTAGTCAAATTTCTTGAGAGATCAATTCATTATATTATAAACTGATGGGTGCACTTGCCTACATCAGGCATTTCCAAATATAGGAATTGATTTATTATTTCGATTTTAATTCCATTTCATTTGAGATAATTCATACATATTGAACATAACATAAAAGTTATCACCTAAAGTTTTTTCAGAAATAATGATTAAAACGTATTTATTAGAATACCCTTCTTTTTATTTTTTATTTTTTAAGTAAACATCTACAAACAAAAAGATAAAATAAATAAATAAAATCTTCTTTTTCATTTACAATTTTCTATCTTTTATTTTTTTAGATTTTTGGAAAAATACTTTTTTGTCTTTTATGTTTGCAATGTAATTGCTATGTATTATGTACCTACTAGTTGGGATCAAACTAACACAGTTCTCTTTGTTTTATATAAGCTTTAGTATGCTAATTAATTTTATTTATAAAAAGAATCCATGTTCACATTATTTTCAAAAGATACTAGAAATCCAATTTTGACTCCTTTATTTTGAAAAACATAGAATGCCCTAACTTTAAAAAACGTCCAATTAAGAATTTTTTTTTTTTTTTACTTTTGAAAACTCTAATTATCATGGAAAATGCTAAACTTAAAAATATCCTAAAAACCTTCACTACATGTTCACTTCTCTAAATAAAATATACTTATGACGGAATTTGAATTCATTGGAATCAAATAAGCCAATAATAACTATTACGTTGTTCACTTGACAAAAATAGACACAAAGGAGTGGACATGCAATCCAACTAAAATGACCATAATCCCCTCATCTTCTACATTTCATCTTTTTTTTTTTTCCTCTCTCTCTCTCTTCACCGCTAAATAATTCAAAATAAACTTCTTACTTTAATGAATATTAAATAAATGTTCACGGAATTAATTTACTCAAACCATAACCAATAATATTCTTGTTTACTCTTTCATAAATACATATTAGTTTTATGATTTATATTTTCATTGTTGCAACAAGTGCGAACAGACCTATCTGAATTAACTTGAAGAAATGACAAACAACTCATTAGATTTAAAGATCAAAGTGAAGAATGCAAAATTGAAACTCAACGATCAATCAATAACAAGAATTATCAAGCTCAGTGGAGAAGAAAGATTAAGAAGGTTGCAAGAAAACTTATCTTTGATGGAGTTTGTTCGGAGAAAAAGGAGGCAAGGTTACAAATTACAGCTAAAACAACTTATTAATGAAAAAGAAATAATAAAGCTTATAAGCCCCGCAATCAGGTATTTGAGATTTAATTCATAAAATTTAGAGCGGTCGGGTAAGTTGCCTAATCGAGTCTAAATTTTTTTTACGAACCTAAGAATATTAGTAAAAGTAATTATATAAGTTTGGATTTAGAAAAATAAATAATTAAAAATTATAATATTACATTAAATGTATATTACTCATTATTTATCGGAAACACATAAAACGAGTTCCGATAACTAACGAATCGATAAAGATAAATTATTTGAACACTAAAAATTATAAAATGATATAAATAATATTTAAGTGTATTTATTTATACCATATATGCATTTACGTATGGGTAAAAATACGTAAAATCACTTAAAATACCCGAAATATGTTAAAATAATACTAAATTAATTATCAAAAATTAATAAAAAATAAAGAAAAATTGTGAAAGATGTAGAAATGTCTTGATTAGGACATTGAAGCACCACATCTCTCCTGCTAGGAGCTATCTACTACATCTCCTCAGAGCACCATATTACATCAATTAGGACACTATGTAAACATGTGTCCATAACCTAAGCATTTGAAGCACTTCACCTTACTTATCTTCCATCCAAAGGTTTGTCTTTTCTCATATGTCCTTGAGGTCGGCCTATCTTCAGCTCGGGTCTTCTAGCTTGTTTGGCTATCATCAAGTCAATCATGTTTTTCCTCAACTTAAGATGATCTCCTCTATTTGAAATGAGCAGGTTAATGCAGAGCAGGAGCTCAAGAAGAACTCGGCCTGAGTCAACTTAGGGCATTTCTCCTTTACTTTTCAACCCTCTATGCTATCTTAATGGCCTCCTCCAGTGTATAGAACATCTATACTTCTACAATGTTACACATCTCATAATTAAGTCCAAAAATGAATCTCGATACTGTACAAGCCTCAGGTTCATCTACATCAACTCGGATTATCAACATTTGGAATTCTTTTACATAGTCATTAACAGATCGGCTTCCTTGGTGAAGCTCTTGTAACTTAGCAAATGTGTCTTGCAAATATGTCTCAAGTATGAATCTTCCTCTCAACAGTCTCCTCATCTCTTCCTAAGTTCTCACACTTCTTCTTCCATCTCTCGCTCTAGCTACATTTAAGTTCTTCCACCACATAATAGCATATCTAAAAAATTCAAGTGAAGCAAGTTGAACCTTAACTGTATCTGTATACTCATAACAATCAAACACCTTCTTAACTTTCTCTTCCCACTTTAGATACTCACTTGCATCTCCACTGCTAGTAAAAGTTGGAATTTGGACCTTAAATTGTCAAGTCCATGATGAGCTCCATGTCCTCGTTCTTATGCCTCATAATATTCCACTTCAACTTCTTCTTCTCACATCTACATCCTTAACATCCTCCTGAATTTGTTCTAACTCCAATTTTCATGTTACAACTCAATCTACCACTCCTCCAGCTTGGTAGGGTCAAATTGAGAGATTAGTTTGGCCAATTTAGCCATATCATCTCTCAGGAACATTCTCAACTCAACCATGGTGAGGTACACCCTGTGGTTGTTGCCTGTTAGCTTGCATTGTGTTAATTAGACTCTCAATCAGATTGGTAAGTTTATCTAGCTTATCATCAACAAATACAGGGGTGTTATTATTGTTTTGACCTCAGTTAACGTAAGCATCACTATTCTAGAAAGTTGTGAATACTTGAATCCAACATTATGTGATACTCCTCCAACAAGTTAACAACACTAGACCCAACAAACACTTTTACTCACTTCCCAAAAACTTACTAATGCACTCTAACAACTTCAACACCGAACACAACTTAATGTAATACCAAAATGGAACTTACTTTGTTTTTGTAGTGAAAAATAAAGTAACAATGGAAACTACTCTTACCGCTTCACAAACTTTTACTATACAGCCCACAGCTTCAAACTAACTCTACTCAAACATATTGCAACAACTACAGAATGAACATAACAGCCAGTAATAGTAAGCATGAACAAAAGTTCACTGTAGCTTCACACGCTCCCTCTCGAAACTATGCTCTAATACTAGCAGAGCTAATGTGTCTCTAGAATCGTACATACGAAGGCCATACCACAACAAATAGAAACAAGAAAATAAAAAGGAGTTTACCAAATCTGAATGGCCACCAACGTCCCAATACTTAATATGATACACGGATGTAGTATTAGGGCTGTTCACTATTAAATCTTGCTGAAAAAGCTAGACAAGAGTAAGGATGCCACTAGGATGGGTTTGGAACGGGTTTTGCAAAACCCAAACGCGATCCAGTACCATATAGTGCTTCCAAAAACCCTATAAGGTTTTTACTCTATTTTCAAAACCTACCCCTATAAGGTTTTGAAAAACTTGGTTAGAACCTGACTCAACTGCTTATGCTAAAAAAATTATAAAACGATATATTTAATAAAAATAGGTACTCTTGTTCACAAAATAACATGCTTAGAACATAAGCATGCCAAAGTGTCCATGCATCACATCACCATAAAATTTAATTTTCAAATAAGCCACTATTAGAAATCCTTGTTGCAAACCTAAAAGTAAAACATGAAAACAATATCCATATAAATATTATGTGGCTTAGGGTATTTTGAAAGGAAAGAGACAAAAGATATTATTCTATTATTTATATTCTATCAATATTATATTCTATTATTCATAAATATTATCATATTAGTAACTCATGCTTCGTGAAGCACCAATTCCCTATAATGTAGACATAATGATATAAGCCATAGGGATGGGATTAAGGGCTCTTATATATGTACATATTATTATTTTAAAACAAGTTCGGATTTTCTATCAAGTTTTTCTTAAATTCCAAAACCTGACCCGTAATCCTATAAGGTTTGAGAACTAATTCTAAAACCCGCCCTTAATGGTTTGAGCAGGTTAGAAACCCTACAATGACCCACCTAGTGGCATCCTTAGATAAGAGCTTAAAGGATAAGAGAGAAGATACAGCTAAGTGCTCTTAAAAAAAGTGTCTATATTTGATGATGAAGATTGATGATGTATGTATACAAGCAAATGGGTGTTTATATACTTGCCACACTAGAGTTACAATACATAGATGGAAAAGACAAAAGGGTATTTTACAAATAAGATACATAAGACATGTTAAAAAGAGTAAAAAGGATAAAGAATATTCTGTACGAAAAGTAAGGAATCATTCTAAAATGTTGTGCCAAAAGATATGGGTTAAGAGATGACTAAGGGCTTGTAGTGCCATTGGCTTTGCTAAAATGAATTCTTAGGTAGCTTAGCAATTACAAGATCCATCTCGAAAGAGGTCACAAGAAAGTCAGCAGCTGGAGCAGACCTAGTCTGGTTCAAATCATAGCTTAGGTGTTTAAAGATGCTTAGATTCTTCTCAGGTTACTCAACTTGGCAAATCAAAACGTTGGCAACTTGGATTAGATAGATGCTCAATACTTAGTAGCTCAAAGACTATGTTAAACCTTATTAGAGTTTGGCAATAGATGAGGTTACTTAGCAAGTCAATAGATCTACTCGGCAGCTCATCTAGCTCGGTAATGAAATCCTCTCCTCTTAGTAGTTCTCAAGCTTGGGCGCATCGAGTGAGTCTTGTTAGTCCTCTTGCTTAACTTCTAGTGATTATTTTGAGGAATTGATTGGTATTAGACATTGAGGTGTATGGACATGAGAAGAGATGAAGAAGGTCATGCAAAATAAATTCATAGATGAATCTTACTATCAAGACACATTTGCAAAATTACATGAACTTAGACACAGTAACCAAACTATATGTAGAAGAGTTTTAAATCCTGATGATACGAAGTAAAGTAAAGGAACTAGAAGCCCGAACTGTTTTAAGATTTGTCACAAGTCTGAAATATGGACACTACAAAATTATAGACATATTGTCTTACAGAACCCTTGAGGAAGTTATTAAGGTCGCCTAACATGTTGAGAGACGGAAGAGAAACTAACTTTATCAACTTGCTAGTTCCCGACTTGTTTCAATAAGTCGACCTACCTAAGGATACATGGTAAGAAACCTGTTGGTTCAACTATGGGGGAAGGTTGGATGTAGACTTTAAAAGGAGTAAGGAAGGAACAAGGAGGAAAAGAGAAGGAATTTGAAAAAAGGTAGACCTCCGGAAGGAAGACTAGCTAACTAAAGTGCTTGAAGTGTAAGGGCTTTGGTCATATAGCTACTCAATGTCCAACTCAACGAATGATGGTCATTAAAGGTGAAGTACCAACCTTTGAAGTATATGGTATGGATGAAGAAGGTAGTGAAGCAATGGAAGAAAAGGAAGACGAATTAAAGGTAGAAGTTATAGGAGATAATATCTATCCTAAAGAAAGAGACATGTTAACGTTGGTTATCCGATAAGCTCTTAGTGTGGAACATGATTAAGAAGAAAAGCAACATGAGAATTTGGTCCATACTACCTACAAGGTAAACCTTCAACTCTATCTTTGATTAATGATAGTGGAACCCGTATGAATGTTGCTTCTGCTCGAATAATAAAATAGTTGAAATTACCGACCTCTATGCATCTTAAACCATACAAGTTGCATTAGCTGAATGAGAGGAAATCATTGCATATCACAAAGCAAGTATTATTTCCAATAACTATTGGGAGTTACAAACGAGGTCATGTGTGATGTGTTACTAATGTGTGCCTCCTATATCCTATTAGGCTGACCTTAGTTGTTTGATTGAAGAATCCTAGACGATGGATATAAAAATACCTATAGTTTTGAGAAAGATGGCTGACCTATTACATTTTTTCTAGTGATACCAAGTCAAATCAATAGCATACAGTCCAAACTAAATCAAAAGACTAAGAAAACCTTGGTAATCAGCCGAACCATATTGAAAAAGATTGTAAAAAGCAATAAACCAACCTTCTTGTTGGTACAAAGATTGTTGGAAATTCATAAACATACCGACTTACCTGAAGAGGTCAAAGAATCACTTAGAAAATTTGTCGACTTATTTCCAAATGAATTACTGAAGGGTTTACCCTAAAGTAAGGAATAGAGCGTGGCATTGATCTATGCCTTGGAGCCATATTGTCGAACCAACCAATCGATCGCATAAATCTTAAGTAAGCTACTAAGCTATGAAGACAAGTGAATGAACTCATTGGGAAAGGTTATGTTCATGAAAGCATGAGTCCATGTGTTATGCCCCCATTATTAGTTCCCGAAAAGGATGGAAGTTAGAGGATGTGTATAGACAGCCGAACTGTTAATAAGATCACCATCAAGTATTGATATCCAATTCTCGAGTTAGACGACATGTTAGATGAGTTTCATAATGTAAGTATATTTTCTAAGATTGATCTTGAGTTAGGATACCATCAAATCCGAATGTGTGAAAGCGATGAGTGGAAAACAGCCTTCAAAACAAGACATGGATTGTATAAATGGCTTATCATTCCATTTGGCTATCTAACGCCACAAGTATGTTTATAAAGCTTATAAACTATGTGCTACGGAACCAAATAGGAAAGTTTATTATCGTCTACTTTGATGGCATTCTGATATATAGCCCTGACCTACCTTGTGAAGTGCTCCAAGCTGAATAGTTATTTAGTAATCTAAAAAAGTGTTGTTTTTGTTAGGAAGAAGTTATATTCCTTAGGTACGTAGTCAGTAGAGAAACCCTTAGAATCGACGAGGAAAAGGTTCTAGCTATTGTTGAATGGCATACCCTAACCTCATGTGTTGACGATAGAAGATTTCACAATTAAGCTTCTTTCTATTGCAGATTCATACAAAATTTTGGCACTATTGTAGCACCCGTTATTGAGCTTATGAAGAAGAATACTGAATTTCAATGCGGAAATAAAGAAGAGGAAATTTTTACTCAATTGAAGAAGAGGTTGACTTTAGCACCCATATTATCTTTCCGTGACTTCAACAAGGTTTTTAAATTAGAATGTAATGCCTTGAGAATTAGAATTGGAGCAGTTCTCATGCAAGATTGTCAACTTATTCCCTACTTTAGCAAGAAACTTAAAGGACCTATTTAAACCACTTAATGTACGGTCAAGAGTTGTATGCTGTTGTCTAAGCTATACAGACTTAGCAACATTACCTATTACTAAAGAAGTTTATTATACATTCTGATCACCAGACCTTTGAGATACCTAAGGAGCCAACTAAAGCTCTTAAAGTGACAAATTAAATAGGTTGATTTCTTAGAGGGATTCACATTAATGATCAAATACAAACGAGTGAAGGCTATTATAGTTGCAAATGCCTTGTTGAGACAATATATATAACCTTTTGAGGTACAAACAAGATTGCTTAGATTTATAAGCATCGAGGAATAGTATCCCCAAGACCCCTATTTCAGATTGATCTTTACTTAATGCAAGGACAGGAGGATGTTGGATGACTACTTTATGGAAGAAGGATACCTTCTCTATGCAAGAAGATTGTATATGCCAAGTTGCTCAATACAGGACTTACTCATCCAAGAAGCCTACAGAGGAGGACTGTTTGGCCATATTAGAGAGAAGTGGACATATGAGCTATTGAGATCAAGGTTTTACTAGCCTAAGATGATGAGAGATATCCACTATGCAACTTGCAAAGAAGCTAAAAGCCAAGCTAAGCAAGGGAAAGCTATGTCCTTACCAATATTGACTAAGCCATAAGAAAACTTAAGTATAGATTTTGTTCTTAGATTGCCAAAGACTATACGAAGAAAGGATTCTATGATGGTCGTAGATGATAGATTTAGCAAAATTGTACATTTTTTACCCTATAATAAAACTGAGAATACTTTCTTTGTTAGTATTGTGTCTTATAGAGAATTGAAGTTTTTGCGCCTATTTTGGAAGACATAGTGGCATTGATTAAAGATTGAGTTACTGTTTAGTACATCTTGCCACTCGTAGACCAATAGTCAAATAGAGGTCGTCAATGGAATGCTAAGATCTCTTCTTCGAGCTATTACTGGATAAAATCAGGCTAATTGGGATTTCTGCCTACTTATAGTGGAATCTGCCTACAACTGAACTATTCGTAACACAACCAGCAAAACAACCTTTGAGGTAATGTACAATTACAATCTTGAGCTACCACTTGATCAAATACCAGCAATAAGGACCAAATAAGGTAACTTAGGAGTCAAGGACCGAGCTAAAGCTATATAGCAAATCTACCAATGGGTTATAGGGCAACTAACTTGAGTTGCCAAGAAACTAATACAAGAGCCAAAGGTTTACTTAACCTAGTCTCCTGAATTCTCCTTTGTTAAGCTAGTTCTTTAGACCCCAACTTGCAAGTTGAAGATATTAACCTGTATGACCTTTCCAACTTTCAAGCCATTTGGTGTGTAAACTTAACAAGCTCAGATGTAGCTGAGCTATTAAGAGCTCTTCATCTCCAATTCCAAATCCCTTACCCTAAGCTACCCAAGAAGCTGACTCAAGCTGACCTTATCCGAACATCTCAAAAACCGTTACTAGCAAGTGCTCCAACCTCTTCCTCAAAGTCATGTGTCACATTTCCCATGCACAAAAACCTAGCAGAAGAAGTTTCTCTTTCTAGAAGGATTACTTAATTATCCTTTTCTTTTTGTATTATTGTTAGCATGTAATCTTTACACATTGTGGTAGAATAGCGCATTTGTAACCCTAGGAAGCATTAGGTATAAATACCCACTTATGGATAATAGTTGTAATCAGTCTTCTCTTAATGTTAATGAAAATTTCCTCTTTGAGTACTTCCATGTGAAGCTTTTTTCTACCTCTAGCTCATAGCAACCTTTGAGCAAAGTTGTGTCAACGAGCAATTCAATATTTTGGACCGATACGTCACATCCAATGAGGTATTGGTTCGAGAGTGCCTAAGCGGTAAGTTACATCTGCAAGTAGCTTACAATGCTTAATCCTTTTTCTTTCCCTTGCGTTTTTCCATCCAAAACCATACATTTCCTTTCTTCAATAGCTATTCTTTGGGGAACCCATCTACGCATAAGTAAAACCTCTTCCGAGATACATCAACTACTCTCTTAAATGAATTGGGGATTACTATTTATAAAAAATTCTAAATTTAGGGGAAAAAAAACTATATCTTAAAGGCAATTAAACACCATTCATATAATCAGTTAAGCATATCAAATATAATTAACAATACTAAACATGTAAGACATAATCAATCAATCATATTAAACATTTAAAATGTAAATTAACCATAGTAACTCATAAGTATGATGATTAACCATGTCAAACATGTAAATAGACTCACTAAATATATTAATAAGATAAACATGTCAATTGATTATGTTAGTCATGCAACAATAGTAATAATATCCAAATGTACAAACAATTGAATGTGACATATAATTCAGTATTAAATCAAAATTACAATAACTACACGTATTAAGAAAAAATATAAGAAACCTAACCTATATAATAAAAATGATAGCAACAACAACAACAACAATAATAATAATGATAATCAGGGTCATAGCTGAATCAAAAATTGAAAATTTAGTGAAAAAAAAAATTGATAAGAAAATAAAAAGAAAAAGTTAGTATATACATATACATATATATATATATATATATATATATAAAGAGAGAGAGAGAGAGAGAGAGATGAACACAAATCAAATACTAAAGAAGTTGCATTACAAAGGTCAAAAGCGAATCGAGTTAGCTCTCCAATGAGTAATGTACAACAAAGGTCAATAGACTTCAAGGTTTGATGACGTAGTTTAGTGGTTATCGGAGTATAGGGGAATGTCAGATGTAGCTATTGGGTAATGAACGTTGAGATGGTGATGGTTTTACTTTAGAAGAGGTAGTAGTTGATAATTCTCTATTGCAAACCATGACCAAAAACAGATAAGGCCAGTCGTTGGATGGGTCTAAGCTTGCAGAAAGCTCGAAAAAAAGATTAATGGGGAAAGGTATGAAAAGAGTGACAAAGATGAATGATAAGTAAAAACCCACAAACAGCTCCAGAGAATATGTTGTATGAATAAAACCTCCAAGGACTTACAGTACAATTCGACATAATTCATAAATTGGTCCAGTGAGGTTACTCGCTACCTAACCTTGCTCAAGGGAAAGGATAAAAGTGATGCCGAGAGTAAACAAGCAATGTTTACGTAAGGAAAAAAGTACTCAAGTGTATTGAAGGTAATCTCATAAGTTACAGCTATAAGTATAAGAGTATTTATACCCGTAAGTTAAGGTAATTTGCCCAAAAGGGAAAAGACAATAAGGTCATTTCCTAAAGAAGCAATTGTACATGATACAAAGGGTAAAAATGAATATACAAGGAAAATAATCATTGGTGCTACAGATTCTCCATACGATATTATACACATGGCGATGCTGCATTGGCAAGGTTGTTGGGAGATGCAGAAAAAAAGTACGGATAAGTGGGCTTATCCGAACAGGGATGGCCTAGTCAATCCGGATTCTTTATCTCTTGGCTTCTCGACAAGGATAATGTCAAATGATTGGTTGGCTCAATATTAAAGTAACCATCAACTCGACATAACACAAAATAATGGGTGGTTATACGGCATGGCATTAAAGGTGACTCGATAAGAAAATACTCGGCCTTAATAAGGGTTGGTTGGAACATAAGGATTTATCGTACCAGCCCCTCTAGTCCTCGGGCTCGGCTGCGGGTCAAAGGTCCAGTAACTTGATTCCCATCACTCCCTCTGGGTTGTTTTGGATTTGGGATCAAATTTAAATGGTGTTTACTCAGTTCTTCGTCAAGGTGATATGGATTAAGGTCGGCAATGTTGAAGGTGTCAAAAACCCCATAACCCTTAAGCAATTCCAACCTATAAGCATTGTCACTGATTTTCTAGAGAATTCTGAAAGGCCCTTCCGCTCTTGCAGATAATTTGTTTTTCCTCTTGTTCGAGAACCGTTCCATACTGAGGTATAGCCATACCAAGTCTCCCGACTGAAATTGTTTGGCCGACTTACCCTTGGTCCTTTCTTGCATTCTTTTAGTAGCTTGGTCGATATGCCGAGTGATCTTACCATAGATGTGCTAAAAAGATCGTACTCTAGCCGAGGCGTCAGGGTCCTTTTGCACGGGTGCTGGTATAGGGGCATCGTCGAAGGGCAACTTGGGATTGAATCCATAGACCACCTTGAAGGGAGTCTGCCTAGTAGTATCATGTACAGTTTGGTTATAGGCGAATTCAACCACTGGTTGGCAAACATCCCAATCGGCTTAGTTCTTGTCTACTGCAACTCGAAGTAGTGACCCCAAAGTATAATTAACCACCTTTGTTTGGCCATCAGTTTAGGGGTGACATGATGTATTGAAGAGTAATTTGGTTCCTAACCGATGCCACAAGGTTCTCCAGAAATGGCTCAAGAACTTCGTGTCTCTGTCGGAGACTACACTCTTCAGCACACCACGTATCCACACAATCTCCTGTAAGAAAAGAGAAGTAATGGCCAAAGCATCGTTAGTTTTAGTGCAAGGCATGAAATGTGTCATCTTACTGAATCAATCCACAATGACCATTACAGAATCTTTGCCTCGAGCAATTTGCAGTAGTTTGAGAACAAAGTCCATACTTAGTTTAGCCTACTACCTTGTCAGAATAGGTAGGGGCATTGCTTTCTCTTGTTCGGCTCAACACTTAGCCTTTTTGTATACTGCACAGCTTTTCACAACTCAGTGTACATCTCTTCGCATTCTCGATCAAAAGAATCGGCCATTCAATAGTTCACAGGTCCTCTTCTCTCCAAAGTATCTGGAGAGCCCTCCATTGTGGGCTTCTTTGATTAATAATTCCCATAGATAACAAGTCGGTACGCATAGTCTTCCCCTTCGGAATAGATAGCCATCCTCCACATGATACTCGTCCACTATCCTCCCATCGACGCATCACAAAATTATTGATCCAAAGTGTGGATCCTCAAAGTACTGTTCTTTGATACTTGCAAAACTAAATAACCTAGTCTGAAGTTCTGATAAGAGTGCCTGCCTCCTCAAAGGAGCATCAACAACTACGTTGCTTTTTCCTTGTTTGTACCTTATCACAAAATTAAACCCTTCAAGGAATTCAACCTACTTCTCCTGCCACTTTGAAAACTCGGTCTGACTTCGAAGGTACCTCAGCGATTCATGGTCAATATATATGACAAATTCTCTTGGCAATAAGTAATGTTGCCACACTTGCATTTCTCATATTAGTGCTAAAAGTTCCTTATCATACATGAAGTAGTTCAGCTGTGGTCCTCGAAACTTCTTACTGTGGAAGGCAATTGGTCAACCTTCCTACATTAGGACAATACTTATTCCAACACCCGATGTGTCGCATTCTAGCTCAAAAATTTTGTCCAAGTCAGGTAGTACTAATACCAAGGTAGAGGTCAATCTTTCTTTTATGTCGGCAAAGCTCCTCTCCTCCCTTCCTCCCCATTAGAAGTCAGTGTTCTTCTTTGTTAGCTCGGTAAGTAGCGTAATCATGGTGCTAAAGTTCCTGATAAACCTTTTGTAAAACGAAACCAATCCATGGAAACTTCTTATATCGACACAAGTAACAAGAGTTGGCCACTTGATAATTGCTTTGATCTTCTCATCATCGACTCACAAGCCTCCTACATTGACTACATAGCCCAAGAATACCACTTCCTTTTGGCAGAACCAACATTTCTTCAAGTTGCCGAATAGTCTCTCGACACAAAGGATATCCAAAACTGCTCTAAGATGTTCATAGTGACTTGGCACGTCGGCACTGTAGACCGGGATGTCGTTAAAGTACACCACGACACACTTCCTGATGAGATGTCTCATCACATAGTTTACAAGTCTCATGAAAGTGCTCAAAGCATTAGACAATCCAAAGGACATGACCATTCACTCATAAAGTCTATGTCGAGTCTTGAACGAAGTCTTTCATTCGTCTCTTAACCTCATGCGAATTTTATGGTAGCCAGACTTAGGATCAATCTTGCTGAAAATCTTAACTCTATGCAATTCATCCAACATATCTTCTAGCCTTGGGATCGGATACTTCTATTTGATGGTAATTTTGTTCACAGCTCGGCCGTCAACACACATCTGCCAGGTTTCATCCTTCTTCAGCACTAGAAGTGCAAGCATAACACAAGGACTGAGACTCTCTCTCACATAACCTCTCTCCAATAACTCATTGACTTGACATTGAAGTTCATAAGCTTGCTCGAGATTCATTCGATAAGTTGGCTTATTCGTTAGTACAGCACCGGGTACTAAGTCAATGCAGTACTCTATGCCTCGAGTTGGGGGCAACCCCTCAAGTAACTATTCTGAGAACAGGTCAACATAATCATCTAGCAACCCCTTAATTTCCTGGAGAAGTTCACTACGCTCCTTCATTTCCAATAGTCGCTTGACCAATAATGAGGTCAATTTGTCAACTTTGATGGCTTCTTGTAACTCAGCTCTACTCATCACCAGAGCTTTCTTCGATCCATGAGTGAGTTTCATCTATAGCTTGTGAACTTCTCTTGGCAGCATCGGATTTAACATGATCTTCTAGTCATCCTTTTCCAACTTATACATGTAGCTGTCATGTATAACTCTCTTGTCAAACAACTACAGCCTACCCGATAACACGTGGGAAGCACACATAAGCAGCACATCACAGAGGATTGGGTCAAAGTAAATCCCTATAGTGATCAGTAGTAGTATTTGCCAAGTGACATGTAATGCTCTTTACTCACTCAACCAGTGCAACTTGTATGGCCTACGATGTGCAATAATCGACAGCTTCAGTTTTAAAACAAGATCGGCCGATGCCACAGTAGTGCAACTTCCACTATCCACAATGAGAGTATACATCCAATTATTCACCTTGTAGGTGGTATGAAATAAATTCTCTCTTTACTCTTCCTCTCGTGAGGGTTCCATGCTCATATTACTCCGGACAACCATGAGTAACTGGTTTAAGTCCTCGGGAAACACGACCTCTTTAATTAATTCTTTCTTGGCATTTTCTTTCTCAACAAGAACCTCCTCCTCCTTAGGTTCCTCATTCGTACTCTTTACTTCTAACTTCGAGATGTCTCCCTTAATGACCATCATCCTTCAGTTCAGGCACTGAGCAGCCATATGTCCGAACTCTTGACACTTGAAGCACTTGATTTAGTTAGTCTTCCTGCCAGACCCTTACCCCTTCTCATACGTTGAGGTCAGCACTACATCTTTAGGGCGGCCTTTCTGCTCGGCTCAATACTAAACTGAGCTCGATGATTAGCCTGTCCTAGTCAACTAGTTGGCATTCTGGTTGTTGCTCAGCTCCTTCTTTGCCTTTCCACTCACTAGGCAATCCTGACAGCCTCATCTATTGTGTCAAATAGTTAGAGCTCCACAATATCTCAGATGTCTCCTCTCAATTCAATAATAAACCTTGAGACTATTCGGGCCGGTGGTTCCTCCACTTCGCATCTTATCATAAGCATTTAGAATTCTTAAACATACTCATCAACAGTTCGGCCTCCTTATCTCACCTCCTAAAGTCAAGTGAAAGTATCTTGGAGATACGTTTCTAGCACGAATCTGTTTCTGAGCACTCTCTTCATCTCGAGCCAGGTGTTAATTTCTCAATACCCCTCTCTTCTTCTCATGGCCTGAAAATTCTTCCACCACATGGCAGCATATCCAAAGAATTCAACAACAGCAGTCCTCACTGTCTCATTGTGCTCATATTGATAGTAATCAAATATACGCTTTACCTTCTCTTACCAATCTAAATACTTGTTAGCATTCCCAGATCCATTAAACTCGAAATCCAAAGCTATACATGATCGGATGCTTTGGGGACTTGTATATGCTCCTCTTCAAAATACTCTTCTTCTTCCTCTTCAAGCACTCCCAGGTTTATCCTTCACTCGACTCATTCGCCAACTCCTCTACCTCGAACCGATCAAGCTAAGTTCCAATCTCTAACAGGTTGAGTAGCTTGTGGAGTGTTTTGCGTGACCTTAATGGGTTGACAAGACAATGCATAAATAGCTTAAGTCAAATCTACCAAGAGGTTAGCTACCCCATCATGTCTCTCGTCAATGCTTCTAGGAGATCCCTGAGATTGTCATCCATGGTGAACAACTCCACCGTCATCACTAGTACTAACATTCATACTTGGGTCTGTTATATTTCCTCACAAAATAAAATTCAAATAAACACTTTAGAAAGTAAACAACTAATAACACAGCAGTCAAATAAACATAGTAACTGACTCTGTTTCTCACACACAAAACAGAATATAACAAAACTCAAGAAAAACTAGCTACAGCTCACCAAAACCGCCACTTTGATATCAAGATGTTGCAAACTGTAACTAAGAACAGACAAGGCTGGTTGCTGGATGAATCCAAGCTTGCAGAAAGCTTGAAAAAGGGTTAATAGGAAAAGGTACAAAAAGAGTGACAAAGATGAATGAAACAATAAATGAAAACCCACGAACAGCTCCAGAAGATATGACACACCAATGGAACCTCTGAGAACTCACGGCACAATTCGACATGACACACAAATTGGTCTAGTGAGGTTACTCGCCACTTAACCTTGCTTAAGGGAAAGGATAAGAGTGATGCTAAAAGTAAATAAGCAATATTTATGCAAGGAAAAAAGTATTCAAGTGTATTAAAGGTAATCTCATAAGTTACAACTATAAGTACAAGGATATTTATACCCGTAAATTAGGGCAATTTGCCCAAAAGAGAAAAGACAATAAGGTCATTTCCTAAAGAAGCAATTGTACATAATACAAAAGGGTAAAAATGAATATACAAGGAAAATAATCATTGATACTATAAATTCTCCATACGATACTGTACATATAGCGATGCTGCATTGGCGAGGTTGCTAGGGGATGCGAATAAAAAGTACAGACAGATGGGCTTGTCTAAGCAAGGATGGCCTAGTCAGTCCGAATTCTCTATCTCTCGACTGTTCGGCAAGGATGATACCGAGTGATTAGTCGACTCGGCATTAGTGTAACCATCAACTCAGCATAACATAAAATAATGGGCAGTCATGCGGCACGGCATTAAAGGTAACTCAGCGAGGAAGTACTCGACCTTAGCAAGGGCTGGTTAGAACATAAGAATTCGTCATGGCAGCTGTAAGCCCTAAAGCCAAGCCATGTAATCATAGGTTTGAGCTTAAAACCCAAAGTTTAGGGCGATCGGCTAAAGGATCCGATCAAACCTAAATTATAAACTATTTAGCAAAATACCAGTAAAAATGACCTTGTAAACTTAAATTTAAGAAAATAAGTAGTAAAATAGGAGACTATAAAATTTTCAAATTTTAAGCATAATAACTGCTAATTACCGAAAAGGCAAAAACTGTAATATAATAACTAATAAATTATTAGAGATAGATTATATGTATACTAAAAATTTTAGAATGACCAAAATAATATTTAGAAATGTTCACGTATACCCTACATGTATTTAAGTGTAGATAAAAATACGCGTAATTACTAAAATTGGCCGAAAACTAAGCAAATAATTAAAGAAAACTACAAAATAATTATAGAAAAGTTAGAAAAAAATCAGAAGAGGATAACTGAAGCAAGATCAGGTCGTGGCAAGTTCAAATCAGAAAAAGAAAAATTATCCAATAAGAATTGGACAAACAAAAAGCCAAAAATCAAGGAATTGGGGCAAAATCTCATCAAATTAATGCACATTAAATTCTACAATTGTCTATAAATAAGGAAAAAAATTCCAGAAGTCATTTGGCCAGTTTGAAATCTGAGAAAAATCGAAACACTGAAAAAATCGAGAGAAAATCCAGAAAAAAAAAAAAAAGAAAACTGTGCAGATTAGCAAGGTGAACTAAAACCACCACCCACCACCACCTGGGACCGAACCACCACCACCACTTGGGACCGAACCACCACCACCACCACCCTACACTAGAACCACCGCCTGGACCGGCCGACAGCCTCGGACCGGGTTTGGACGGCCAGAAAGCTTCGAACCGGTTAGTCATTTATTCACCCCGATTTTTGTATAATTTTGTAAAATTAGTTATTTTGCCCAGAAAATTATGAAACTTGTTATTTTGAGGTTTTATTGTATGTAGATTTAGGGAAAAATATTGATTTAGTTTAATTATGTCTGGAAATATAGGGTCCTTAATAAATTGTTCAAAACCGAGCATGATTAAACCGGAAAATAAATAGGCTTAGGAGTGTAGTTTGGGGCTCAAAATTTTTCTGTAGGATGCTCATATGATGTAGAACAGTGCTATGAAGCCATTTTTTTAAAATTAATTTTCGAAATTTTTAAGTTAATTTTTAGCCCTAAAATGATGGTAAAATTGGGTGATTTAGGATTAATTAGGTGATTAGGATGTTAATTACTGATTTGGATCTTAATTAGATGTTTAGGGAAGTTAATCTCTGCAGTGGAACCCTAATCCTAGCCTTTAGGTACTAAGTATGGTTAATTAGGGAAATTAGGTAAAGAATATAAGAAATTAGGAATATGTAAAAGTGTAAATTAATAAATCTAAAAAAATAAGGTTATTTAGATAATATTATAATTGAAATCAGAAAAATAATAAATCTGAAATAATATTTAATTTTAAGTAAATATCTCAAAATGTAAGATTTTTACGCATCGAGAATAAATCCGATACCACAATTAGGATTAGCGTGTACCGAATAGTTTAGAATACCAAAATTATGACCCAATAGGATATTTGAATACCCGAGCATAATGTGATTAATGTCACATTGGGATTCGAGCTTAATTACGACTTAGGAATTAAAACTAGAATCTAGTTTAGGAACCAAATCCCGAAATAGAATACAACGAATTATTAATACATTATAGGTATACAGGAGGAAAATAAGTTACATTATGAATTAGAATAAGAATCCATAAAATATAAGTACTAAAAGGACCTATTTGCATTATAGGACACCCAGAAACAAATCAGCTCGTAACTTGAGGATCGAGCGATCGAGCAAATTCAAGTAAGTTGGGTTATTGCTTATTGTAATAGAGTACTAGTTTTGTAGTGCTCGAAGACTTAGGCTTGTATATGCTTGTGATTGTAAATAGTTTGCGCATGTGTTTGATGTATCTGAATACGTGCTGGAATTTGTACTGTGAATGAATTTGTGACTGATTGAATTGGTATGAACTTGTTTGAACACCCTAACCGGAATTTAATCTTAGCCGACCTTAATAACCGAAAATGTCATGCATTGCAACCCGTTAGGGGATCATAGGACTCTCCAACCAAATACCGATCCCTTCGAAAGGGATAGCGCAGGATTGCAAAATGGTCCCTTCTTCATCCTCAGTCGAACTAAGTGACAGGAGAGGAGGTCGTGGCGGGGGTGAAGTCAATGGTTCGAAGGTAGTCGCGGGAGGAGTGAGGTCTCCATTGCACAAGCCTGGGTTTGGTTGTGAGCTGCTGCATAACATGGAACTCCTCAACCCGGATCGGAGCGGGTGAAATTTCTCTGATTTCACAACGGACCGGACTATGTTGTGCGACAACACTTGATTGTTGCATTGCATGAAAATAATTGTTTGATAACCTTGTTTGTACTTGTATGCATTCATGAGTCTCCAATTCAACTTTCTGAGCTGTAGTTGCTCATACCCTTATAGATCCTTTTGTAGGTTCTGATTTGTGAACACTTCAAGTACTATGCCGCCCTACAATTACCCAGAGGTTAGTTCGTTTGAAGCCAGGGGTGTGAGGATCAAGTTACTTAATATAATGTGTGACTAGAATGACCATGTAATTAGGAAGGAAAGACTAATAGTTATTATGTAATCTAGTGAACTGTCGTGTTTGTGTAAAACTTCTTGGGAAGCTCTGTGGACTTATTTATAATTATCTATGTTTATAGAACTTTGTGATAATTATCATAATTGTAGTATAATTATTAATCGAACTGTTTACTTCAAAGCGAGGAGTCGTCGACGCCTTGTGTAGATTATCTCTATGGTAGGCACTGTGAGGCCAGTTACTATCATAGAATGGTTTACACGGTGGGACTGTTGCGACTTTGCAACTTCGAAGCGTAACAGCAGCCCCTCTAATTCTCAGGCTCGGCTGCAAGTCAAAGGTCTTGTAACTTGATTCCCATCATTCTTACTTACCTTATACGACTAAGTTTACAACCCTTCAATCTGGTGGATTATGTAATGGATTAAGGATAAAATTTAGTTTTTTCTTAATCTTTAGACTCTCCAGGATTAAATGCAACAAGTTCACTGCATCAATTTTGCTTATGGAATGAAAATTCCTAAAGGGAAGTTTCATGGGACTCTCGGGTTCAAGCTAGAGAGAGAAAGTAAGTTGTGATTCTATTTCGAGTTTTTGCAATCGATTTTTATTTTGTTATTGAGTTCCTTATTGCTTGATTACTTATAAAATTGCAATGATTAGAGTAAAAGGTCATGTATTGCTTCAAATCAAGTTGAAGCCAATTTAAGATAGGCTCCAATTTTTACTCCTCTCCAATATGATGTTCTTTTTCCTCAATGCAAATATTTATAATGTGGTGAATCTTCACAAAATTATCTGTTGATTGCATGTAAAAAATAATAATAAGATTTGAACCTACCCACTTACGGATCCCTCTCTTTTTCTCATCTGTGTTACGCTTGTTCAAAGTTAGGAAGAAGCAAAAGGTCATGTGACCTTCACCTAACCAGGGGGAAAAAGAAGGAGAAGTAATAGTAGTAGTAGCAGTAGTAACAACAACATGATAACAAGTCTTAACTATAACAGACTACCCTATGAACCGCTCAACTCAGCTATCCTTTATTTATGATTTTATATGATTAAACTAAGCTAAACCAACTTTGCTTCTAAATCTAAATCAAGTTTGATTCAATCGACTTCCAATAAATAAAAAATGCACATAGGACAATTAAATAACCGAAATTCTTTATGTGAAGGCAATTTATCATATTGATTAATTTGACAATTTTTTATTTGTAGTTCATTTATTGTCCTGTTTGTTTGAAACTTGAATACCTAATAAAATAATCAAATTAAGTTTAATCAAGGCCCCATTTGCAGTTATAATTAACTTAAATTAATTTTTCTTCATGATTATAGAAATATTAAACCAAGACTGAACAAAAAAATATTTGTATTTGAAAAATCTCAGTATTTTTACTAATACATCAAAAATTATCAAATTGCATATATACCTTTTAACTATAAAATTTCCCTTTTAATTGAAATAAAATTATGGCCTAACTTTAACACTTTTTATTTTTCAATTTCTTTCATTTTTTATTTCTTATATTTGTTCATTTTTTTCATTTTCTATATATTTCCATAAACTTAGTAAAAATCGAAGCAAAATGAGGCAAAAATGGGTTGCCTACATGTAACATTCCCTGGATCCTAGCCATACATATGCTGGAGCACAAAACTCAAACATTAAATTGACTAGCAAAAATGGCTAAAAATTGCACCCATATCTACATAACCTACCTACAATCAACACACATCCACCTACAGTTAATGCTCTAAAATACCCACATAAGGAAAAAGGAATGATATCCCTCAATGAATGAGAAACTAATTCGAATTTCAAAACAAAAGTGACAGTTGTTAGGGAAATGTAACTTTCTCCTAAAAGCTTAAAAGACACACTTCACCCATTATCTAATCCAGGGAGGTTAATGAAAGGAATCAAGCCATCAAACCCCTGACCCAAGCCCAAGGATTAGAGAGCATGGCAAGACAAGTTCTTTTTTTATGCCCTATAATTGAAAAGTTTGAGCCGCTGCAATTTACCAACTTGCTACCATATTCGAGCCAAAACCCTCTTATGCTATTCAACAGTCTCCAACTGCTAACCTAAGGTACACTTAGATTACAGCTTAGCCTACTTAACCATCTACCCAGCCAACCTGAATCTAAGCTTCACCGAGTATGTTCGAGCTAAATCCATATCAAAAGAGTTATTTGCTTAGCTTAACAATGCCGAACTATCAACTCAGCTCAGCATCATTGCTTGGCAATAGCCAAGCTAGCCATACAATTTGCCTATTTTGCTAGGTGTGTGACCACTGACCATCCGCCACGTATCTGAGTATCCCAAATGACAGAATTTTTGGTATAGAATGCTTGCTTTTGCTAATTTTTTATTTATACCCTTCAAACATTCCTTATACTATACTTAATTTAGACATTACCCTTTTAAGTCTTTTCCATTTGTAACAATTGCCCCAATATTTCTAGTATAAATACCCTTTGCAATATGTAGTTGCAACAATACATACAACCTCACATTAAATATACTTCACTCTTTTATGAGTATTGCTTTCTATTTTGCTTGCTTGCTTCACTATTATCCTATCCCTTAAGCAAGGTTAGGAGACAAGTACCCTCATTAGCCTAGCTTGTATGTCATATCAAATTGATCCTTAAGTCATCGATAGTTCCCTTATGCATCATATCCTTGAAGTTGATTAAGGTTTACTTGTCTATTTTTTATTCTCATGCATTCCCATTGATACAGGGCAAGTGCACCTATCAGTTTTAATATAGCGAATGTGAGTCCGAGTCGATCCCTTAGAGACTTCGAGTACTAATATTTATCTTAGCTCTATTATCTAACTGGAAAATTGTGATGGGTTGAATGAATTAAAAATACTAAAATTAACAAACTAACCTAATTATGAGACTTGATTAAACAATTTAGAAAGTGATAAAAATAAGAACAACTTCAAGAAAGCAAATAACGTATTTAGGAATTATTTCCCCTAGTGTTTAACATGTGACCGCTTAAAATGTATCAAATTCAATCTTTAGTATTCTTGACCGGAGGGATTCACAATTAAAGTTAACACCTTTCTCAAGCATATTAACCCTAATCCTAAATTATTTACCGAAATCTCTTCACTTAGTAATATAATTTAGAATTGCATTAATGTATAATAAATTCCCACACAAAAGAACAACTTTCCCGAAGAAACATGTATCTTATCTCTAAGTACTCATGCAATTCTCTCCAATTATATCAAGATCTCATTACACATGTGATTTCTCAATCATCATGCATAATATCATAGATTAATACTCTAGAAATATCAATTAACAATTAAATAACATGATTGAATCAAGAAAAGATAGAAACTTTATTGAGAATTATCAATAAATCTAATAGTCACATGAAACCCTAGGTTCTATAATCCTAAATACAAGAATTTTAAGCTATCATAATGAAACTAAAAATGAATTGCAACAAAATCAAGAAATAAAACATTAAAAACCCCTTTTTGTTGATGAAAAATCTCTTCAATCTTAAAGTTAAGTGTTACTTTCGCCTTTTGCTCCTCCTTCTCTTCAAGTCTCTTCTCTTTTGAATGTCCAATCTTCTTTTGCGAAACCCTAGTATGTCCTTTTATAATGTATTGTAAGGTTTCCTTTTACGTCACCAGACACAGCCTGAGATACAGTTATGTCCCCAAGTCATGTAACTTTCTGACCTTGGCAAATCTTCCTGGATGGATACAGCCTGGGGACACAGTTGTGTCCTAAACTATGTAACTTTCTGACCAAAATTCCTATTATTTATGTAACTTCAAAACTTCATAACTCATTCATTTGAACTTCAAATTGAGTGAAACTTGATTCCTTTTCTTTGTTTTCAATCCAAGAACGCATTCAAACCTTGAAATCAAAATTTTACTCAATTAAGTATCAATTTCTTTAAAGAAAACCAAAGATGTAAGGGAAATATTATAAAATCACCATGTGAAATGTATTTAAAATAAGAGTTATCACCCATCCTTATTTTTCAAACTTTCTGTAAGCTTGAACCCACCCCAATACGTTCGCCCTTGTCTATCCTTGGTACACCATATCATCTTGGTATTAGAGTGGAAGTTCGATTGGGTAAGTTGCTATTTAATCATGATTGTTATAGTATAGCATGTAGTATTGCTATCAAAGTGTATTGCGATTACGAAAGGAATTAGTTTAAACGTTTGAGAGTGTTTGAAGTTTGTTGTTACTATGAGACCTTTGTTATGAAGTACTCTGCTTTACCTTGTTTTGAGTATACGAAAACAGAGCAAGTTTCAATTGCGTTTATTGTTCTATAGAGTAGTTGTTGTCGAGCTTGATTTTTTCCTTATTTTTATTATTTTCCTTATCCCGATTAATATTAAATCCTAAGTCATTTAATACTAACCTTTGACTAGAAGTTAACAAAAACTTAGTTTTTAAACATGTTTTGAAAAAAACTTGGAGTCGCCACTCAATCGAAGTCAAGAAAAGGTTTAGATTAAAATCAATTAGGTAGATTGATTTTAATCTAAATACTAGGTTACATAAAAAAAAAAAGGTTTTTGAAAACTAAAGATTTGAGCCTAAGGGTTAACTTTTTTAAACTCTTAACGGTATTACTTTTAACTTTTCGAATTTAAATTTACTTTTCAATATATCCTTTAAAAAAAGTATATATCCGCATGCAAATAAGTAAATAAAATTGAATCTACAAGAAAGATAGCTCAAACAAATATTAACAAAAAATGGAAAAAGAAAATTTTCTATATTTTAAGTCGTCACATATTTGCATACTAGTGCTTACGTACCCACTACTCTGAATCAAACTTTTGTAGTCCGTTTCCAACAAATGTAAGCTAGGTTGAATTCATTTTAATTTTGAAAATTTTGTCGAGTTTACACCTCTAAGCTGTTTTATTTCATTTTAAGGAGAATATTTAAAAATGGTCTTAATTTTTGAATATTTTGCTTTGGAAAATTCTAAGAGGATGAGCCCTAATTTTGAAAAGATTTAATTAAAATTTTATTCTTCTTTGAAAAATTTTCTAAGGGATAAAATGCTTTTTTTATTTTTTTTATTATTTTTTAACAAAACTAAACTTTTTCCTCCTTCTTTTTCTTTTTGGTTTTTCCTTTTTCACTTTCTTTTTTTTTTTTGTTTTCTTTTCTTCTCTATTTTTTGTCTTTTTTTTTTCTTTACAAGCTTTTCTTACAATAAAATAACAAAAAAAGAAAACAAAACAATAATAACAAACGAATGAACACAATATAATAAGAAAAAGGGAAAAAAAAAAGAAATAATTCAATAAGGTCGGACTAAGAACATTCGCGAATCATCTATATGGTTGAGTCAGACTCAATTGCGGGTCAGGTCAAACTATGTTAGCTAGGTGAGTTATCGGGTATGAGTTAGACCCCACGTGACTTAAGTGGAGAAGAGGGAAGAAGAAGCTTTAGGCCATCAAAGGTGGTTTCAATCTAATTGACACACCAAAATGAAGGGAAAATGGGATTTTTGTGTGCCTTTTACTAGAGATAGTGGGTGTAAGAGCAACGCCTTAGCCAACAAAGGTGGTTTGGGTGGTGGTAGAAATGGTAGCCAGCAATGGTATTAGGTTGTGTATGATGGTGGCTTGCTGGAGTTTAAAAGATGGTTGTGTCATGGGTTCTAAGGTGTGGCATGCTTCATGGTAAGATTGATTTTGCTTGGCAGTGGCTAGATGTGGTGGTTCTAAAGTAGGTGGTTACGGTTGCTAAGGGTTTAGAGAATGGTGGTTCAAAGAATAGTGGTTCAGAGACATAGCTAGGGTCTACGACTATGCATAGGGGTAGTCAAGATAAGGAGTTGATGTGTTGAAGAGTCTCCTGGTGGTAATAGTCACCTCCAATAATGACTACAGAGTTTGCAATCTTAGAAAGAGTGTGAGAAGTCACGCTAGAGAGAGAGAAAGAGAGTGGTGTGTGATTTTGAGTGGATTTGAGTGATTATTAATGATCGTAAAGGGATGTAGAAGCTCTATTTAGAACTTCTTAAGTTTGCATGAGCTTGGAAAGCTTGTTAATGGCTAAAATCTGCTACTAATGCTCTAAGTCAAAAATTGATTTTTTTTTCAATTTACAAAGCTCGATTTAGGTAGATAAATGGATGAATAAGGAGAGGATTTTGGATTCAATGCAAAGAAGGTCGTATCTAGTTTGCAATTTCGCCATTAATTTGGTGAAATCACAATAAAAGAAGGCTCAAATTTGAGATTGAAAGTAGTTGACTAAGGATGGAATATGTGATAAATCTAGAGAAAATGAAGGAAAGGGAAAGAAAAAGAAGGAAAGAATGCTGACGTGGTGCCGATGTGGCACCACGTCAACCGCGTAATCCTATGATATCATGCCATGTGTCCTGATGTAACACATAACAACTAACGTAATGTAGGCACAAGGCATGTCAACCCATGGTCCAATCACCAAGTGCCACGTATCATGATAAGATACATGACCCAGTAATTTCCTAACACGTAGTGATTATGTGTTGTGTAGGAAAAAAAATAAAAGGCTTTAGCCTTTAGTGAAATTCGAACCCAAAATCTTCAAACTAAGTACAATGTCAAGTTCATGTGTAATATTGTTAGGCCATTGGCCTGTATGTTGTTTATATGTGTAATCAAATCACACATATGAACTAAGTCGGTTTAAACTAAATTTAAATTTAAACTTAGGCCCAACATCCCCTTTTTATCAAAGGCCATAAAAATACTAAAGCTTTTTTTTTTTTTTTTCAAACTCATTCTAATTAAATGAATTGAAAAATTATTTATTTGTTTATTATTGTTTTGTTTTTTTCTTTTTCTTTTTGTATTTTTCCTAAATTTTTTACTTTTTGTGAATTTTTCAAAAATTTTCTATTATTTTTTATTTTTCTAATTTTTTTTATATTTTGTGGTTTTTTTGTAAATTTGGACTCCTTACCTTATTCTAAAAATTTCAAAATAAAAATAAAAATGATGGAGGGGTGTGGGGTGGCAAAAATAAGGTGTCTACGGTTGTGTTCACAGTTAGTTTGAACTTTTGTGTAGAGAAGTATGTATGTGAGTTGTCTAACTTTAATGGTAATGTTTGTTGTTTCTTAGATTCTAAGTTTGCTAATGAGCTTTGTCAACAAAATGATGGATTCAAGTATTAACGCTGGTACTGGGGGTGATAATAGTGATGTTGTCCACAATGGACGATAACCTCAAAACACCCCTAAAGGTACATATAGGCAGCTTGAGATGACTAACTTGATAGCTGATCTAACTAAGGTTATTCATGTACTAACCTTTCAACCTACTGAGGCCATACAAAATACTCCCTAATATACCTAACCAGCGAGAGGTCAGATCCCAGTTCGACAAGATCAAAGAGGAGGAGGATGAGTGTAGAGGAGACTTGACTTAAGTGAAGTCGATGGAGAAGGAGAAGAAGATTACATTGAAGAAGAGGAGCAAGCTAGAGCACCTCGAACTACCAACCATATGAAGCTTCAAATCCCGAGTTTTAATGGTTCTAGGGATGCAGATGACTTTCTAAATCAGGAAGAAAAGGTAGAACATGTTTTTTATTATTCTCAACACAAAGACCGCGAGAAGGTAAGAGTTGCTACTGTAGAATTCTCAAGTTATGTTACATTATGGTGAAAGAACTTCTAAACTATGAGGAGACGAGAAGCATATAGAGAAGTCAACACTTGGCTCGAAATGAAAAGAATCCTTAGAAATAGATTCATACTAGATACCTACCTATAAGATACGTTTGTTAAACTTCAAGAACTGCTATAAGAAAGCCAAACTATTGATGTATATGTTTGGGAATTCCAAATGCTTATGATCTGATGTGAAGCAGATGAACCATCAGTCCAAATAGTATCCAGATTTCTTACTAAGTTGAGAAGTAACATCCAAGACATTATGGAACTTCAACAGTTTACTACCTTAGATGGGGCTATAAGAATAACACAATGAGTGGAAAGACAAAGGAGGAATAAGCCAAGCTGATCTCCAATGAGCTAACCAATCCAATCAAGCCAACTCACTTAAGGAAGTTATTAAGCTCAACAAAGTACAAAGTTGAGTAAAAGAACAGATGTCAAAGTTGAACAAAAAGGCTAACCAATTGATGGTGAAGTGCAACTGGGAATTTATGAGAAGGGATAAGTTAGCTCAAGGAACTAAGAACGCTTTGATTCTGAGTCGAGCTGAGCTCTGAAAAGCTATTAAAGCTAACATGCAAACCTTTTTGTTGGTCAAATGACTATTAGAGCTAAAGGAACAAGTTGAACTACCCCTAAAGATTAATGAACTATTGGATGAGAATGTAAACCTGTTTCCAGAACAACTACCAAAAGTGTTACCCTTTCTCCAAAGCATAGAGCATTGCATTGACTTGATACCGTGTATTGCCCTACTAAATAAGCTAGCTTATCGAATGAACCCTAAATAAGTCACCAAGCTCTAAAGATAAGTCAATGAATTGTTAGAAAGAAGATATGTAAGAAAGAGTCTTAGCCCTTGTGTTATACCCGCATTGCTTACACTGAAGCAAGATAGTACTTGGCGTATGTATGTACATAACAAAGCTGTGAACAAGATTATAATCGAGTACAGGTACCTCATTCTGAGGCTAGATGATATGTTAGATGAACTAAGTGGTGCCAAAGTATTCAATAAGATTAACCTAAAATCAGGATACCACCAGATTCAAATAAAGCAAGAGGATGAATGGAAGACTGCTTTTAAGACTCAAGATGGCCTATCTGAGTGGATGGTCACGCCATTCGGGCTATCAAATGCCCTAAGCACTTTTATAAGGTTAATGAATCATGTTTTGAGGAATTTGATTGGGAAGTTTATCATTATCTACTTTAACGAAATCCTTGTCTATAGTACTAATCTAATAAGTCATATTGATCATCTCTTAGCTGTTTTCGATGTTCTCCGAGCAGAGAAATTGTTCGAAAATATGAAGAAGTGATCTTCTGTTAGGAAGAAGTGATCTTCCTAGGCTATATGATTAGTGGAGGAAGATTAAGGGTTGATGAAGAGAAGGTTCAAGCCATTGTTGAGTAGCCAACCCAACTTCATGTATGAAGGTGATGAGTTTCCATGTATCAACATCCTTCTACCAACATTTTATCTAAGGATTCAGTACCATAGTTACGCTCTTGACTAAGTTAACAAAGAAGAACATGGAGTTCAAGTAGGGAGAGAAAGAAGAGAGAAGTTTTGCCAAGGTAAAAGCAAGGTTGACCTCTACCTCAGCCTTAGCTCTACTAGACTTTAATAAAGTGTTTGAGCTTAAATACAATGTGTCAAGTGTCGACATCGAAGCTATCTTGATATAAGAAAACTAACCAATTGCTTACCATGGCAAGAAGTTGAAAGGACCTCAATTGAATTACTCAGTATATGACAAGGAACTCCTAGCTCTTATCTGAACACTCCATGTGTAACAACATTATCAACTACTAAGGGAGTTTGTCACTTACACAAACCATAAGTCCTTAAGGCACCTCAAAAGTCAAACCGAGCTATTAAAGCAGCAAGTGTGATGGGTTGAATTCTTAGGAGGATTCAACTTTGTAATCAAATACAAACAGAGCAAGGCCAATGTAATTGTCGACGCCTTATCACACTGACAAATTCTTCTTACTAAGCTACAGATGAAACCCTTAGGATTTATGAACATTAAAGAGCAATATCATTAAGACCCCTATTTTGGTCCTATATTTGGACAATGTGTAAAGAGAAGGACAGTGGATGACTATCATATGTAAGATGGGTATCTATTTCAAGAAGGCAAATTATGTGTGCCAACCTGCTCCATGAGGGAATTGCTGGTGAGAGAAGTACATAATGGAGGACTTTCTGGGCACTTTGGGGAATAAAGGACGTATGAGCTATTGAATGACAAGTTCTTCTAGCCTAAAATGAGATGTGATGTGCATTGTGTGATTGAAAGATATACCATTTGTAAGAAGGCAAAAAGCCGAGCTGAATAAAAGAAAGCAATGCCTCTACTCGTTCTGACCAAACCATGGGCTAACCTAAGTATAGATTTTGTCTTCAAATTACCTTAAACTACTGGAGAAAAAAATTCTATGATGGTTATTATGGATAGGTTCAGTAAGATGACACATTTTTATACCTTGCACCAATACTAATGACTCTTCGGCTATTACTTCTTTGTTTTGGTAGAAAATTCTTCACTTACACGAAGTGTTGAGGAGTATGGTGTTAGACTGCAATCTAAAATTCCTGAGCCATTTTTTGCATACTCTTTCACATTGGATGGGAACTAAGCTAATATTCAATACTTCTTACCATCTCCAAACTAACAGTCAAACAAAAGTTGTCAACCGTACTCTAGGGTCACTACTCCAAGCTACAGTAGGAAAGAACTTAACTGATTTGGATGTCTGCCTCCTTGTAAGCCCCAAAGTTAAGCCAAGTAACCATAGGATTGAACTTAGAATCCAAGGTTTAGGGCGATCGGTTAAAGGATCCAATCAAACCCAAATTATAAACTATTTAGAGAAATGTTAGTAAAAATGACCCCGTAAACTTAAATTTAAGAAAATAAATAGTAAAATAGGAGACTATAAAATTTTTAAATTTTAAGCATAATAATTACTAATTACCGAAAAGGCGAAAAGTGTAATATAATAATTAATAAATTACTAGAGATAGATTATATGTATACTAAAAATTTAGGAATGACCAAAATAATATTTAGGAATGTTCATGTGTACCCCACATGTATTTACGTATAGATAAAAATACGCGTAATTACCTAAATTGGCCAAAAACTAAGCAAATAATTAAAGAAAATTATAAAATAATTATGGAAAAATTAGAAAAAATCAAAAGATGATAAGCTAAATCAAGATAAGGTCGTGGCAGGTCCAAAGCTGCAAAAGAAAAATTAGCCAATAAAAATTGAACAACTTAAAAACCAAAAATTAAGGAATTTGGACAAAGTCTTGTCAAATTAATGCATAATAATTACAAAAATCGTCTATAAATAGCAAGAAAAATTCAGAAGCTCATTTGGACAGATACAAATCAGAGAAAATTAGAGAGCTGAAAATTGAGAGAAAAATTCGGTTTAGAAAAAAATTAGAAAAAACTGTGCAATTAGGGCTTTCAAAGGGAACCCACATCAGACAAGCAGCTGGGAGTGGACGGCCACCACTACCACACGGTGGTGGCAGCGCCCAGGCCGACCGACAAGGCCACGATGGCCCGCGGTGGCCGGAGCCACCCAAATCGGTGAGTCCGATTTCTAGCTCGATTCTTGTGTAATTTTTTAAAAATATTAAATATGATTAGAAAATTATGAATTTTGTTATTCTAAGATATTTTTGCATGTAGTTTGTAGGAAAAATATTATTTTGATGAAAACATGCCCCGTAATATATGGTCCCTAAGAAATCATGCAAAACCGAGCACATTTCGGTTTAGAAATAAATGATCTTAGGAGTGTAGTTTCAAGCTCAAAATTTTTGTGTAGATTACTTAGATGATATAGAACAGTGCTATGAAGCTCGTTTTCAAAAATTAATTTTTGAAATTTTTAGATAATTTTTTTAGGCCTTAAAATGAGGCATAAAATGGGTAATTTAAGGTTAATTAAGTAATTAAATTATTAATTACTGACTTAGTGAATAAGTAGATGTTTTAGGATGTTAAAATCTGATGGAGTATGATACTTGTAGCAATTAGGGTGTTAGATGTAATTATTAGGTTAATTACGTAGTAAATGATTAATAGGAAAAAATAGTTAACTTTAAGTTAATTTTGTAAATTAGGGAAATTAGGAGTAAAATCTGATTTAGGATGAATTTAGACATTTTGAAATGATAATTGATGTTTAGGGATGGTAATTAAAGTAATAGAAATATTAGAAATGCATTATGTACATAATAGGCAATAATGCATAATATGTAATTTTTGAAAATATAATAAATAGAAAATATTAGGATAAAAATTGATATTATATAAATAATAGAGATATATAATAAATCTGATAAGAAACTTGAATTTATGTAATTATATGAAAAATATAAAAATTTCTCACATTTGGAGTGAATTCAATACACTAATATGGATTTAAGTATACCGGGTAAAATAAATACTGACTAGGGGTAATGATGGTATTTAGGAGATCGAGAAATAATGTGATTAATTTCACATTATGGGTTGAAACGGATTTGTAGGATTGGAATCTAAAACATTACTTAGAAATCGAACTAAAACTTAATTTAGAAATCGATGCGAAAACCGAACCTGAACCTAACCTCAAACCTAGAATAATTGTAAAAGAATTAATACCTAGATAATTAGGCATATTAAACCTTAAACAAAACCTAACAATAAGCATTATAGGATAAAACGAACCTATAATAGTTATATGAAAAGCTGAAACCACGTTTGTGTTATAGGGATGATCGGCGATGGCCTGAGCAAATTGAACCTCGAGTGAGTGAGCGAGGAGTCGCGGTAAGTTGGGATTAATACGATGTTGTATTTTGGAGGCTTAAGATTATGCTTGGTTGTGTTTGTTAGATATTTGAATGTGTGCATGTGCTTGATTATGGGTGATGCTATGATTATGTTTGTTGCATTGGCACGTATTGTATGAATTGTATGAAAGGATTGATCACCCTAAACTAAACTTAATTAAATATTCGACCAGTAATCATAATCGGACATGTATGGCAACCCGTTAGGGGAACATAGGACTCTCCGGCCAAATACCGACTCCTTCGGAAGGGATAGTGCAGGATTGCAAAATGGTCCCTTCTTCATCCTTAGTCGAACTAAGTGACAGGAGAGGAGGTCGCGGCGAGGGTGAAGACAGTGGTTCGAAAGTAGTCGCGGGAGGAGCAAGGTCTTAATTACACAAGCATGAGTTTGGTCGTGAGCTGTTGCATTAACGGCAACTCCTCAACCCGGATTAGAGCGGGCGCAATTTCTCTAATCTCACGACGGTCCGGACAACGTTGTGCAATGGTATTTGCTTGCACATGCATTGCATCTAATAAGTGATTGAAAACTTTGTTGTGTTTCTGGTATAGTTTTAAGTCATCCGTCCTAACTTACTGAGCTGTGGTTGCTCACATCCCTATAGACGTCGTGCAGGTGCTGGCTAAGAAGCGGCAATAACTACTCTAAAGCTAGCAACTGCTAGATCTTGGGGAGTGAGGAAAAACATGTGAAGAATAAACATATATTTTTAAGGTTTAAGCTTTTACTTTAGAACTTTTCATTTTTGAATGATATAATAACTAGGGAATATACTATAGAGAAATATTGTAAACTTTAACTGCAATAACTGAATGATAACATATATATATAATTCCTCACTTTTATAGGTAAATGATTTATTTAAATTACAAACTGTCTACTTCAAAGCGGGTTAGTTGTGGACACCTTGTGTAGATCAGGTCTAAGATAGCGGTTGTGAGGCCAACTTCTATCTTAGGATGGTTTACACGGCGGGGCCATTACAACTTTGCCGCTTCGTGGCGTGACACTCCCTATGGTAGAGTTTGCTTACAACAAAACCGTATACACCCTAGAGCCTTCGGTAGCACATCCAAGATAGCGATGGGTGGTAAAAAAAATCAATTGTCTTTAAATTGTTTTTCATGTGAACATGTCCCATTTGAGGTTGCCTACGGTTTTAACCTTGAGCTGCTCTTTAATCACACCCCAATGCCCTCGATTGACTAAGAAGATCTAAAAGCAAGAACTAGAGCTTAATCCTTTCAACAAATCTACCAATAAGTCGCTTAGCACATTGACTAAGCTACCAGGAAGTTAAAAGAGAAAGGCAAAGGAAGGAAGACCAAGCAGTTTCAACTCGGTGACCAAGTATGGCTTCACTTGAGCAAAGAGAGATTCTCTAATAGGAGGAAGAACAAGCTATCTACCAAAGCTGATAGACTATTCAAGATCCCTTAAAAGAATAATGACAACACTTACTAATTAAAGCTACTACAGGACTTTAAAGTATCTGATGTGTTCAATGTTGCCGACCTTAGTCCTTACCAACTTGAAGAAAACGTAGATGAGGACTAGTCGAATTTAATCCCAAATCTCAATCAACCTAGTAGGGATGATAGGAATCAAATTACCAAACTCCTGATATGAGCCCTAGTTTGAAGACTAGAGATCATGCCAAGGTAAGTTCTTTCTTTAAACCCCACAACTGAAGAGTCCAAGCTACTGCAAATTGTCGACCTGCTGCCTTGTCCAAGCCAAACCCTCTTATGTTATTCAGTAGTCTCTAACTACCAACCTGAGGTATGCTTAGACAACAATTCGACCCACTCGACCATCTACCCAGTCGACCTAAATTCGAGCTTCACCAAGTACATTCGAGCTAAATCCACATTGGAAGAGTTATTTGCCCAACTCAACGATACCAAACTATGAGCTCAACTCAACATCATTACTTGACAACAGCTAAGCTAGCCACATAGTTTGTCTGTTTTACCAAGTGCACGACCACTAACCATCCACTACTTGTCTAATCACCTCAAATGATAGAATCTTCCATACAAAATGCCTTTTTTTGCTGATTTTTCATTTATACCCTTCAAATATTCCCTGTACTATACTTAATTTAAACATTAACCTTTTTAGTCTTCTCCATTTGCAGCAATTGTGCTAATATTTTGGATATAAATACCCTTTGTAATATGTAGCCACAACAACACATACAACCTCATATTGAATATACTTTACTTTTTCATAAGCACTACTCTCTGTTTTGCTTACTTGCTTCACTCTTATCATATCCTAAAAGCAAAGCTAGGTGATGATTACCCTTATTGGACCAGCTCGTGTATCATATAAAGTTGATCCTTAAGTTTTTGGTAGATCTCTGGTGCGTCGTATCCTTGAAGTTGATCGAGGTTTACTTGTTTACTTTCTATTCTAGTGCATTCCCATCCTTGTTTTCTAAGCTTTTGCAAGCTTAGACTCACCATGATATATTTGCCCTTATCTGTCCTTAGCGCGTCGTATAAATTAGGATAATGATTTGGCTTGGTGAAGACAATACGTAGTCTCACTCGCATCACTTATAATCCTAGCTTAAGGGGCTAGATGATGATTTATCTTAGTGAAGACTATATACAGTCTTACTCACCTCACATTTAATATATTGGCATCAACTCAATGAAGATTATATATAGTCTCACTCGTTACATAATTTGCCTTATTCTTAGCATTCCAACTTTAGATAACTCGATGAAGGCTATGCTCGGCTCCATTCGCCTCATAGCCACTCCATGCCTTTAGCTCTAAATCAAAAGTGCCATTGAAGCCTTAAGCATCATATGGGTGCCTTGGACACCCAACAATAGACAACACAACCCGTTGGTTAGACTCTTCTGTGAAAGTTTAGCACCTAGCCACAACCCACAACACTACTCTTCCTTAAGAACTTAAAGGCCTAATAGAAATAGCCTCATCTTATTGACTAGCCACTAATAAGAGTGCACAGCAAATGTTGATGGCTTATTTTATCCATGGGCCTCCAAGCCCAAGGTTAGCCTATAGAACATTCCCATACTATGAAAAGAAGACGAAGAAGTATAAGCGGTGCATGTAAAGCATAATTGCCTACCTATGAACCTACAGAATTTGCTTCCCAAAAGCATTTAAACCTAAAGACTATAGGTAACAAAGTAATGGGCTTAATCAATCATGGCCTACTTACTCCTCCTATGTATACTCTCAAATGAAACTAAGAAGGGGATTACGATCTTAAAACTTTAAATTCTCTATAATTAGTGTCACATTCTCACCACATTCTTATTGACTTAAATGTTGGAGTAACCATGCTCAAGTAACCTTTAGCGTTCCTCTAGCTTACATTTGCTTATCTTGCAGGCCTTGCAACTCTACTAATACGTAAGGAGCCCTTAGACCTAACTCAAGATCGCCATAGTGAAAATAATGCATTAACATCTACGATCATACAACTAAGGCATTCCAACGAATAATATCACATACAATCTTATCTACACACCTATTAAGGATAAAAATAGGTACCTTACTATGTTTCTTGACTTTGACTTATCATCTATTGCTAAGCTACTATAATATATATGGATTAAAGTTTACAATAGTCAGTAGCCTCAACTTCTCCACTATAGCTAAACCTATATAAGGGCCGATTTTGAACCCCGAACTGGCCCGAATGATACTTGGGCGAGTCGAACCATAGCGTGAATCACAAGGTCTTAAGGGCTTAGGCAATTTAAGGTTATCAACACGCCAAGTTAGGTAAGTTGCGAACCAATAGGTTGAACTATCAGTTGAACCAGCAAGTTGCCCATCAATTCAAGCTCGATTTTAAAAAAATAAAAAATTGGGGGTCCATTTTCGATTGCAAATTTGCATTGATCATTATTATTCAATTTTGTAATATAATATCACTTGGATCAAACAAATTATTTTGGAATCTTAAAAAAAAGAAAACAATTTTGAAAATAAATTATTCAGTTCACGGGTAATAGAATAGAGAAACAAAAATAAAGTGGATTAGGTTAAACAAAAAAAAAGAAGAGGAAAATCCATAAAAGACTAAAAAAAGAGGACAATTAATAGAAACAAAAGCAATTTATAGGCTAAGTGAATTGGCCTTAAATTGCCTATTCACTTAAATTACCCAAAACCATGCTCCCCAAGGGTCGATCGTAGTTTACCTTTCCATTAGCCTGTAAATCGACAGTTTTAAGCCAGTTTGGCTTGGTGAATAGGTTTACTAAAAGCTAATGTCACCACATCATACAACTTTGTTACTGTAAATTACATCTCAAACTACATCATTCAATAGAACTTGATGTGGATTATGTCTCTCTTTATTCATTCTTTATTGAAGGAGCAATATTCAAGATATGCCTATTGACCACATTCATAGGTAAACCCAATATGACTGCATTACCAATAGTCTCCTCTACTACATCATCAACTTCCTCAACACCTTCATCATTGCTAGCAGGGTCATCCTCCTCATCCTCACAAACTATGTTGTCTCCCTTATTCACAATCGCTCTATGATTCAAACATTAAGTCGTAAGATGCCTAAACAATATATACTCAAAACATTTAACTTGCATACTCTTCCTCTGAAGAATATGTGAACCTTGTACTTTCGAATCAACTACTAGAGGAGATTTATCCTTCTCTTTAACCCTTTCAACTCGCATCTCATCAATTCACTCAACCCTCTAAACTACTCTTTTATCCCTCTATCATCTATACTATTATCATGACTAACACCTTAGCAAAAGTAGCTAATATAAAAGGTACCCGTAGCTTAGGATTCCTTTGTCTTTGTTGCTTTACCTAAACAATCGATCATGTCGCTTCTTCTAAAGTGTTAAATCTTTATAGCTATACTACATTAGCCACCTCACATCTAAGCCCTATCACAAAACACTTCTGTTTGATCCAAGGGTTTTGTCAAATTGCACCTAGTAATTAGCATTTAAGCTCATTTATGTAGTTTTCAACACTAAACCAACTTGCCTCATAGCCTACATTTTCATAAACAACTCCTATCAATGATATTCTAGTATGAATTATTTATGCATCATATTTTGATACCTCTCCATAAGGTTATTTCACATTGAAGAACCAAAACCATCAATTTCGATGAGTTTGGACTAAGTTGGGGCCTCATATTATGGTTTAGTTAAGAAGATGTAAGGCTTTATCCATGCCATATAATATAAGAACTAATTTTCAAAATTTGAAACTAAAACTATACTAGTAACATGCGAGACCATCTTAGAATCTATATTCTATAAAACTTGCAAGACACAAAGGACGTTGGTCGCTGTAAAACTTTTGAACTTTCTTTTAATCATATACTATAAAAACTTTAAGATAAATTGTCCAATAACCTGTCAATTTTTCATTGTATTTATAAATAGTACATATATCAACCAGGTATTGATAATTTAACTATAATTCCCAATCATATATTTCTCACGTGAGGTAATGAAAAGAATGAGAATGTAATATATTTTAGGGTTTTTACTTCTTGTAACAAGCAAATGAGTTTAGTCATTGAGTATGTGTTGAGTAAAAAAAATATATATGATATTTTCTAATGTTCAATATTGTTGATTAATTAACAATTTTTATAAAATGGTACTATATATACTTGATATACTTTATAATACTATTTCTAGTATGAGTACAAAATATGGAGATTTTATACCATATATCTTAACTTAGAGGAGCAAAGTCTAGAAAATTAACACTAGAAGCTTCCATGACATTTAATACTAGCTTAGAACCTAATTGACCATGTACAGCAGGTTGCAGGTTCCGCCAGGGGTACTCCTCTCCTCTGATAGCAAGTCAACACAATAAATAAATAAGTGAATTGCCAGGATATTTTTATATTTGTTTCATATATACTAGACTCGTTATCTTTTAGACCGGTGGTAATTAGACACCAAATTTTATTGAACCTACTTTCAAACACTACAAGACTATTATACCTGTAACTAAAAAGTAACATTAATTGTAATAACATATTCAAAAAGCAAAAAAACGAGGGTGGTGTTTTTTTGTTATTCATTTTATATAATTTTTTTAAATTTAGAAAACTTTTGAATTAATCTTATTGAAGATAAAAAAGTTATAAAAATGGTTTAAAAGCAGTTTCTTTCTAAGACTTAAAATTCTACATGTTATAAAAAAAAAAAAAAAAAGTAATTTATGCACACGAATATATTTACAATTTATCTTAAAGAAAAACCATATATCCAATAAAATTTATCAACTATCTATTCGAGATAATACTTATCCTATCAATAGATGATTTTAAATACAAATCTTTACGGTTAAGTCGACCTATTCAAACCTTAGGTCAAGTTTTATACCCCAATTCCAACCGACCTTTTCAGCCAAGCTCCAAGGAGCTTTGATGTCTCCAACAAATTTGAAGTTAAGTCGTAAAAGATCCTCACCGACTTATCCTTATAGGTTGGCTTGAGCTCCTGACCACACCATAAAGCCAACTTACACCATGTGGGAACCGTTCCCAAAAATGACAACCCACCAACTGGCTTCGGCCACTCTCCCATAAAATCTATTGCACACTATTAGTGCTGAAGATCTATTTGCCACGTTTAGCTCAATCTCTTCCTTTACAAGGAGCGTATGAGGCCCTCGAGTAATCTATCTAAGCTCTCTTAGATATACATTCACCTATATTTTGCTCTTTCTCTCTGCTGCACTCCCTAAATTAAACATCAAGTGGCCTAACAAGATAACCTCAAACCGTTTTACTCATATTCTCTGTTTGCAGGCCTAATAGCACCATTTCAAGGCTCCAAAGTTCACTATTAGTGAAGAGCGAAAATAACATGTCCCCTTTTCTTTTTCTTTTTTTAAATAAATTTGACAGTGTAGTATTAGTATACTATAGTATATTAAAGTCTTTTATATAGTGTATGCTATTTTCCTTCCAGAGCACATTTTGCCTTTTTATCCAAATCACGATGCTTGTCGCTGGGTTGCTCGCAAAGGCATTATATAAAGTATGAATCAGCTTTTCACTCTTTTCTACGGGTTTTTGATGGATATACACATAGATATAAATATAAATATACAGATATATATGAACTTACGGATCTACACAGCCGCGAAGACGATTATGCCTGTTTTTTTTCCCGTCTTTTCTTTTTTCGGCCCTAAAATAAAACTTATAAAAAACGGACGCCAGCCAGATTTGGATTCCAGTGCGTACAAAATTGTTTCAATACTATACCGAATAAAAAAAAAAAAAAATTTGTTCTAATATACAGTCATTGAATTTTCAACCATTCGATAAACGTCACATGTAAAAAGATATAAATATGAGAGTTCTTTAGATTAAAGTAACTTAAATTCAATAGGAAGAAAATGTGATAATTTTATGAAAATAAAGTTAAAAATATCAAATAGGGAATGGCAATTCCTACATGTTTTTCTTTTTTGGTAAAAAAAAATTCTTTTTCTTTTTATTCTTTTTTTTTTCTTTATTTAATGTCGTTAATCACAGCAACGACGGTTGAATTCATTTATATTATAAGATCCTAGACATAAAATAAACAAAACAAAGTGTGTTGAACCAAACTGCTTGAAACAGTTTAATCTTACCTTTTAGGTTTTATTTTTTTTTACGATTTAGTTGAAGTAATGGTCCTTTTTTTTAAGTGCTGAAAGGTTATAATGACACGGACTCAACAACATAAATACCTAATCCAGAAATCTCCACTAACAGGAATAATAACTGCAAAAAACAGACGCATAGGCGATAGACCCGTGAGTCCATGACATGATGTCATGTTATGTTACGGTTCCTCTCCTTTTCTCTTGACTTCGACTCCCTTGACGCGATGTGATTCAATGATTTATCTTTTGAAAAGGTAGTCGCCAGGAATGATAGGTGAATTTATCTTATATCTATATTATTAAAAAATTTTATGATTTAAGTAATCATTTATATTATATTTATTTATTCATTTTTTATTTAATATTATTTAATAAAAAAATTAATAATAAAATAAATTATTAAAATTATAAATAATAGATAAATTTATCTTCTAACTCATCTTTCTCTATCTTTATCTATTTCTCTCCACTCTCCCGCTTTCCCACTTTCTCTTTTACTTTTTTCTTACTATCAACTGTATCTCATCTCTCTTTCTCTCTACTAATATTTCCATTATCTTATTTCTTTTCCCACTACTCTTATCTCTTTATCTTCTCTATTTGTTAATATTCTATATTAATCTATATTATTAAAACTTTTTAAGGCTTAAGTAACAGTTTATATTACATTTACTTATTTATCTTCTATTTAACATTATTTAACCAAAAAAATTAATAATAAAATAAACTATTAAAATTATAAATAATAAATAAATTTATCTATTAACTCATCTTTCTCTCTTCTTATCTATTTCTCTCCTATTTTCCCAATTTTTTCCCATACTCTTCCTTTTACTATTAACTATACATCGCATCTTTTTCTCTCTCTTCACTAACATTTTCACTACTTTATTTCTCTTTCCACGACTCCCATCTCTCCATCTTCCTTATATATTAATATTATAATATATTCGATTGTATAATATAATTTTATTTATTTTCTACACACACAGTGCGAGTGCATTGTCATGTATACAAATAAAAATATTAAAGTATGATATATATATTTTTTCTCTCTAATGTAGAATTACAAAACATATGATACATATTTTAATGCTTTCCTAATTAATTGATTGGTATTTTTTTCTTTTAATAAACTCTTGCATTGTGTTTTCTCTATCATGTAATAGTATTATATTGAAATTTTTTATATTACGCACAAGGCATCGAAGATACTTTGAGATAGTCCAAATCACTCGAATGAACACTTTAATAACATGATTGAACAATCTACAATAGAATGGAATAGGATAAGAGTAAGAAATAATAATTTACTTCTCGTATTTAGAAATATCTACAAAATGGAATTGAGTGAATTGCATATATATATATATATATATATAGTAGTTTTTATGAAAAATACCTTTAATTATTGGATATTATAATTAGGTTAAGGGTTAAATAAATAATTTTCAATAATAATAATTAATGAGAGTTGAATGGAATCGCGATTCCCTTCTCCTAAAGCAAAATCATATGGAATCACCGTTCCTTCCCTTAGGCAGAATCGAATCATCCCTTATAGGTGGAGTTGTCGATTTTGAGGAATCATAATCCCATTTTCGAATCCAAAACATGACTATTTTAAATTTATTCTCGCATACTAAATATAAAATAGATATCTCTATTCATTTTCATATCTAAGCAAAGAAGTCCTAAATTATGCAAAGAGAGGGATTTCAGGTTCTTTCCAATTCATGTATGATTTTGTTTGTGATTTTTTAATTTTTAATCACGTAAGAGTACTTGATTTGTACAACGAAAAAGAGCACAAGTCTTGTATTTGTAGAAAAAAATCAAAAGTTAAATTAATTATGAAAACGTCAAAACACAAGTTTTTTTTATTTTTTTATTATTACTTATGGTGGTTTTCAAACATAAGGGATTATACATTAAAATTTTATATTTAATTATTAACCACTTAGTATTGAATACAACCTGATGGCAAAAAAAGAAAAAAAAAAGTATTGAATACAACCTCTATATCATTAGTAAATACGACTCCTATACCGTTAAGTTTAAACCGGCTCTTGGACTTCATATATTGTTTAATATGGTTTTTTTTTTTGCCATATTTGTTTAATATGATTTAAATAGAAGAAAATTCAATCGAAATTTGTTTCTAACTTTCTATAATACTAAAGCTAGAAGCTCTACTTTTAGAGTAGGAAGAAATTTTTAGATAGTCACGTGAGATATGTGTATGGCACTTGATAACTACCACTTAAAACGAAATTATCATATAATTTTTATTTTAAAAAAAATAAATAATGTTATTCTTAACTTAATTTATATTATTATTTATCTGGATTTTTTTCTGATTTTTTTAAGGAATTGATTCATTTTGTTTTTAATTTGATATTTTTAAATTTAAATAATTAAATATTGAATGTATCATATTTGTAAATATGAAAATCAACAGTAATAGATAGAAGACGCACAGTAATTTTCTCATTTCCACGACAGTCAAAGAAAAAGAAAAGAATTAAACGGTTCATAACCACGGTCACGCGTACTTGCGACATCTCTTCGTGGTCAAGCGCCCAGGACACTACGTGTCAGTTCATTCTATGACAGTAGCAACTACGCGCCAGAAAGGAAGTGAAGGAGAGTGCAGAAAGATGGCAGCATTATCGGCCATAAAATAATGGAGAGACAGAAAAGCAGAAACGAGAGAATGGTGAAGTTGCAATCGTAAGAAAAAACAAAACGACATGAACATTTTCCGATTCATCAGTTTTGAACATGGTGGAAATCAAAATTCAATAATATTAATTGATGCATATAAATTATAAAAACCACCACCGCTGTACAATAAATTGGAAACAATACACGTATTTTGGATTTTAGCTTATCGTGCAATTCATCAACTTATCGCGGCTGATATATGTCTGCTGCGTTTCAATGTAAAAATAATATAAAAAGAATATGGGGAGATAATCATTAATGTTGTCAAATTCAAATTAATCACTTGTAATTTAATCTGATTAAAATAAATATAAAAAAAAACTAGTATGATAGAACTTTGATCTAATTTTGATTGAATCTAAATTTATATTTTTTAATTTTTTATCCTCTTATATATTCGGATTAATCATTCAAATTAAATTTAATAATATTAATAATATTAGACGCATAATAAATAAACATATCTACTGGTTACACATTAACCTTATTGTAAAAGGAAGTCAATGATATCTTTGCATGCATATTATGTTGTAATGCTCATTATCCATCTATGCTTCGTAAAATGTACATCTTTTATTTTTTAAATGTGCATCTTATACACTCACGTAAGTAAAATATGTGTAAAAATGCTTTGAAAATTAAGAATTTATGATTAAGTATGGTCACATATCATTCTAGGTAAACATTAACAAAACTTATATATATTTTATATCACGTTTATTTTTATAGAATAAAATAAAATATGAATAGAAATATAATTTATCAGAAATATTATAAAAAAGTAATTAGTTTTATTTTATTTGTTTCCACTAGAAATGATGTTAGTAGAAACTTAGGATAAATCTAAATTCATTAATATATTATCACCATAGATGAATTTTTTATTGTTGACATATTAAGTAATCCTTAGTCATGAGGATGATTTATAATTCCTTATTCGGTAGAAGACAATTTCGCAAATTATATGTAACATAGTCATTTTGAAGTAAGAGAAATACAAATCTTATTCCTATTGTTATAAAATCAATTATAATTTATTAAAAGGCTTTAAAAAATCAATTTTCTGTGAATTTACTATATATTTTATTAAAGTAATTATAATTAGTAAAACAAAAAATTCTTATTTTATCCTTTTTATTATATATTTTATCAATTTTCATTTTTATTGATAATTAATTTTTATTTTGTTAAGCATGGGATTCCTAATACTTAAAATAGAAAATAAACAAATAAAAATATGGAGTCAGAGGAGTGGAACAGGGAAAAAAAACAAGTAAAGAAAAACTTGGATCCAAAAGTTTCACTTTTTAGTCCAAGCAAGTCCAAGTCCAAACCCAATCTTTTCTGTTTCTTTTTCTTTTTTTTTTTTTCACTCACTTACTACTTCCTCTACTCCAAACTCAGTACTCATCTGACTAATACTAGAACTTAACACAAGTCACAACAAGCACTAAACTAAAACACAAATTTCCAACTATAAATCTTACTCAAAACTTAGTTACTATACCTTAAAAAACACAGTTCTGTGTGTGTGTGCAGCAGTAGTGAGTGAAGGTGAATCAATGGGAGTACGTTGCTCTAAGTTGTCAATGTGCTGGTGGTCCTCGAATCTCCAGTCAAACCTCAATGAATCCGACAATGGTACGATGTTGAACTTTAAATTAACAAAAAAATGGTTATGTGCTGTTTTTCTTTTCCCCCCTGAAATTTGTTGATTAATCTAGGGTTTGCTTTTTCCTTTTTTTTTTTTATTTTCCTTTTTCCCATCTTAGAGAATGGTGATGTGAATGAAAGAGATGCGTTACCGGCGTTTAAGGAGTTCAGGTTTGAGCAACTAAAGTCGGCGACTTCGGGCTTTTCGCCGGAGAATATAGTGTCGGAGCATGGAGAGAAAGCTCCTAATGTTGTGTATAGAGGGAAACTCGATGATGATCATTGGATCGCTGTTAAGCGTTTTAATCGAATGGCTTGGCCTGATTCTAGGCAATTCCTGGTCTGGTTTTTCTTGCTTTTTTTAGTAAAGTTACTCACTTTAGTTTCGGTTATCTTATTGTTACTAATGGTAATGTTACTTGTAATATATAGGTATGTGTTTGAGTAGATGGTTTGTTTGTATAGGAGTTGATTGTTGCTTGAATTGGTTGATTTAAGAGTTGGTAGATGACAGCGTGTTTGTTTTACTGAAAATATGTTTTTTGGATTTTTCTTGATGTCTATCATAATCAAAGCTTTGCAATTGCAAATATCGTCTTGTCTTCAGTAATCTCTAGTGGTAACAATGTAGATGGCTTTTAGAAGTAAGGTAAGTGGTAGTGGAAGGTTGTGTTAGCAAATGGCTTAATGACGGAACAAAAATGCCACTTGGACAATGGGGAATATATCTCTTACCTTAAAAGTGAATAATTTTCTCACTTTCCATCAACATTTTATATGATGCATAATTATCACAGCCTATCATCGGCTACCACCTTCACCTTATACTATCCTAGAACTACTATTAAGTATTAACTGCAACCTCTTGAGCTTATTACAATAATATTTGACCATTTTAAAGCTTATTACAACAGTTACTCAAAAAAGTTCACAAAACAAATATGTCCCTAGATTTGAGTCAAGTGTATTTTGCTTTTTGCTGGGAATGCTGTGTCAGACTGTGTTGTTTGATTCTAGGAGGAAGCAAAAGCTGTTGGGCAACTGAGGAATGAGCGGTTGGCGAATTTGATAGGTTGCTGTTGTGAAGGAGATGAGAGATTGCTTGTCGCCGAGTTCATGCCCCATGAAACCCTATCAAAGCACCTGTTCCATTGTATGTTTTGAATCAATTCACTCAATTGGTGCTAGTGCAAAATTCTAGGAATGTAGATATTTGGCATTTCTGGCTTCTACTCATGAATTTCAAGTTGGTAAGAGATTCTTTATCTTGGAGGGTTTTTTGTTGAAATCGTATATTGTCAAAATTTTTTAGGGGAGACTCAGCCAATGAAATGGGCAATGAGGTTGAGAGTGGCTCTATATCTAGCACAAGCACTGGAATATTGTAGCAGTAAAGGCAGGGCATTGTACCATGATCTTAATGCGTACAGAGTTTTGTTTGACAAGGTACTCTTGTCCATTTTTTGGGCATTCATGTGATAGGTTAAGTGTACCTAGTGGAATATTTGTTGCCCATGTTTTGTATTTTATAATGATGAAGCAACACTTAACAGGAAGGCAATCCAAGGCTCTCTTGCTTTGGCCTCATGAAGAATAGTAGAGATGGAAAGAGCTATAGTACCAACTTGGCTTTCACTCCACCAGAGTATCTGAGAACAGGTAAATGGGACAGCAAAAAAAATTATCTGCTTTTAGGGCTTCTATTCTTGTGAGAGGAAACTCATATGTAATTAATCACAATAATGGCTTGCTTAGGCATAAGCAGGAAAGAAACAGGTTCCATGAAAATATCTATCATAATTTTAGAATCTAGTTTGGTCCTAGAAGTTCCATGCTGCATATGTGTTTTGATACATTGAAAGAAAAAAGAATTGGAAAAAAAAAAAAAAAAAAAAGACAAGGAGGAAATTGCAAACCTCTATACTCTATGGCTTTCTTTTCTGTCTGAGAGATTTTTTCCTACTCTTGCTACAAGTCAGTCAACTGATATTTCCGTGTCTGCAAGGGTTTCTGGTATTTTCCTTTTTAACAAATCCCTGATATGTTATCCTTTTGGATAAATCTTTTGGCAGGAAGAGTAACTGCAGAAAGTGTAGCGTACAGTTTTGGAACACTGTTGCTTGATCTTCTTAGTGGCAAACACATCCCTCCAAGCCATGTGAGCATCTCTTTCTCTATTCACGTGTGTTTATTTTTGAAAATACACTTTAGGTAATTTAGAATCAACTCTCCTTCAACATTGCAGATGGCTAGCTTTTTCCCCTTTTTGAAGATAATTGGCACTTGTTGCTTTTAATTGGATTACTGTTTGGGTGCTATCCATAACTGCCATGTGAATGGATATTTAGCTGCATACTAGCCTATTTTGTTATCTGTTTTTTACAGGCACTTGACCTAATACGTGGTAAGAATTATTTAATGCTGATGGATTCTTGCTTGGAGGGTCATTTCTCTAGCGATGATGGAACTGAATTAGTGAGATTAGCTTCACGGTGTTTACAGTATGAACAACGTGAACGGCCAAATGTTAAGTCTCTTGTGGCTGCTCTTATTCCCCTTCAGAAAGAAATGGAGGTACTTAATTGTTTCATGTTGTTTGAATGGTCATGTTGCCATCAGATATTCATATGTTCTGCAATTCAAGTATAATTGAAAATTTTTCTGCATACAAATGCCATTCTTCATCCAAAGGGTGTGCCTAATTTCCATTTAATTGCAATACTTGCAGGTACCTTCTTGTGTATTATTGGGCATCGTCCAAGAAACAGTACCTTCTAACCAAACAATGTCATTAACACCGCTTGGTGAAGCTTGCTCTAGAACGGATGTCACTGCAATACATGAAATTCTGGAGAAGGTTGGATACAAGGATGATGAAGGAGTCGCAAACGAAGTTAGTAACTTTAAATTATGCACTTCACAGCAATCTACCTCGTTGATTTATGAGTATCATGCGTTTTTGTTGTTGTTTCGTACTTTACCAGAACTCAGGAAGCAAAATTTTCATATTTTTTCACTTGTCTGTTCTTGTCTGAACCCTCCTTGGAATGTCGCTTTGCTTCAACTGCTTGCTTTCATTAATTTTTTTCTTCTATTATAGACGTTAATCACTAAATATTGGGTGTGGAGGGATGGTAGCCGTCCCTAGGAAAAGAAAAGTATATAACATTTCTAACAAGGACAGCATTAGTAATTTCCTAAAGAAAAGGCAAGTTAGGAGAGTTGTGAAAGGTTGATGGCCTTCAGATGATAGGAAAGGTTGGAGTTAATATGTTTTTGCTTCTCCTGTCAAAACAAGCGATATGCAATTACTTGAATAATTGTTAGAGATTCTGTTGGTGGATACATTAGCATGATAATTTCTACTTCATAGCGCAAAATATAAACAATTTTTGCACAGAAAAGCCAAGTGCTTCTTTTATTCATTTATTTTTTTTTTCTTTTTTTGGTTTTTAATTAATTAAGACAAGTGTCTTTCCCCATTAAGTGTTTTTTGTGTATTCTGATTTGAGGTTTTACTGCATTTGTTGTAGGTTTTTTATGGTGCAGATGCTTCAGATTTTAACTGCCCACCTGAATATTTGAAAGCAAGACTTTAATATAAGTTGAATCTTTGGTTTGCAGCTTTCTTTCCAGATGTGGACAGATCAGATTCAGGAGACATTAAATTGTAAAAAGCATGGAGATGCTGCATTTCGTGCAAAGGACTTCACCACTGCCATTGACTGCTATACACAAGTAAGCACATCTAATCTAAGAATTCTGTTACTTTTCTTTAAAAAGTTTGGGAATCATATATCTCAAAACAAATTTAGTAGTTATCTGAAAATGTCAACACGCTCTTATCTCTGTTGTCCTGGCATTGTGATGCTAGACAGGCGAGAAAGGTTTGATATCTCTCCAAGACATCCCTGATTTGTCGTATAGAGGCATTCATCCATGCTTAAAATTGTAAATTCCAGAATATCATTTCTGAAAGCACATACAGGGTTAAATAATTTTGTATGGATTGCTTCATAGCTTGAGGACAACCAGCCCTTATCATAAAAGGGACTGCCACCTTTGTAGTGGGCTTTTCAGCTCTCCCTGCTGACCAGACTATAAGTTTTTTTCCCTCTAATGTTTTTCTTTCTTTTTTTTTTTTTTCCTCCCCCGTGTAGTTCATTGATGGTGGGACCATGGTATCACCAACTGTATTTGCCAGACGGTGCTTGTGTTACTTGATGAGTGACATGCCACAGGAAGCACTTGGGGACGCAATGCAAGCTCAAGTAGTGTCTCCAGAGTGGCCTACTGCCTTCTACCTTCAAGCAGCTGCTCTCTTCAGCCTTGGAATGGATAATGATGCCAAGGAAACTCTCCAAGATGGAACAGACTTGGAAGCAAAGAGACACAGAAACTGAAGTTTATAGGTTTTTCTTCTTTGCTGAGAAGACTAGCTCCTTGTATGTAATTTTCTTTTCTTTTTTTAACTTTTTCCCTGTTTTAACATTTCATTCATTTCAGAATCAAAGGACATATTTTAACATTGTCAAGTTGGTCCAGGTGCAAGCTTCCATTTGTTGTGACCACACTATATTAGTTTAAATGCAATTATACTTTGTTATTTTTCCTGCTATTCTAGTCGATAGAAGCAGTGGCTGAGCATAGTCCTTCTCTTGCATTGATGACCTGTTTCTTGGAATTGTTGGAACAATGGGTACAGAATTGATGGTGACCTGAATTTCCATCATCTTTCCTTGCTGATTCTTAAAATATCGAGAATAAAATTGGTGTGGCCTTGTCTTCAGGGGAAACAGTTGTTACAATCCATTTGGTCTTTGATGGTGAGAGAGAAGCCTTGGCCTACCACTTATGCTCCAGTGCTATGAGCAAGCCGCAATCTGGACAATGCTTGAAAGTTTTCCTGGGGACATGCATTTGGTGGAGTTTAATGCCTATTTGCCCTCTTTATGGGGATCCCTTAGCCCATTTGACCATGTCTGGGATATAATTGGCAGGTGTATCTTTATATTTTACTAGTTTCCCATGCCGGAAAATAAAGAAGCCACGTGCTTTTGGTTGTCTCATAGAATGCCTGGTGACTTCTCCAGGTGAATATAGTAATTCTGCTCAAATTTTCAATGTGTTATGCATGAGAAGTCTTACTGCCAAGTGTTGGAGGTACTCTTTACATCTAGTTATATAATAACTATTAAAAAAAAAAAAAAGAATTTACTCTGGGATTTTGTGAATCATTGATTTATTGAGGGTGATTTTGGAGGAGTTCAAAATCTTTAGCTCACTCATGTAGACCAGCGTCAGCAACTCTTGCCGAACCTCAACTGCTAACAAACCGACGCTTTCTTCGGCAGAGGAGTGATATGGGTTCTCGATTTCGCGCTGTGGGTGGTTCATAATACACAGAAGTATACACAACTGCCAGGCACACCATCGTGATGCTACAAAACATAAAACAGACATTAGTGAAGGTTATATGGTATATGTAATGTTAATGGTGGCTTGGAAACTTGTTGAAAGTAGGAGCTATTGTTGACTTCATCAAGGTTTTCCCTATTTAGATAACTTTTCTTACAAAAGATCAAGAATTTTCCCATAGGCTTGTCCCCATCAACAACCATAGGTTTAAGCTGCGGAAGTTGGTGATAAGAGAACAAGCTCAGGCCACTCCACGCTGAATCAGCTGCTTCCTAGGGTTTAAATTGATATCTTGAAACGACCAGGGGAACAAGTAAGGAATTCAATGCGATACTTGTTTCCTTGAGATTGATGAACCGATCGATTGAAAGCAAATCACTAGGATTGGAGCTTCCAATCCGGGGTTAGCTGTTCTCTCTAGTCGAAGGCTCACGTCCAAAGCAGCAAAGTGTTCCTTCACAAGAGTTTGCATAACAGAAAACTACTAACTAATTGCCTCCTTCCCACCTTCTCTTATTTTCTTTTATTATTCCCTTCTTACATCATTCTACCGTCATTACCCTTATAATAAAGTCCCACGGCAAAACACATGCAACATTCATAACATATACAACAAATACTGCTACATATCTCTAGTATATTTTTATAATAACAAAAAGGGATGAAAAGTTAATGAATTATTAAGAATGCGGTTATTTAGAAGAGTTCTTAAAAAGTTTAAATTCACAAAAATAAATTATCTTTAGAAACTTATTCAGAAGGTTTTATTTGATTGAAAAGAAGAATAGTCTGAAAATCTTTAAAAAATGTTTCAAAAGTTTTTATAAGAAAAATTAATACAGTATTTTAGAAACTTGTTCAGAAACTTAAAAATATAAAAACTATTACTATTCAGAAGGTTACTTAGAAAGTTGGTCTAAAAAAATAACGTGAAAAATTAATTTATATCATATTTGAATTAGACAAAACCTGGATTCACTAAATTGAGTGTATTAAAAAAATACACTTAATCCCGTTTCACTAAAGTTGGAGTTAAAATCCATTGAGATTATTTTTAAGCAAATTTATTTTAGATAAATCAAGATATATACAAGTATGGATAAAGATAAGATTGATTTAAATTTTATGGAATTTCAAATTTTTTAATATAAGGCTTATCTAAAAGTTGCTGATAAAACATATCTCTTCATCAAAACTTATCCGATGGTTGAGGATCTAAGTATATCTAATTGAAACAAGATAAGAAGAGTTGTTTTGAATTTTAAAATATCAAGATCTTCTTAAAATATCTAAAGACTATTTTTAACAAATAATTGTTAGATAAACATGCAAGCAAAGATAATCTTCAACAAATTAACCATTGAAAGATTTCAATATAAAAAGAGAAAAGATTCAAAATGTCATATACTTCTTTGAAAATAAGTTTCCACTACACAAAAATTCACGATTAGATTCTACTTTATAAAGAATCATAGAAAGTCTCTCAAATACTTCTTTAAAAAGTTGTACCAAAACAAATTATACAATAATCGTTATTTCTCTTTAGAGCGAAATTAATTTAGATGTATATTTTTGTTCTCACTTGTAGTTTGTAACTTTTATTTGTTATCTAAGTGTTAAGTCAAACATTTGTATTTTGTAGATCTGTAATTAACATAAATTGTGAAGAGGCTAGATAGATAGAACAAAGTGTTGTGAAGTCCCCAAATGGCAAAAGCTTATAATCTTCTTGTGATTTGATTTAGTGGATTAAGTGAAACGATACCGGTGAAGTAAACCAGATCCCCAACGGTGGAACTAGAAGAGAGTAATAGGTACAAGGCCAAAGCTCTATAAATACTTAACCTGATGTTCTCTTTCCTTATCTCTATTTATTTACATTATTTAAATGTGTTGATTATTTATGTGTTGAATTATTAAAATATCACTGTTCATCAATATAAATTGTTAAGAGCAGTAACTTTATTTTTCTTATCTCAAAAAAACTTTCAAAAGTTTAAAGATATCAATTTATCACCTCCACCACCTTCTCTCCCCTCCTCCCCTCTTCTCTTGATATTTTATACGGGACCAACAAATATAAAACACAACACAAAATGTAACTCCACCTCTAACCCTTAGCATACAAACACCTATGCAGTAATACACACACCACCACAAACCCTCACATAACAACACATATATACCACTCTAGTAGGGTACTACTTAATATAGAGGTCTTGAGGTTATACATCAACAAACACCCCTCCTCCTTTCTCCCCTTCCCCCTCCCCTTCATCATAATCAACAACATCCCTATCCTCAAGGACAAAATCCAAATATTGAGCCATAACTTCTGCAACATTTTCTGAAATAGCTTCCTCACCAAGTGCATCTAACCATTAAATCAACACTTAAGGAATAGGTACTCCCTCTTACATTATATGGTGTCTCTCTAAAACTTTCAAAGGATATCTAGCCAAAAAGGAGTCCTCAAAAGACAGCTCCTTAAACAATTCCATAACAAATGAAAGGACCTATGAGTTTTTTTAGTAGAGAAACATGAAACACTAAGTGAATTTTGCTGCCCTTAGGAAGCTGCAACCTATAAGCAACTTTACCAACTTAGCTAAGCACTTGAAATGGTCCATAATATTGAGGTTCTAGATTAGTAATACCTTTGGTACCCAATTTATTTTGTAAATTTGCTCTCAAACGTAAAAATACCCAATCATTAACATTAAACACAACATCTTACCTATGTTTATTTGCTTGAACATAATTTTGCAATTTGGCTTTCTCAAAATTTGACCTTAACTTTAGCAACATCTCATATCTAGAACGAAGGGTTGCCTTTAAGATGGGATTTACCACTTCATTAGACAAATAAATTGGTAAAGAAGGAGTAGGTCGGCCATATACAGTCTCAAAAGGAGTCATGGCAACCATAGAATGAAAGGAAGTATTGTATGAGAATTCAAGCCAATCCACCCAAGAAGTAGGACAATCAGACACAAAATAGCTCAAAAGACACTTCAGACTCCTATTTGAATTTTGGCCATCAATTTTAGGGTAATGAGCAGTATTAAAGTGCAAATGAGTACCATGTGAGAGAAATAATTCCTTCCAAGAGCTACCGATAAATAAAGGATTATGATCACTAACGATGGTATGAGGAATGCCATGTAATCATACCACTTCACACATACTTCAATAACCTTCTTTGTCGTCTATGGATGCTTTAAGGGCATAAAGTGAGTATACTTAGAAAACCCATCAATCACTAGAAAGATAACCTCAAACCCATAAGAAGGAGATAAATGGGTGATGAAATTCATTGAAATATCCCCCCATACTGCTTTAAGAATATGAAGAAGATTCAACAACCTTGTTGGAGAAGAATTTTGAGATTTATTCCATTGGCAAATAGTGGATGAAACCAATCCTTTTTTATCCCAATACAAATTTGCAGCCAAGTACGTATAGATTCAAATATAACCAGCATGTCCACCCATTAAAGAAAAATGAAATTCATCAAGAAATAAATTAACCCAAGAAGAACTAGTTGGGATAACCAACCTGTCTTGATAATGAAGAGTATTACTGAGTAAATGAAATCTTAAAACTTGCATCCTTGCCTTACTTAAGCTATTATATCTTTTTTTGATAGGACCTTATCTTTAAGAACATCACTCCTTATAGCATCTAAATCTATCCAAATTAGACCAAAAATCACATTTAACTCCATATCTCATACTCTCGTGAAAGGGCATTAGGTGTACAATTCTTGCTACCACTCTTGTATTGAATATCAAATTCATAGCCCAAAAGCTTTACTACCCAATGTTGTTAGTTAGGCATGGTAATACATTGAGCCAACAAGTGTTTTAGACCCCTTTGGTTATTTTTAACTATAAAGCGCCTTCCTAACAAATAATGGCACCAATAATTAATGGCCAATTCTTCCTCATAAATGGATTTCATCAATGTATGATCCAAAAGTGCTTTACTAAAGTAAGCAATAGGACAGTTGATTTTGCATCAAAACTACATATAAACTAACTCTCGAAGCATCCCATTTAATAGTAAAAGGTTGACTAAAATCAGGCATTGCAAGCACAGGTGCTTGCAATAAGGCTTGCTACAGCTCTCTAAAGGCTAACAATGCCTCCTCATTCCAAGAAAATGAATTCTTCCTCAAAAGATTAGTAAGAGACTAAACTATCTTCTCATAATTCTTCGTACATCTTTTATAGTAACTGGACAAAACCTAAGAATCCCCTTATTCCCTTAATAGAAGTAAGAACAAGCCACTTCAACACACTCTTAACTTTGGAAGGATCTATACTCATACCATCAAAAGAAATAATGTGACCCACATGTTCTAATGAACATTTACTAAAGCTACATTTTTTCCTATTGGTAGAAAATTGATTGTGTTATAGTAACTCCAAAACCACCCTCAAATGTCCCAAATGCAACTCTATATTTGCACTCTATATGAGAATATCGTCAAAGAATACTAATACAAATTTATGCAAATATAGTCCAAACGAGTCATACATAGTTGCTTGGAAAATTACAAGGGCACTAATGAGCCCAAAAGACATCACAACAAATTTGTAATGCCCTGATAAGTCTTAAAAGTAGTCTTTGGAATGTCTTTAGGACATATTTGTATTTGATGATATCTAAAACATAAGTCGATCTTAGAAAAAACCAAAGCCCTAAATAACTCATCAAGAAACTTATCAATAACTAGAATAGGATATTTATCTAACAATGTGACTTTGTTTAGGCCTTAGGGCTCTATAGTGAACATAGAATTTCCAAAACCCATCCTTCTTCTTTACAAGAATTATCAAACTACAAAAGAGACTAGAACTAGCTCGAATAATGCTAGCACTCAACATTTCCTTCACTAATAGCTCTATCTCTTCTTTATGGACTTAGGCATACCTGTGAGGTCTCACGTTGATTATTCCAAACCTCCCTTTTAATGAAGTTTCATGATTTGAAGCTCTAAAAGGTAGAAGAACTTTTTTGTCTTCAAACACATTAACATATTCTTAAAGTAAATGAACAAGTTGATGATGTAATTCCTCCACATTTGCTCCAAAATACAACATTTCGTCACTAGATAGCAAGCAACACAACTTCACATCAACCATATGCCAAAGTTGTTTAAGTGATATACCCAATTTATGCACTATAGGATCACCTTGTAGCATCATTTGTCCTTCTTTAGTAGGGATTTTCATGGTCATATTACTCCACTTCAGTTTAATCTCCCCAAAGTTTGCAACCAAGCTATCCCCAAAATAACATCAACACCCCCAATATCTAATACAAAATAGTCTACAATCACCTCATAAGAATTCACAACTAATATCAAATTTTTACAAACGCCTTAAGAAAACACTTTATGGCCATCAACCAACTAAACAGAAAAGGATAAAGTTTTTTCCACTTGTAACAAAAGAAGTGACACAAGCTTAGTAGAAACAAAGTTATGACTTGCACCACTATCTAAAAGTATTGACACAACTTTTCCCAAGAATTCTCCTCTAAATTTCAAAGTTCTAAGGCCATTGAATTCATTTAAAGTAAGTAAGGATAATTCCATACCAAAAGCTTAAGCTAATTGATCAGGCAACATCACATGCAAGGATTTATTAGGACACTTATGTCCTAAAGCAAATGGTTAATCACATTTAAAACATAATCCCTTCCTACGATTATCAAGATATTCATGATAAGTCATCTACTTATGCATTTTCCTAAGATTACGATTCTAATTAGAACCGCTACTGCTAGATACAGAAGTAGCTCCGGTATTATTCAATACTCAACTCGAGTTAACAAATGAATTTTGTTGTTGATGTATATTATTCTCAGGAACTCAAGTTGGAGAGTCTCAAGGCGATGTTAATTTAGTATTTACTGCAAGAGAAATCTGGTTGGCACAAACATGTGTCATCGCATGACTAATAGCATGCTAGCAAGACGAAACAAGTGAACTCATAAGATACTTCTAACCCCCACTATTCAAATTACACACATATTGCACACTATCTCAACCATTTGATTAAACAACTACTACACCATAAGCAAACTCCTATTTAATGTTTAATGAGAACTCAACCACCTCCAAGACATCAATAGGTCATAAAGTTTGAACCATAACCCTTTTTTCATCCTTCAACCCTTCAAAAAAATACCCTAACAATTGGAACTCAGTTATCTCGGGTACTTGTGATACCAACGATTTGAAATCCTTCAAATATCTTGCGACTAAAGAAATTTGATGCAAAGTAGATAACTTAGCAAAAGGATTGTTCACAAATTGATCGTCATATTTACACAAACACTCCTATCTCATCTTTTCTCAATCTAAGTTACGGTTTTGTCACTTCAACATCTTTAATCAATAGATAATATGTCAGTTCATACTAGCAGTAGCCAATGCCACTCTATCCTCATTACGGACATGGTGAATGTCGAACAATTGTTCAATAGCAGCAACCCACAGCAATGGATCTTATCCTTTGAATTCAATTAAAACCATATTTGTTGAATTAATTTGTTGTTTTTTAATGTCACTCAAAATGTATTCCAATCCTCAATCCGATTCGAAGAACGGAATTTCAACGTTCGTTAACTCCAACTCCATTCAATCCTCCAGCTACATCCTTAGATAGTATTTCCTTCTGTCGATCCATCCACAAATCATGTAACATTGTTTCAAGAGTAGCCATTCTCTTACTGATAGCAGAAAGACCAGAACTTGCAGCGTTACTCCCTCATAACAGGTTTTTAAAAGGTGTATGTACCAGTTGTAAATAGCCCACTTGTTGACTGAAGGAGCTAAATACGACAAGGAAGGGCTCATTGTTGCGAGGAAGGTTCTAATATTAACAATAGCGATACAACCCAAAATAACATCTAAAATTTGTAGTGATTTTGATCAAACCAGATCACGAGAAACTTCAATACACCGCTTCAATGGAAAAGAAGTAAAAATTCAATGCATTTCTAACACTTAACGTCCATTGCCCAAAATCAATGGAAAATCACCAATCTTGCCCTAAATGAAAGAAGATGATCCAAAACATGATCCTATAGTATTGTCATTACTCAATAATCCAGGTGCAGTAGTTCGCTTTCCCATAATTAAGAAACTATAGTTTACATAGTTTTGTGCTCTTTTCCATTTAGCACTCAACCCTCCTGGCTTCACTTCATATGTTTTGCTTCTATTGTTACTATGCTTTTACCCCCTTTCCTGTCATATAGAAGCTTATTGCCAAATAGTGCAGGTGGAGTGGCAGGGGCCGTCCCTAGGAAATGAAAAATATATAACATTTCTGAACAAGGACAATATTAGAAACTTCCTACCGGAGAAGTAAGACACGGAGGATTGTGAAAGATCGACGACCCTCAGATAAAGTAAACAAATTAGATTATATATGCTTCTTCCATCAAAACAGGTTGTTGTTCGCCCCTTTAATGGATAAATTGGATGTGTAATTACTTTGAATAATTGCCGGAGACTCAAGTGGTGGATATTCAAGCATGATAGTTTTCTACTCCATTCTGCAAAATTGCCAACAAGTACTATGCTAAATAGTGCTTTCTTTAGTAATAAGACAAGTGCTTATTGTTGGAATCCAATTTACGAGTTTACCGTTTCTTTGTCATATGGAAATATTGATCTACGCTTAAAGTTGTAAACTCCAGAAGATTACTTTTTAATGCTGTTATAGGGTTTGAATAATTCTTTACAGATTTGCTTGTTAGCTTGAGAATAGAGTAGCAGAAAAGATCGGTGTTGCATTGGGGACACGTTGCTTGGAAATTGTTGGAAATGATTAGTATAGAATTTGGAATGTTAAGTTAACAAAAATTTTAACCTCTGAAACCTTTCCGTCACGGCTTTAATACATGTTGATGTGGACGTTTACAACTCCGATTGGGCATGCTAGTAAGACAAAAAAAAAAAAAAAAAAAAAACTTATTATGAAATCTTTATTCAACTTTTTATATCAAACATTTTCAAATTGAGAGGTTTATAAGTTGATAATCAATTGTCTGTCATGTTAGCTGGCTTACATTGAAGTTGTGAATGCTACATCGGGTGTCTTTTAAAAGTCTTAAAAGGAAACAGTGACGGAGTAACTTGGTGTAGGTACATAAACATAGAGAAGTTAAATAGCTTCCTTAAAATTGAATTTTGATATAAACATGGAGGGCCTCTACTGTATTTATCCATTTAATCATTTGTTTGGTCCTTTATAGTGGGAGAGAAGCCTAGGCTTACTACTGCTTTAAGTTTTAGAGCTTTGACTAAGCCAACTCACTCTGGATAATGCTTGAAATCTTTCATGGGACATCTAGTTGATTGCTACTGTCCTTCCCTCTTTTTTGCTTGGGATACCTTAACCCATCGACTGTCTAGGACATAGTTGGAAGGTGGATCTTTTATCATTTTGACTGGTTCTCTATGCCTCAAAATGAAGAAGCTACGTTATGTCTCCTGGTTGTCTCATAGAATGTTTGGTAACTTCCCAAGGTCAATATGGTAACTTTGCCTAAATTTAAGCCAAAAAAAAAAAAAAATTCAAGGTTAAAAATCGTAGTTAGATTATGGAACTTAATGCTAATGTTGTGAATGTTAAGAATTCATTTGACTTATATAATGGGCCTGAAGACCAAGAGGTTGATTTTTTTTCCATGACAATATTTGAATAATAAAGGGCAATCTTATAATGCTTCAAGGATTATGCGAATTAAGAGTTATAGGAAATCAAAAGTGACCTTGAAGGGGTTAATATCATCATTAGCTCGGTCATCAAGCGTCACTACTAGGTACCACATGTGACATTTACCTAAATCGTGATTACCAGCAGAATTATCTGTTTATTAAAAACCGCCAACTTAAGTTCCTCAATATATATATGTAAAAGGTGGTTCTCACTGACTTAAAACTTCACTAATTAAAAAGTTTCTCCAGTGAAAATCATATTGCAGCAAGTTTCTACAGCTTTAGAATATATCAATTCTAAAATAAATCTTTTCCCCATAGGAAAGTCCCCATTTATACTACACATTCTGGTCTCACAAGTTTATGATAACAAGGTTGAACCACCCTGCGCTGAACTCCGTTTGCGAACCAAACGGCACCTAAAGAATCCATGTGGTCTAATAATAGCTCTTCTCTTTGCAATCCAAAGGGCACCTGCGAATCTAGTAGACACTCACATGTAGACTAGCAGCATAAATAAGCAGCGGAACGAGAATTTCTTTGCTGTCAGAAGCAAATGGATTGGTCATAGGATCTATTAAACTAAACAACTCTGCCTGGGATTTCCACTTTTCAGCATTAGACTGCCCGTTACAAAGGAGCTAAAACCATTGAGCTTTTATATTCTCTGTTTCAAACAGTGAAAACTAAAAGGGAAGCTGCACCATTGACTTCATGATGAGAAAAACAGCCCCACACAACAGGTTTCTAAATGCTATATGGTACGAGTGCTATCAAGACAGCTGATTGCTGAAGGGGCTCGACGAGACAAAGAAGGCTTTGATATTAACGCCACCACCACAAACCAAGATGACAGTTACAATTCGTGGTGAATTTTAACAAACTAGAGGATGAGCAACTTTGAGATACCATGGCAATTTAAAAAAAGGACTCTGATAGTTGACGCATTTCCTACAGTTAATCCAACTCCAGTGCTCAAAATCAATGGAAAATCACCAACCACGTTCAAAGAAAGAAAATGATTCAAACATGAATCTATAATATTGTTATCACTCAATAGTCTGGGTACAAGGGTTACTCAAAAAAATATCAAGACTATAGAAAAGAAAAATTAAGCTGCTTGAACTTCAGCTTGTGAGTTGCTATCAGTTGGTTTTGATGTACTTGGAGAGCCTCCAGATGAAGTTAGCACATTAGGAATGTATCTCCAACAACGCTTATGAACACCACTAATTTTCTTGGGAGCATCAGCAGCTGGCAACCCTGGAAAAGTTCCACAATTGTTAACCCTCAGCATCAGCAATAACACTGTTTCAAGAAACTCAACGAAAAGCAATCATAGTACTTTCTCAACAAATAGAAACATGGCTTGCAACTATAACATGTTGAGAGCTCCCCATCCGAAGTTATTTAAAATACACGCACAAAACAAGTGCATTTAATTCCCAAGTACCATTCCATAGTTGAAAAATGTCACAGAAATTATGATAAGACACTCTGAAAAGTTGCTCTGAAGATCTGTAGTCAAAATTAGCCTCCCATAAAAATGCAGATTTGATTAACCAAAAGAACAACAATGCAAACAATAGCAAGCCAGTGAGTTATATCACCTAAGCACTCATGCTAAAGGGTTTTCAATAAAATCATGTGATGGCAAAATGAGCCAGCAGAAGCATAACCAAAAGCAACCCACAAGCTACACGTAGCAGAATTACTGCTCCTAGCACATCTACTTGATATCATTTTTCCCCATTAAAAATATACTGCTCAAACCCATGGGGCTTTACTACTAGACTGTTCAGCTAGTGGCTTAGGTTTTTCCTTTTTTTTTTAATTTTCTTTGTGATAAATCAATAACTGTAGTAAAGTGATAAAATATGTACAAGCCACAAAGAGAGCAGAAAGGGAACACCACATAGCAAATCGAGATACATAGGATTTACCTAGTTTAGGTACATAACTTCTCGCAGAGTATTTTACCCTTTCAATAAATGTGATGAGTATCGCATGAGAAATAGTACTATTAAGAGACAGAAGAGGTTCCATGAGCCATATCAGTACGGTCTAGAAGCATCCCATATGAAGGGGGAGAAAAATAAAAAGAGAATAAAAAAAAGAGGAGGATAAGAAGGAAGTGAATGATGTGAGTCTGCACAAGGTTTTCTTCTCATGAACCTGACAAGACAAGAAAAGGCAACCCCTAATACCAGCATCCTAAGAAAGTAAGAAGGAAATATGCCTCTTACGCAAAAAAAAAACCAAAAAAAGATATATGCCAGTGGAGAGGATAACTTTTAATACTAACGCCATTCTATTGTTACCTATGAGATGAACCTGTCTCATTTAACATAATACATTCCAATTTAAGGAAAAAGGAAGCACAAAAACAGCTTCACAAGATAAACAGGTTCTGAGTCATGAACATTATAGGAAGAACAAGAATGTCCTTCATTCTATTCCCAAAAATCTTTCACAAGCTTTTCAAGATACATATGGATAATTCTAGCATTGCACATTAGTTTTGGCTAGCAAAAGAAGACAAGTCAAGTCTAAAAAGCCATGAGTTAAAAATTTACATGGCAAGCAGAAAACTATATTTGATTGTTAAGCGTTGCAGGCCAGTGCAGCTATAGCAGGTGGAGACATTTACATGATTCACGAAAGTCATGACTTTGTTTTTAGATGTGTACTAATTGTCATATATACAGAGCAATGTGACCTATGATCATTTGCAAAGATCGAGGCCCTTGCATCAGAATTATTCAAACTCTCATAATGCAGTCCATGAAGAAATCTCCTGTTCAAGATAGCTTAGTAGAATAAATAGAGGCAAGGATATTCCTTGCCGAAATATGCTGAGGAGTATGATTGGCCAGTAACTCATCTTCACTCTGTTCCTTTCAAACATAGTAGACAGTGGAAGCAAAGGAAAGTCTCCAGCATAGAAATGGAGAACCCTGGTTCCCCGACAAAGCCCTCAACCTAGCCATAGCACTATGGCAAAGTATGAAATTTTCTGGATACCTGGGGAAAAGGTGTGAGTGATTTTCTAGGTTCCATAAAACAAGTAGACAAATGTTTGAACAATTACTCTCCACCCCAGCAACTTATCCATGGTTAATGATCAGCCTTGTTCAGCTATGCCGTTACAAGGGAACTACTTCTTCCCTCTCTGCTTTTTATCTAACCTCAGTATAATCCATCCAAATAGAAGGTTTGCTTTTGAGACAAGTATAGATCCATGATTTACATCTTCACCCAAAACATAGTCAATCTTCACCCCATCAATACTGAAATCTAAGTACCAAAATCTAAAGATGGTGCCTTTTCTAGTCACAACTTACAACTGACAAGAGTGAAATGCCACCACAAATGTATCTTGCCACTGACATGGGAATAGAAATATTTATTTGAGGCAATGTTCTACCATGAACTTCAAGATACAATTCAACCGATAATACTTCCCCCCAAAAAAATTCAACAGATAAGTTCATCCACTGTGGCAATCACATTTCAGAGCAAATTCTCTCATTGGAACATCGATTAATAGAGGGGGGGTGGGGTAGGGAAGAAAAAGAAAAGGACATCACAGACATATATAACCACATATTACTTTACCCAAAAATATATACACGTATTCCGATTAAGGATAAAGAATGATGAATACAAATAAAAGCTACTAATCATCATGACAAATAGAAATTAGGAGTGCTGCTAAAAGAACTTAAGAAACCCTGCATATTGGCAAATGCTACCTCAAAATTTTAATCCATCACCTTGCAAACAAGTAAGTACAATTAAAAGGTTTCTTTTTCCAGCCCTTATCAAGCATTTTCAAAATCTCAAACGCTAAACCTAATTTCCAGTAGATTTTATCTCCAGCAACTAGCAAAAAGATACTATACATGCATGGCCAGACCATTTTCAATTAATATGAAAGAAGCGCAACAATTGGTGGAAAAACAATGCTGCGGACATAATTAAAACAGTAAATTTCAAATATTAACACATTATTCACTAACTTCGCCCCAATATTGTCTTTAGAAAAGAAGTTAAAAGGTTCAAAGCAATCAGTACTAACCTTCCTTGTGAACGATTCCCCATGCTTTACCATGCCTGCCATCCTGCTCCAAAACAGAAAAAACATGAAAGCCATTGGACCATTAGCACAAACCAATAACAAAAAGGAATGAAGCACAACAACCCCATTTTCAGAAATTAACTAAAGAATCAAACTTGAAGAGGAAGCTAATCGAGGATAAGAACAAAAGAACCCACCTTGTAAAGATTGATTTTGGTGATTTGATAAGAGACACCAGTCCAGTGAGTCTTTGCCATGTGATAACCAATGCCCCAGTTGGGCAAGAACTGTGCTACTTCGAACAAGTTTTTCTTCTTTTTCCTTTTGGGCTTCTTTGGAGCAGAAGAAGGAGAAGAAGGAGAAGAAGGAGAAGGAGAGGCACTGAAGTTTCTTATAAAGCTAAAGGATTGTCTTAGCAGAGCTAGGGTTCGTATGGAGACAACTCCGTTTGAAATACTAGTGGTCGCCATTTTAGCTATTTTCTTCACTGGTGAGATTAGGATGTTATTGATGCTTAATGGAAACGAAATGAGTATGAGCTTACCAAGACCAGGGACGAAGATGACACCGGAATCGCAGACACACCCACGAAAGGGTTTTCGTTACTGTCTGAGTGAGGAGTCTTGCATTGTGCTGGGGCTCGGCTTGAGCTTGGGGCCTGGGCTTGCTTCACAGTGTTCATGCAGGGTTTTCGGGCGCGATTATATATATGTATGTATGTATGTATGTGTATATAAGGAGATTGGTTATTCTATCGATTGTTTTCATAAGAGTTTATGCTTATAAATTATGAAGGTTCTTTTAATAATTATATAATTATATCAAAAAATGTGCTTTTTGGGAAAAGAAAATATTGTCTTATTTATTAAATTTATAGTTGTGAACATTATATGAATGTTTCACATTAATTTTTTTTTGTTTCCTAATTTTAAGTTATACTAAGCATGTTAACTTATATTTTAGTGTTGGTTCATGACATTTTTTGAGTGGACGATTAAGTAAGAACGAATAAGTAATTCTATTATATAAGATAACCATCTGGATCTTATGTAATTGGGTAGATTTTGACTAAGTATTTAAAATTATAAGATAAGTTTCGATAGTAATTTCTCGAAACTTATAACTAAAGGATAATGTACGTATATGGGATCAAGATACCTTATACTCACTTTAAAACCTGTATCGTGAAGTATTCTTCAGGATGCGATAATACATCTAAGAAATTATTCCATCAAACATATTCCCCCTAGCTTTTGGGAAAGCAACATCTATTAAATGTCCTGTCCAACCAAAAAACTTACATCGAAGAGTCTTGACAAATGATGATTAAGACGAGATTCAGCATTTTTGAACCACGAAACGCTCGATTTCCATTTCAATTGTAAACCGATTATATGCCACCACTAATAAACACCGGAATAAGCAATATTCACTAGGCTAAGAGCAGCCCCTCGAGTAAAAGCTTCTATGGTTGGTTGATCAAAATAAAGATCCCAAATTACATGAGTAATAGGTCTTACATGTAAAGGATCTTAGATCCATACCTCAAAATTTCCTTACCAAGCTATATGAAAGAGATTTCTAAAAGTCTATAAAAAAATTATTACTAATTATCCAAAATGAGAAGCAAAAATGTTTTGATAAAGACCTTTCTTAGTAATATCATCATAACTTTCAAAGTCACGCATGGTTGCAACAGCAAACCAAATACAACAAGTAGTGGGATCCTAAGCTAAGTCTTAGCTAAACCTTAGAAATCTTAATGCCATAATGCCTTTCAAATGCTCTTAGCCATTATTCTACTACAATAATTCTTACTAAGAAGAATGATTATGTTGTGGTAATTCCACCTAGAAGGTAATGGGTTACTCATATAATACATCCTAGGTTACTCATGTAATACGTCCTTGTACAATGCTTAAGGCTTGAGGCTCAATAGCAAGAGCAACTTTTAATTTATTATGAGCCCAAGTGATGGATTCAATAAGTTCTTACCAATAACCATACCTGCTAAATAGAAATATTAAACTAAAAGCCCATAAAAAATGAGAACCTAAGAAAAAAAGTCCATATCCAAATAATGAAGAACCATAAGACCAAAATACTTGGGATACCTACACCCATAAGAAATCGTGGAGCCAACCATTAATAGTGATGGCACATGATTAATTGATCTATTCATACAAATTAATTGATATGAATCCACTTCATTAATAGTATGGATCATTATATATACTTATTCATCTAGGTTCTAAGATATTTTGTACTTACCCTATAATAATAATTAAATAAAATTAATAAATAAAAAAGTATATCATTTCATTTATGTGAGCTTAAAAAATAACAAAAGGTAGCCTATAAGTTCTCTAGATCAAACTCGTTGTCTTCATGTCAGTCTCTTCCTCCTTAATCTTTTCTTTATTGGATTTTCTTTCTACTCTATCTTCTTCATTTACTAAGTCTAACTCTAATAAAGTTAAAAATGAAAGAGTTCACGTAAATCCATCTAAATAAGATATATTATTAACTTATTTTTCTTTTTATGCAAAGATTTCTTTGTCTTAGGTTTAAAAAATATTTCGTAATAAATTTATATAAAATTGTTCACATCTAGATTTAGTCGAGATTAGTATTTATGCCTTTTGCTCTTATCCAAGATTAAAGTTTGTACTAAGTTTGCAAAAGACTTAGATTTAATAACTATGATCAATTCAGGATCATTATGAATGCTAAGTATAAATTGAGATATTATAATTTGTAACTAATAAATATTCTTATTGTCAAAACAAGTCAACCTCTTAAATGAGTCTCATTTATAATTATTTATTTAGTATTTCAAGTCAAGACCAAGATTTCACTAAAATTATTGTGTTTGTATAACAATGATCAGTGAAGAAAATGATCAAAAAAAAAAAATAAGTAAATGAAAGAAATTGGAAGAAAAAAATATTTATAAGTTCTACAAAATATTATACACCTTGTATAATTTATAGAGTACATGGTAATTTTAAAGTGCTATAAAATAGGGTATGAGTAACAAAATTTGAAAACATATATCTATAGGATAGGGTACAGATAGAGCCACGTATCCTATTTACCTTATACCCGCTCACCCTTATGATTATGGGTAAAAATTTTTCCTTTTGCCTTTAGATGTGGTAAAATCGTCACACACCACACTATTTTCACAAAGTAACATATTAATTAGTAAACTTCTATTTAATCGATAAATCACTCTACTTTTTAATAGAGTCCAATGTTACTACTATGATATATTTTCAATTACAAAACAACCAAAGATCCTATGTAGCATATATGATATCTCTTTCTTTTTGATATTTTTATTGCATTTTTATTGTATCATTGCCTTATTCATTTCATCATTAAACACAAAACTGCCAATTTTTTTAAAGAAAATACTTAATCTAATTTCATTTATTAATTTGGCTCTTTATTTTAAGCAAATGAAGATGTGTATGTGTTGTGTATGTATGTGTGTGTATAAACTTTACATATAAGCATTTGCATCGAAGAAAAAACATATCATATATAAAGGTGTAAATCAACCAAACTAGTTATCAAATTGCTTAAGTTTGGTTAATTTTTACTTGAATTCAATTTGTTAGTTGAGTCAAGCTTGAGCTATTCAAGTAATAAATCAAATTGAGTTTGAGTTTTAGAATGTTAAATTTGTCGAGCTAGCAAAACAAATCTTGATTGATATAATTTTTAGTTTATTTTTATTTTTTTTAAATATAAGTGAGTTTAAGGTTATCTGAGAAAAATTTATAAAAAATTCGAGTTTAATCGAGCTAATTAAATCAAACTCAAGCTTACCATATACCTTTGAGTTAAGTTCAAACTTAAAAATTTAAAACTCAGTTGAATTAAGTTGGAGTTTTTAATTTGAGTTTTAACTCGAGCTCAATAATGTATTAGTTTAACTCAATTCAATTATACTTTTAGTCATATATAACCCACTAGATTTCTAGCTAGCTTGGAATTAGAAAAATGTTTTAATAAAATAGGATACTTTTTTTACAATTCAAAAAAAAAAAAAGTTGATTGATTGGTATATTAATTTTGAGTAAACTATGTTGACCATCTCTTTAAACTTTATAAATGATACAGACATCTTACTTTTTTAAAAACCTACGCTTACCGCCTATTTTTAACTACTGGAATGCTAATGTGGCATAAACGGCGACATGTCATCACTATGTTATCGTCTCGTTAGTATTACTAATAATTTTATATAAATAACATATATTAAATAACTAAAATTAATAATAAATTAAAATTAAATTCGTTAAAATAAAATGATACTAAAAATTTTTCTTTTAAAAAAGAGCACTTTTACAAATATATATTATAATTATATATAATAATTAAATAAAAACTTTGTTGGAAATACTCCAACAAGAAGCAAAGAAGTGCTTCAAAATCAACATCCGAGTGGTTCAACAATATCACTCCAACTAGCCCCCCATAATTTGCATCATTACGTACAATCTAAAATCGATCAAATGTGTCAATGCTAGACTCAATCTAAGTGCTGTTTACATATCAAAAGCATCAATCTTTTGCATTTTAGGTATCAAATAAACATTGCTAGCATATTAAACCTTAATGGTGAATCATCACACTAACTTGGAAGTTCCAAAAAAACACTTTCATTGTTTGAAAGAGACATCCTCAATCTTGTCAGTTATTATTTTCCAAAGTTGTCTTCTTTTCAAATCTTATTGAAGGTAAAAATAACAAAGACTCAATTAAGTTAATTTCTTATAGAATGAATCAAAATCCAAAACTACACACATTGCTTATAATGAGCATTTGGAAGGAAAAAGAAAATCTTCAAACAAAATTTCATGTGTTTTTTTTTTTTTCAAATTTTAATCTATTTTGTTAAGAACTTAGTAAAAAACAAAATCAAAAGAAATTCAAAATGAACCTTGTCTTCTTCATAAAATTAAAATTTCTTCTTTAAATTTCTAGTTTCATAAAAGGTGTTTGGTATCATCTCCAATTACAATAAAACCCAAAAAAATGGCTAGTTACTAGAGAAAGAGAGAAATTATAGAATGCATATTACCTATTCGAGCATATGTAAAATGATCTTTTCCTTGAATTTTTTTATTTTTCTAGATTTATTTTAAGTTTTTATTAATTTTAGTTATTTAATATATATAATATTTGTATAAAATTATTAATATTATTGACGAGACAATGATGTGGCAATGATATGTCATCTTTTGTTCCACATCAATGTCCTAACAAGTAAAAGTCGGGGAGTAAGTGTAGGTTTTTGAGAAAAAAAATGAGATATTTATTTTATACTGTGTTAAATAGATTTATGTACTTATTGATACCTAATTCTCGGCCATACTGGGGCCTAACATACAAAGACTATTATGCGAACAAGCTTGTCAAGGTATACACAACAAACAATGAGCTTGTCCTTTGTACTGCAACCTACTTGGTGAAGCCATGTAAGCCCATTAGGGTATGTACAAGCAAACAGCAAGCTTGCCTTTGCACCGCATCTGCTTGGAGAGCCATAAAATGTGCTACCTAAGCAAATCAACTCGACCACTAAGCCCATGTATGCCATCCAGCATCAAATCAGGTCTCAGCTCACCCTTAGTAGAGTGCCAACTAACCCCTTCCTCGACCTCCTAACTCAACCTTTGTTTTTTAATGCCTTCCCCTCATTGCAACTCATTAATGAGCATTTGACATCCATAGTATGGTCAGTACACCCAACAACCTCTATGGATGTTAGGTCTCTATGTTGCAAATTTGGTTATTAAATTGATCGCAACCAACCACTCCCAAGGCTACTTAGTCTCCATCGCGACATATGCTATCTATCGGCGACTAATACAAGTAAACCCTAAGTTGCCAGGCATCGTGAAGTGTAAAGCTATCTAAGAGCCTTCTCTCGAATTCTTGTCTAATTCCCCTCTCTCTTGTCTTTCAGTAAATCTCATCTTTCCTATTCAACCTCAATATACAACCTATACTCTACGAAAAATATATACAAGACAAACACTATCTATCAGGTCTTTAGTGCTTGCCCTCTTTCTCTTTTAATCCTCCTCACTAACTTGAACGTTGGAGGCCCTCATACCTATACCTATAGCGGGCTTTTTTATAAGGATCAAGGAATAGGAGACAAGATCCAAGCCTACTTCATCCGGACTCTATATGAACCCACCTTTCATAGTTGATTCGACCATAATCAACATTTTGACACCCACCATTTTAGGCCGCCATACGTATGGTGGCTAAAAGCCAAAACACTATTCCATAAGCTTCGTAAACAAGGGATGTTACCATATCCCAACAAGACGAAGGTTATCAAATGCTTCCACTTCCTCAAAACAAAAATACTGAAGTTCAACAGCTTAGATTGCTTATCTAACAATTGTTCAAAGAAAGTCGAAAGTCTATTATAGCTCTACAAAAAGATGTTACGTTACTTAAAAACGTATCCCAAAAGCGCCTAAATGAGGAGGTGACTGTTAACTCCTCTTCATAACAAAGCAAAATTGATGGCCTGTGTACTACATGCCCAATAAGTTCAAGCAACAAAATTCAGCTCAATCAACAATCCTACGAGTATCTACACAAACGGCTAGATCGCAATCACGACAAAACACAAGCGTAAGGAGAATGCACAGCAATAAGCAAACCAGTCAACAATCTATCACCAAAACAATCGCCAAAGGACTACAAAGACATGAATATATAGCAACTAAATGAGCATATCCACCATGCCTCCAATGTATGCGACCAAAAGAAAGTTAAATCATTCATACAGGCGTTACGCTTTATACACTCAAAGAGCCCCTTCATCCTCGACGAAATGCTCCCTACAGGCGTAAGGTAGCTACATTTGAACACATACGATGGCATTGCCGACCTAAACAATCACATCATCCACTTTAGGACAATGATGAGCCTCTAAAACTTTTTAGATTCCATCATGTGTAAAGCCTTCCCCAACACACTAGCAAAAGCTACTCTACTCTGGTTAACACCCTCCCTAACACCTCCATCACTTCATTGGATGACCTAAGAGGCAAATTCCAACAACACTTCCTTAGCTTTAGAGTCTTATGGAGAGCCTCTTCCATCCTCTACAATGTTAGATAGCATCCTAATGAAACCTTACCAGTATATCTTTAGCGCTTCAACTAAACAAAGCTACAAGTATCTAAGCTTGAGACTGGAACAACCTTGTAAGCACTTCTCACAAGCATAGACCCTAACAAAAGGCTACTCAACGCAATCTCACTAAACGAGCCCGAATCCTTGGACGATTTCATATAACTAATCGAAAAATACACAGCTGAAGAAGATGCCATTAGAGCTTGTTTCAAAGTAGATAATAGCACTCGCATCTCAACAAAAGACCTCCTGGATCCTTGCGACCCCAGACCATAACCATTGGCACGCAACAGATGCGATAAGCAAAGACAAAAAATTCAAGACTATACCTTATACACACCCTTCAGCAAACCGCTCGACAAAATCATGTACTAGTTCTGAGAATAGTTCTTGCAACCACCTAGCGTTCGCAAAACACCAGAAGTGATGAACTTGGGGAAGTATTGTGACTACCACAAAATACATGGATAGAACACCAATGGGTGCCACCACCTTAAGAATACTATTGAAGGCCTTGTTTGCAAAGGTCGCATCAACCACCTTGTAGCGAATGAGAAAAATCAAATCCAACAACCAACCCAGCGCCGCCAGATTAAACATCAACAACAACATCACAATGAACCAACCAATGCCCCAACAAATGAACAGAATCACTGAGGACAGTAAGGTCAAGTTAACACTATCTTTAGGAGACTCAACCTCCTCTTAAGTACTATAACCATGGCAATGAAACATGAAGTATACCTCATAAGAACCAAGAAGCTAAAACTAAAACTGCAATCATTTTTACCAAAGCAGATGAATAGGAAGTTAACCTACCCCACAGCAATGCACTCATTATAAATGCTGAAATTAAGTACTTTGATGTCCCTAAAACGTTCGTTGACAATGAAAGTTCAATAGACATGCTTCTTTACACTACTTACGAGTAAATGAAGGAACAACTCAAAGAGCTTCTACAGCCATACAAACATGACTTCGTAGGGTTCAAAGGAGGCAAACTAGTGCCAACAAAGGGAATCATCACCGTACCCATCCAATTGGGCAACGATGAGCACAACGCCACACAATCGATAAGCTTCATTGTCTTTAGTCTTTGGTCACCTTACAATACCATCCTCAATTGACTAAGCATTACGAAATTTGACATGCTCCTCAACTAAAAATACCTTAAAGCGAAGTTCATGACACCCATTGGTGTAGGTAAGGCTAGAGGCAACTATACCTTGTCCAAATTGCTTTACCTCAAAGTCTATTCCATAAATAACGTCATGAACATCAAATCAACTACCCCCTCGCCCTCGACAATACAAGGGGAGCCCTAAAAAAAGACTAAAGAGATTAAGCTATTTGATGCCCTAAGAATGATAACTAAAATAGGGGCAAAATTGCCAGCTAAAGACAAGTTCGAACTCACAAACTTCCTCAGACAAAACTTAGACATTTTCGCGTCTGCCTTGGAAGAAATGCTAAGCATCATCAACATACCGGAGGCTACCTATCACTTAAATGTCAATCCTATCGTTCGACCTATGAAACAGAAGAAACGGTACTTTGCCTTAGAACACCAGGCAACAATTAAGAAAGAGGTGCAAAAGCTGCTCTGAGCAGGCTTCATCAAGTAAGAGAAGTGCCACACTTGGCTCACCAACGTAATACTCGTAAAGAAAGCAAATGACAAATGGCGAACATGTGTCAACTATACCAATCTTAACATGGCATGCCCCAAGGACTACTTCCCCTTTACTATGCGTAAATCAGCTCGTTGATTAGACATTCGGCTATATACTCCTCAAACTCATAGACACCTACTCTGGGTACAACCAAATTAGGATGGCCCCTAACAATGAGATCTACATACCCTTCATAACAAACTTCAGAACCTACTACTACAAGGTAATGCCCTTTAGTCTCAAAATAGCCAAAGCTATATACCAAAGGCTAGTCACCCTCATTTTCAAGCCATAAGTAGGTAAAAATATAGAAGTCTACATCAATGATATGATCACCAAAAGCGAAACTAGAAAAGGCTACATCAGCAACCTTCGCAAAACATTCCAAACCTTATGTTAATTCTAAATGAAGCTTAATCCCCATAAATGCATCTTCGAGGTCACATCAAGGAAATTTCTTGGTTTTACAATGATAAAGCGAGGGATAAAGACAAGATTAAAGTAGTCCAAGACATGACAGCCTAGACCAAATTAAGGAAGTGCAACAATTAACAAGTAAGATTGCTACACTAAGTTGGTTGGTATCTCGAAGTGTAGACAAATATGCATAATTCTTCAAGCTACTAAAAAACCTCATTGAATTGAAACGAGCACTCGAATGTCAGCAAGCATTTGAAGACATGAAGAATTTTTTGGCGACCCTGTCCATACTCTCTAAGCTAATACTTGGAGAAGAGTTATACCTTTACTTCTTAGTCAGCAATAGAGCACTATCCTCGGTGCTCGTCCGAGCAGATGACCAAGAACATTAACTTATCTATTATGTTAGCCATGTCCTATAAGGGTCAGAGCTTAGATATACGAAAATGGAAAAGTTTGCCTTCGCAGTGGTCATCATAACTCAAAAGCTTAAGCCCTACTTCCAGTTACATCCAATCATCATACTAATGGATATACCACTCAGAGCTGCTTTGTAAAGGCTTGACACCTTAAGCAAGTGATGAAGTACTCCTTCGAGCTTTGTGTACATGGAGTCCAGTTCCACTTGTGACAGGTGATTAAAGCGCAAGTCCTCACCAATTTCTTAGTTAAATACATTGAACTATACGAACCTCAATTTAAGCTCATCATGCCAATCTAAGCCTTCTACATTGACAACTCCTCCACTAACCAGAGGAGTAGGACCAATATCTAATACAAACCGGGCCAAGGACTAACAAGGCCGGTCGCAAGGTGGTGGGTCCAAGCTTATGGAAAGCTTAAAAACAGGGGTAGAAATATATTAAAACAAAGAAGCAAATAAATAAGCAAACCACAATCAACCCTGAAGATATGACGCACTAAGAAACTATCGAAGACCCACGACCCAACTCGATATGATGGATGAGTTAGTCCAATGAGGGTACTCACCACCTAATCTTGCTTAAAGGTTAGGATGAGAGTGAAGTAAGCAAAAAGGAATATTCATGGAAAGAGACAATATAGTATATTCAATATCTTATGTGTAAGATATTGTGGATAAATTTTCAATGGGTATTTTCACCTAAAATATTAGGGCAACAACTATAAATGGAAATGACTAAAAAGGGTAAAGTCCTAAATAAGTGATGTACGATGAACAAAAAAGGGTATAAAGAGAAAATTAAGAAAAACATCCATGTTGTATAGAGGATTCTGTCATATGATTGCTTGGACATGTGGTTATCCATTGGTGGGTGAATTTTTGGCTGAAATAGACAAACTGTATGACTAGGTTAGCGATTGTCAAGTAAAGGTGTTGAGTAGGATTAGGGGCTCTTCCAAGGTGAGTTCAACTTGAACATGCTCAAAGCAATTCAAATTTAATCGGCCGAGTTAAGGATCGAATAGGTCGAGCTATTATTTAAGTGTGTCTTAGGTCGACAATTAGTGACTATTCATAAGTACAAGAGAGTTCAACTCAAACAAGGCAGCAAACTCATAAAGTGAAGTAGCTCATACTCATTAGGCATAGGTTGGCATAGGAGAACTCGCTTGGCCATATTCTTAAGCCTTTAAGCTCAGGCTCGGGTCAGAGGTTCGGTGCTTTGATTCGTATCAGTATCACACTACAAGGCCCATATGGAACGAAGATCCTTTATACTTTGAAGTTTGGTTTTTCAATAAGTAATAACATAGATGAGTACAAGGCACTCATTGCTGATGCAAATCGTAACCAATAACAGACAAGGTCAGTCGTTAAATGGGTCGAAGTTTGTAGAAAGCTCGAAGGAAAGTGATGGGGAATGGCATGAAAAAGGACAAATGCAATTGAAAAAGTAAGCAAAACCCACAAACAGCTCCAATTGATATGATACACCAATGGAACTTCTAAGGACTTATGGTACAGTTCGATATAACGCACGAATTGGTCCAGTAAGATTACTCGCCACCTAGCCTTGCTCAAGGGTTAGGATAAGAGTAAAGTCGAGAGTAAACGGGTAGCGTTTACACAAGGAAAGAAAAACATTCAAGTGTATTAATGTTCAATCTATCTAATTCTCTACAACTACAAATACAGGGGTATTTATACTCATAAGTTAGGGTAACTTGCCCAAAAGGGAAAAGATAAAAAGGGCATTTCCTAAGAAAGTAATGTATAAGATACAAAACTAGAAAAATGAATATACAAGGAAAGCAATTATTGGTGTAATGGATTTTACACATAATACTGTACATGTGGTGATGCCATTAGAAGATGTGGACAAAAAAGTGCGGACAGCTTGCTTATCTTAGCAGGAGTGGCTTGGTCAATCTAAACTCTTTCTCTTAGCATCTCGGCAAGGGTAGGTAGAGTAATTGATTGGCCAGGCATGTGTGTTAATGAAGATGGGTTATTGTCTCAGCCTTCCGCTTCTCAACACACAACATACGAAAAATAGGCAATCACTCAACTCGGTAAGTAGAATGAGTTGACAAGGAGATACTCGGTCTCCGCATGAGTCAACTGGAACAGGAGAATTCGCCTTACTAGTCCCTCTAGTCCTTGAGCTTGGTTACGAGTTAGTGGTCTAGTAGCTTGATTCGCATCATTCCCTTCAGGTTATTTTAGATTTGGGTTCAAATCTGAACAGTCTTTGTTCAGCTCTCCGTCAAGGTGATACAGACTAAGGTTAGTAATGTTGAAGGCACAGAAACCTCATAGTCCTCGGGCAACTCTAATCTGTAAGCATTGTCATTAATCTTCTAGCAGATTCTAAAAGGTCCTTCAACTCTTACAGATAATTTGTTCCTCCTCTTATCCGAGAACCATTCCTTGCTAAGGTATAACTATAACAAGTCTCTTGGCTGAAATTGTTTAGCCATCCTACCCTTGGTCTTCTCCCGCATTCTTCTAGCAGCTTGGTCGATGTATCGAGTGACTTTATCATAGATGTACTGGAGGGATTGTGCTTGAGCTCTTGCGTCAGGGTCCTTTTACGTTGGCACAAGTACAGGGGTATGGTCGAGGGGCAACTTAGGATTAAAACCATAAACTACTTCGAAGGGTGTTTGCTTAGTAATGTCATATATTGTACGATTTTAAGCGAATTTCACCACTAGCAAGCAAACATCCGAATCAGCCAAGTTCTTTCCCACTACAACTTAGAACAATGATCCTAAAGTGTAATCAACCACTTCTATTTGGCCGTCAATTTGGGGATGATAGGAAGTACTGAATAGTAGTTTGGTGTCCATCCGACGTCACAAGGTCCTCCAGAAATGGCTCAAGAACTTTGGATCCCTGTCGAAGACTACACTTCCCGGTACGCCATATAATCGCACAATCTCCTACAAGAAAAGAGAAGCAATAATCGAAGCGTCGTTAGTTTTTTAGCAAGGCACAAAGTGTACCATTTTGCTGAAATGATCCACGACGACCATTATAAAATCTTTACCTCGAATAGTTAATAGTAGTCTAAGAACAAAGTCCATACTCAATTCAGTTGATGGCTTCGTCAGGACAAGTAAAGGCATTGCTTTCCCTTGCTCGGCTTGGCACTTAACCCTCTTTCATATGGTACAGCTATCAACAACTCAGTGCACATCTCTCCTCATCCTTGACTAGAAGAATCAACCATTCAACAATTCACAGGTCCTTCTTCCTCCAAAATATCCGGAGAGTCCTCTACTGTGAACTTCTCTAATCAACAGCTCCCTTAGGGGATAAGTCAGTATGCATAGTTTTCCACCTCGGAATAAGTAACCATCCTTTACATAATACTCATCCATTGTCCTTCCATCAACACATTGTATGATTATAGGTCCGAAGTATGGATCACTAAAATACTGTTCTTTTATACTTGCAAACCCAAACAGCCTGGTATGCAGTTCAATTAAAAGGACATGTCTCTTTGAAAGAGCATTTGCAACTACGTTGCTCTTTCTCTACTTGTATTTTACTACAAAATTGAATCCTTTGAGGAATTCAACCCATCTCACCTGCCACTTCGATAACTTCGTCTAACTTCGGAGGTACCTCAGCGATTCATGATCAATATATATGACAAATTCTCTCAACAATAAATAGCGTTCGAATCAACGCTAAGAGCTCCTTATCATACACGGAGTAATTTAACTGTGGCCCTTTGAGCTTCTCACTATGGAAGTTAATTGTTCGACCTTCCTACATTAGGGCAGAGCTTATTCCAATGCCTGATGCATCACATTCCAGCTTAAATATTTTCTTGAAGTCAGGTAGAACCAATACCGGGTTGAATTCAATCTTTCTTTTACCTCGACAAAGCTTCTCTCCTCCCTTTTCTCCCCATCGAAAGTCAGTGTTCTTCCTTGTGAGTCCAGTAAGAGGCGCGGCAAGGGTGCTGAAATTCTTGATAAAGCCAATCTATGAAAACTTCTCACATCAACATAAGTAGTAAGAGTTAATCACTCTACAATTGCTCGGATCTTTTCGTCATCCACTTGTAAGCCTCCTCTACTGACTACGTAGCCTAAGAATACTACTTCCTCCTAGCAAAAGCAACACTTTTTGAGATTACCGAATAGTCTCTTAATACAGTGGATAACTAATACTTCTCGAAGATGTCCATAATGACTTGGCATGTCAGCACTGTAAACTAATATGTTGTCAAAGTATACCACGACACACTTTCTAATCAAATGTCTTAACACATGGTTCATCAATCCAATGAAAGTGCTCGGGGCATTTAATAGGCCAAATGGCATGACCATCCACTCATAAAGTCTATGCTAAGTTTTATATGCAGTCTTCCATTCGTCTCTCGACCTCATGCGGATTTAATGTTAACCAGACTTCAAGTCAATATTACTGAAGACCTTAGCTCCACTCAACTCATCTAACATGTTTTCTAACCTCAAGATCGGATACCTGTATTTGATTTTGATCTTATTCATAGCTCGGCTATCGACACACATCCGCTAGGTTCCTTCCTTTTTCAACACCAGAAGCACCGGCACAGTAGAAGGGTTAAGACTTTCTTAGACATATCCTCTCTCCAGCAACTCATTAATTTAACGTTGTAACTTAGAAGCCTATTCAGGATTCATCCAATAAGCTAGCTTATTCGACAGTGTGGCACTGGGTACTAAGTTAATGTAGCACTCTGTGCCTTGAGTTGGGGGCAACCCCTCAAGTAACTGTTATAGGAATAAGTCGACATACTCATCAAGAATCTCTATGATTTCCTGGGATAATTCACCTCGCTCCTTCATCTCTAATAGGCATCTGACCAACATAAGGGTCAGCTCATCAGCATTGACAAACTCTTAGAGCTCAACTTTACTTATTGCCAGAGCCTTCTTCAATCTATAAACAAATTTTGTCTGCAATTTGTTAACTTCTCTCGGCAACATTAGGTTCAATGTGATCTTTCAATCATCCTTTTCTAACATATATGTGTTCTTGTAGCCATCATGGATAACTCTCTTCTATCAAATAGCCATAGTTTACCTAATAACACGTGGGAAGCACACATAAGCAGCACATTGCAGAGAATCTAGTCTAAGTAATTTCCCATAGTGATCGATAGTAATATTTACCAAGTGACATGTTGTGCTCCTTTCTTACTCAACCAATGCAATTTTTATAGCTTCAAATATGCAACAGTCGACAACTTCAGTTTTGAAATAAGATCGATCAATGCCACATTGGTGCAACTTCCACCATCCACGATGAGGGCACATACTTGATTATTCACCTTATAAATAGTATGAAACAAATTATCTCTCTGATCTTCCTCTCGTAAGGGTTCCACGTTCACTGCGCGTCGAATGACCATGATCAACCAGTCTAAATCCTCGGTGAACACATCTTCTTCAATCAATTCTTTCTTGGCATTTTCTTTCTCTGTAGGAATCTCCTCTTCCTCAGGTTCCTCATCTATACTGTCTACCTCTAGCTTCAAGACATCTCCCTTAATGACCATTGTCCGTCAGTTTAGGCACTGAGCAACCATGTGTTCGAACCCTTAGCACTTAAAGCACTAAATCCAACTAGTCTTCCTACCAAACCCTTACCCCTTTTCGTAAGTTCGGGTCGGCACTTCACCATCTAGTCAACCTTTCTAATCGGCTCGGACATCCATCTTTCGGCTTAGTTTGGTACTCAACTATGCTCGATGACTTGCCTATCCGGGTTGGCTAGTCGGCATCCTTGTTTGTACTCAGCTCCTTCTTTGCCTTTTTACTCGCTGGGCCATTTTGATGACTTCATCCATTATGGTAAAGCGTTACAGCTCTATAATGTCTTGAAATCACCTCTCAATCCAGTAATGAATCTTGAGACTGTTCGAGCTGGTAGTTCCTCCACTTCGCAACGAATCATGAGCATTTAAAATTCTTGAACATACTTGTCAATGGTCCAGCCTCCTTGTCTCAGCTCCTAAAGCTGAGTGAAAGTATCTTGGAGATAAGTTTTTGGCACAAACTTGTTTCTGAGTATTTTCTTCATTTCAAGCCAAGTATTAATCTCTTGGTAACCCTTTTGTCTCCTTATGGCTTAGAAATTCTTCCACCACAGGGTAACATATCTGGAAAACTCAACAATAGCAGTTCTTACTTTCTCGTAATCCTTGTATTGATAATAATAAAAAGCACACTCTACCTTCTCTTCCCACTTCAAATATTCATCAGCATTACCAAATCCATTGAAACTCGGAATATGAAGCTTCACATGGTTAGATACTCTAGGGACTCGCACGCACTCTTCTTCAAAATAATCCTCTTCTTCCTTATCTCCCATGTCTGTCAAATCAATCCTTCTCCTCACTCATCCACCTACTCCTCTACCTTGAACTGGTTAAGTTAGGTTCTGACCTCTAACAGGTTGGGCAACTTGTAAGGTGTTTTGTACGGCCTCAATCGATCGGTAAGACAACGCATGCACAACTCGGATCAAATCCACTAAGAGCTTAGCCACTTTATTAAGTCTCTTGTCAGTGCTCCTGGGTGTTCCTTGAGATTGTCATCCATAGTGGACAACTTCACTATTGTCATCCCTCATACCAACATTCACACTCGGGTCTGTCATTTTCTCCACAGATTCAAATTTCAAACAAACACTTCAAGAAATTAGCAGCTAACAAACACTTCAAGAAATTAGCAGCTAACAAACACAGTAGCTAAGATGAACACAGTGACTTGCTCTATTTTACACATGTAGAATAGAGTATAACAGAACTTCTAAAACAATCGACTACAACTCACACGAAACCTTCACTTTGATACTAAAATGTTACAAACCGTAACCAAGAACAGACAAGGCCAGTCATTAGATGGGTACAAGCTTATAAAAAGCTCGAAGGAAAGTAATGGGGAATGTCACGACAAAGGACGAATACGAATGAAAAAGTAAGCAAAACTCACAAACAACTCCAATGGATATGATGCACCAATGGAACTTTCGAGAACTCACAACACAATCCGACATGACGCACGAATTGATCCGGTGAGGTTATTCGCCACCTAGTCTTGCTCAAGGGTTAAGATAAGAGTGAAACCGAGAGTAAACGGGCAATATTTACACAAGGAAAGAAAAACACTTAAGTGTATTAATGTTCAATTTATTTGATTCTCTACGGCTATAAGTATAGGGGTATTTGTACCCATAAGTTAGGGCAACTTGCCTAAAAAGAAGAAGACAAAAATGGCATTTCCTAAGAAAGTAATGTACAAGATACAAACAACTTGCCTAAAAAGGAGAAGACAAAAATGGCATTTCTTAAGAAAGTAATGTACAAGATACAAAAGGATAAAAATAAATATATAAAGAAAGCAATTATTAGTGCAATAGATTCTACACATAATACTGTACACGTAATGATGCTGTAGTGGTGATGTTACTAAAAGATGTAGAAAAAAAATGTATGGATAGCTTGCTTGTCCGAACAAGGGTAGCTTAATCAATCTGAAATCTTTCTCTCGGCATCTCAATAAGGGTACGGCTAAGTAATTGATTGGCCAGACATGTATGTGAATGAAGATAGACTGTTATCTCCACCTTCCGCTTCTCGGCATACAACATGCGAGAAATAGGCAGTTATTCGGCTCGGTAGGCAGAATAGGTTAGCAAGGAGATATTCGGTCTCCACATGAGTCGGTTGGAATAGGAAGATTTGTCTTGCCAGTCCCTCTAGTCCTTGGGCTAAGCTGCGGGTTAATGGTCTAGTAGCCTAATTCCCATCACATTGCCAACCTAAAAATTGCTAAAGACGTAGGAGCAAAGAAGCTCAACATACATTCAGACTCTATGTTAGTGGTACAACAAGTCAAGAGGGAATATGAGACCAAAGGTGAAATAATGATCAAGTCCCTACATACGATATAAAACCTAATCACGGAGTTTACCTCAGAGGAGGTTAATAAGATCCCCTAGGTAGAAAACACAAAAGCAAACAAGCTATCTGGGCTACCTTCTTCTACCATCCCCACATCATATGACTACACTAAGCCACTCTTCATATAGTACCTCCCTAAGCAAAGCACGGAAACACGATAATAAGAAGTCCTCAAAGTAAGCGAAATAAGTCCAAAGCCCTCCTAGATGGACCCCCTCACACAATATCTCAAGATGGGAACATTACTTGAGGATCGAAGAGAAGCAAAGAGACTAGCATACGCTGCAACCAACTACACATTAATTGACAACATACTCTACCAACAAGGATAAAGTATCGCGCTCCTTAAGTGCCTCAAGAAAGAAGAGGGCACCTGGCTCCTCAAGGAGGTCCACACTGGGATTTGTAGTAACCACATTCAATCCTAGGCTCTATATGTTTGAGCACTCAAGTTGGGCTACTATTAGCCAACGATGAAGCAAGACATTGAATCTCTAGTCCATAAGTACCACTCATTCTAAAAGCATGTACCTCTTACTCATGCCCCCTGTTCAAAACTACATCCTTTGACAAGCCCCTAGCCATTCATGCAATGGGGATTAGACATCCTTGGCCCTTTCCTAGAAGCCTTGTTGGGCTAACAATTCATTCTATTAACTATGGATTACTTTACCAAATAAGCAAAGGCACTGGCCATAGCCACCATCACAGCTTGAGCCACTAAAGGATTCGTACTCACCCACATACTATCTCATTTTGGGGTACCATATAGGCCAATCATCGACAATAGGAGGCAATTCGACAGTAACTAATTTAAAGGATTTTGTGATAAGCACAACATCAAGCTACACTACACTTTGGTCACTTACCCTCAAACCAATGGCTAGATTAAAGCTATCAACAAGATAATCCTTAACAACCAAAAGAAAAGGGTGGAGCAAGCAAAGGTAAATGGGCCAACGAGCTTCCAAACATACTTTGGGGATACCGTATACACTCAGGACCTTAATTGGAGAAACCCCATTCTGTCTCACATTTAGAGCAAAAGCCATCCTCCCAATCAAGGTAGAGTTACCTACTAAGAAGACCCAGTACTTCAATGTAGATACCAACCACATAGCCCTTGAGGCCAGCCTTAATACCATTGAAGAAGTACACTACACTGCGTGAGCATACACAACGACCTATTAGCAACAGGCCACCTGGTACTATGACCGTAGCATCTGGCATAAGATCTTTCACCCAAAAGACCTAGTATATAGAAAGTTCTACTAATTTAGAAGAGGGGCTGGGTAAGCTAGCCCCCAATTAGGAGGACCCGATGTAAAGAGTAGAAGACGTAGGAAAAGGAGCCTACAAGCTCGAGACTCTTAAAAGATGGCCTATCCCCAAGGCTTAGAATGCCCAAAATCTAAGACCCTATTTCCACTAAGTGTAATGAAAAGATCGAAAACATATGTATCTGTGGTTGAACGTAATGAATTGATGAGTTTCTTATACTTGTCTCTTTCTCTCTCTTGCACCTTAAGCACCCGTGCAACCTTTACCCTTACCAACCTAAGCCTTAAGTCGATTCTCATCCCTAAGCATTACCGAAGTTAGTCTCTACACTAACATCGAGGGCACCTACAAAGGCCACACTGAGCCCAAGCCTTAGGTCAATTCTTATCCCCAAGCGCTGCCTAAGTTAGTCTCTACACTAACATTGCAAGTACCTACAGATGCATCGGTCCACACCAAGCCCAAGCCTTGGGTCGATGCTCATCCCCAAGCACTACCCAAGTTAGTCTCTACACTAATACCATAGGCACCTACAAAGGCATCGGTCCACATCTAACCCAAGCCTTGGGTTGATTCTTATCCCTAAGCACTGCCCAAATTAGTCTCTATACTCATACTAAGCTCAAGCCTTGGGTTGATTTTTATCCCCGAGCACTTGCCTAAGTTGGTCATTACACTAATGAAAGCTACAGAAAAATGATTCCAAGATATGCAGATAAAGCAAACCTCATGAAGCCACTACAGTAGAATAATAGAAAATGAGAACTATAGAAAAATAAAATGATAAGCAAACAACGATAAGCGAAAAAGGGAAGAATTATTCTACTGATGAAATGAAGTACAGGGCTTGATGGGTTATCATACCAACCTCAATTACATTAAAAAAAGAAAATAAAAGTACAAAGGCATGAGGCTACACCTTATACTACTATTGTACACCCGACTTGAATAGTCGCTCTCAAGTCTGACTCGACTCTTTACTCTAAACTCTTCTCCCAGAGGAACTACTCTTAACTTCAACTCAGCCCATAAGCCCCAAATGAATAGTTGTGATTACCTCCCTAAATTCCTACCAAGCCGAGCTCCAAGCTATAGGGGTCTTAGTGCCACTCGATCTCCAAGTGAAGATGCCCACTCTACCTTGTAGAGCTTCTTTTCTACAAAAGCAATGACAAGGATAGCTAATCCAACCACTTTACTTGAAACTTTGAGCTCCAAGGGCCTTGTTGGCATCAAAGTAAGGTCAACACTCCACCTTAAATGAAGCAAATTACTTGCGAAGTAGAGGATTCCCTATAATTACCCCAATCAGTAGGTCAGAATGGAGATAAGATCTCCTTTGTCGCCATAGTCACCATAGCTATCCTCGCCTACTCGAATTCATCTAAAATAAGGTGTGGAAGAGCTGCTTAGAACCTCTAGCAATCGAGCGCCTCTACAATGAAGCTGCCTCAAATAAGCAGTAAGTGGCACTTAAGCCCCCTTCTCCCTCCCCTTTCACTGGCTATTATTAAGGTAAAAAGAAGGGAGAACCTAAAACCCTACATATGCCTCCCGGTCACAGCTTAGGAGCTACCCCTTACTATCAAGCAATTATTTACACCTCACGATCATAACTCGAAGGAAGGGGCCAAGGAGACCTAATGCGTCTCTGAGGTCAGATACATGGAGGAACACCACAACGAATGAACCGAAAGGGAAACAGGAAAAAGGTTAGCAAAATCCGAGCAGCTACTGAATAGATATAACACACCACTCAATCCTACTCAACCAACAATCTACTGGATGTAATACACTGGTCCGAACTGAAGGATTACTCACCACTACTCCTTACTAAAGGGAATAAATAAGAGTTAAATAATAACGAGAACACTAAGGTTACTCAAAAAGAATAATTTTGTATTAAAAGTTAGATGATTGTTTGTGTACAAAGAAAGTGGAGGTTTATATATTTGCCTACTAGGGTTATTTTACACATATAAAAAGACAAAAGAGTATTTTACAATTATGTTAAATTAATCATAATAAAAAGGGGTGAAAAGGACAAATAATATCCAGTACGAAAAAGAAAGAATTATTCTAGAATGTTGTGTCAGAAGGTACGTTTCACTTGATGGTTGTACGTCAAGAGTATGATAAACAGGCAAAAGCAGGAAGTGCTGGGAGTCATGGGCCAACCTAATCTTGATTAGGTCAGGAGTCAATCAACTTGGTAAAAAGGTCAGCTATCTTGAAGTTAGATGCCAGTGGGTCAAGTCGATAGCTCAGCTCGACTAGTTCGGGGCTATCTTCTGGATTAGGACTTCAATGTTGGGCAAGAGTATGTTGGATACATGTGAGGGTCTGAGAAACAGGTCGATAGGAGGTCAGATCAGGATAAGAGTCCCTGTCTCAACTATGGCTTAGAGCTAATATTTTCCGTGTGAGCCCTTGAAGTCCTCTAGCTTGGCTTCTTATGATTGGTCCAGGAGGTTAATTCCTATCATTTACCTAGGGGTCGAAGAGATTGTCCTCAAATCTGAAACAGTCTCTACTCGTTCTTCTTAGGAGCTCACAGGGTCTTCTATTGGTTGATGAGGAATCAAATTGGACATATTGAAGGTAAAGGAGACACCAAAGTCATCAAGTAACTCAATTTAGTAGGCATTGCGGTTGATCTTCTCTAGGACCTTGAATGGGCTGTCGACTCGAGAAGATAGTTTGCTTTGTCTTAAGTGTGGAAATCGCTTTCGGTTGAGGTGAATCCATACTAAGTCCCTTGGCTAGAAAGAAATAGTCTAGCAGCCTTGGCTGCCAATCTCTTATTATCTCTATTTAAACTTGGCGATCTTCCTTGTGATAGATTAGTGTAGTTCATGCAATTTTTAGGCTCGGTCCACTCCGGATTGACTTTCTTCAATGGTTGCTAAGGTGTCGATGGCCATAAATGACCTAGAATGGGGTCTTCCCAGTAGTGCAATGAACAGTTTGATTATAGGTGAACTCCATAACTGGTAAGCATAGATCCTAATCCCTTATGTTCTTTCCTACAACAGCTATGAGTAAATTGCCTAATGTCCTATTCACCACTTCAGTTTAGCCATCGATCTAAGGGTGGCTACTAGAGCTAAATATGAGTTTAGTCCCAAGTCTTCTCCAAAGAGTTTTCCAAAAAAAACTCAAGAGTTTTGTGTCCCAATCCAAGACAATAGTCTTTAGTATTCCATGCAATTAAACAATCTCCTGTAAAAACAAATTAGCAATAGATAGAGCATCGTTAGTTTGATGGCATAGAATGAAGTGTACCATCTTACTGAAGCAGTCCACTACAACCAAGATGGAATCTTTCCCTCTAGATGTCTGGGGCAACCCCAGGACAAAATCTATGCTGTGGTCAGCCCAAGGTAAAGTTGGTGTTAGTAGTAGCATATACTCTCCATGGGGTTCTTTCTTCCCCTTAGCACGCTTGTATACTTCACAACTATTAACCACCTTATGGACATCCTTGGCCAAACTAGGCCAGTAAAAGTTTTCCTTCAACAGACCGGCTATCTTGGTTTCCCCAAAATGACCAGACAGTCTTCCACTATGAGCTTTCCTAATCAATATCTCATACATGAAACTGTTTAGTATGCACAGCTGTCAATCCTTGAACGGGTAGCCGTCCTTAAGATAATACCCTTTGACAACAATCATAGCCTTGTACTCTTCTTTGATGGGGCCAAAATGAGAATCATGAGCATGTTGCTCAGTAATCAGTGAGAATCCCAATAATTTTGTCTACAAAGTGATCAGCAACATTTGCCATCGTTACAGAGCGTCAGCAACCACATTTGCACTTCCCTTCTTGTGCCATGACGTACAAGAAACTTTTCATGAACTCCAACCACTTAGCTTACCTCCTTGAAAGCTTGTTCTGACTCCTCAGATGCTTCAAAAACTCATGGTCTGTATAAATAACAACTCCTTCTCGTACACAAAATAGTTCAAGGCAAGACCACTAAGTTTCTCACTATGGAAGGCGATGGGTCGCTACTCCTGCATCAGGACAGCGCCAATTCCAACTCTCAATGCATTACACTCTAGTTTATAGGGCTTATCAAAATTTGGCAGTGAAAGGACAAGTGTCGAGGTGAGCTTCTCTTTAATCTCTCTAAGGCTCTATTCAGCTCAGTTGTTCCACCTGAACCCTTCATTCTTCTTTGTCAGCTCGGTCAATAAGGCGGCTATTGTACCAAAGTCCTTGATAAATCGCCTATAGAAAGAAGTTAGGCCATGGAAACTTCGGACCTCAGTAACATTCTTTAGCGTTGGCCATTCCAAAACAGCTCAGATCTTTTCCTCATTTACTCGGATTCCTTCCCTTAACACTATAAACCCTAGGAATATCACTACTCTCTGGCAAAACATGCATTTCTTTCAATTCACAACTTCTCAACTTGCAAAATTCCAAATATTTTGCAAAGATGTTGAACATGGTCATTTAGGTTGGCACTATATACCAGTAAGTCATTAAAATATACGACCACACATCTTCCAATCAGAAGGCACATCATATGGTTCATTAACCTCATGAATGTGCTTGGCGCATTAGTAAGTCCGAATAGCATAACCAACCATTTGTAAAGTCCATGCCTAGTTTTAAAGGCAGTCTTCCACTCATCCCCCAGTCTCATACAAATCTGATAGTAGCCACTTCGCAAATCAATCTTTGAAAATATCTTTGCACCATGAAGCTCATCTAACATGTCATCGAACCTCGGTATCTGTACTTGAAAGTAATTCTATCAATTGCCCGGCTATTAACGTACATGCTCCATGAACCATCCTTTTTTTGAACGAGCAAAGCTGGTACAGTATAGGGGCTCATGCTCTCCTTCACATATCTTCACTCAAAGAGTTCATTTACCTGTCTTTTCAGCTCAGTAGCTTGCTCAGGGTTCATCCTGTACATAGGTCAATCTAGTAGGGTGGCACCTGGCTGCAGATCAATACAGTGTTCTATGCTTCAGATTGGTGGCAATCCTTTAGGCAATTCTTCCAAAAACAAGTCCTCTAAGACATCCGGCAATTCCCTTATCTCCATCAATCTTCTAACCAACAAAAACATAAGTTCATTAGCCTTCTCAGCAGATCGGAGCTCTCTTAGGCTCATAACTAAGGCTTTCTTCTTACTGGCTTGAGTGAGTTAGTTATGAGCTTCATTCACATGGGACAAGGTTAGGGGTTGCAATACAATCTTTCTTCCATCCTTGACAAAGGCATAGGTGTTCTTATACCAGTCGTGAGTAACACGTTAGTTGAACAACCAAAGTCACCCAAGTAGTAGATGTGAAGCTCTAATGGGAACGACATCATAAACTACTTCATCTCTGTATACGTTCCCAACACTAGACGATACGGCCACTTGTTTAGTCACATGCAAAGCACCCTTATCGTGAAGCTAATGCAACTTATAAGGTCGAGGATGCTTTAAGGTCGGCAAACCCAACCTCTGCACAAAGGATTGAATAGCCGCATTAGTTCAGCTCCCTCTATCCACAACGATTGTACATAATTGGCCTTTGACTCTACACTTGGTATGGAATAAGTTCTCTCTCTAGTCCTCCTCAAAGTTTGTTAGGGAACTCAATACCCACTTCAGGACTAGGGCCATTACTTCTCCTTAGTCAATGTAGACACATGTCTCCTCTTCCTCCTCGACTTCGGTCTCTCAAATCTCCTTCTCTTCTTCAAGTTCACTTTCATCGGTACTATCTGCTACATCTCCTTAAAGCACCATGACATGTCGATTCGGACACTTAACGGCCATATGTCCAAAGCCTAAGCACTTAAAGCACTTTACCTTGCTGGTCTTCCGTCCGAATGGCTGGCCCTTCTCATAAGTTCTTGGGGTCAGCCTAGCCTTGGGTCGGATCGACTGTCCTATTCGGCCATGCTGGTCTGCTTGGCGTTCATCAAGTCAGACATTCCCTTCCTCGACTCAGTACGACCTCCTTAGCTCAGATTGAATGGGTTGGCACGATATGAGAGCTTAAGAGAATGTTTACCTAGGCCGGCTCGAAATATTTCTCCGCTGTTTTTTGACCCTCTATGCGATCTTGATCTCTTTTTCTAAGGTATAAAACCTCTGTGCTTCTACAATATTACGGATCTCATACTTGAGCCTAGAAATGAATCTTGATACTGTACGGGCTTCAAGTTCTTCCACGTTAGCTCAAATCATCAACATATGGAATTCTCTGACATAGTCATCAATAGATCAATTTCTTTGGCGAAGCTCCTGTAACTTCGCAAACGTGTCCTGTAGGTATGTTTCGAGCACAAATCTCCCTCTCAACAACCTTTTCATCTCATCCCAAGTTCTAACACCTTGTTTTCCATCCCTTACTCAAATTGCATTCAAGTTCTTCTACCACATTGAAGCATACCCAATAAATTCCAATACAGCAAGTCGGACCTTGACAATGTCCACATATCCGTAGCAGTCAAACACTTTCTCAACCTTTTCTTCCCACTCCAAATATTCATCAGCATCTCCATTTCCACTGAAAGGCGAAATTTGAAAATTGACATTGTTTAGTCCTCATAGAACTTGGTGTCCTCATCCCTGTATTTAGTAACAATTAACTTCTTCTTCACCAAACTCTTCAACATCCACCTCCTCATCATCTTCCCTAATCTCTTCTAACTCCAATCTTCGTCTAGCAACTCCTCCAGCTCGAGGGGGTCAAACTAGGTGATTAGCTCGATTACCCTAGACATAGTGTCTCTCAAAGGCGCCATCTTGTAGGTTTTGTTACTATACACCTTGGGGCTATTGCCGATTAATTTGCATTGCAGTAATTAGACTCTTAATAAGATTTATGAGTTTATTAAGCTTGTCATCAACAAACCCTGGGGTGTTACTACCACTATGACCATGGCTAGGTTAAGCACCACTACCTTGGTCACCAATAACTCCCTGAATACTAGAATTTAACATAGCGTAATACCTTTTCGAATAGATTAACAAACTACTAACAAACTTGCTTTGTTGTCACAATGGAAAACAGAGTATCAATGAAACCATACTTACGAACACATATAATATACTGTAGTAGCAACGAAAGAAACACAACTGCCACAAATAGTAAGGCAAGCAAAAACTCCACTGCAACTTCACACACTCCCTTACAGAACCGTACTCTAATACCAGCGAAGCTGATGCGTCTCTAGGGTCGGACATATGAAGAAGTACCATAATGAATGAACCAAAAAGGAAATAGGAAAAAGGTTAGCAAAGTCCAAGCAACTACCAAATGGATATGACACACCACTCGATCTTACTCAGCCAACAATCCGCCGGATTTGACATATTAGTCCGAATTGAAGGGTCACTCGTCACTACTCTTTGCTAAAGGGAATAGATAAGAGTTGAATAATAATGAGAACACTAAGGTTACTCAAAGAGAATAATTCTGTACTAAAAGTTGGATGATCATCTGTGTACAAAAAAAGTAGGGGTTTATATACTTGCCCACTAAGGTTATTTTATACGTATGAAAAGACAAAAGGATATTTTACAATTACGTTACATTAATCATACTAAAAAAGGGTAAAAAGGATAAAGAATATCCAGTATGGAAAAGAAAGAATTATTCTGGAACATTGTGTCAAAAGGTACGTATCACTTGATGGTTATACGTCAGGAGTATAATACATAGGCAAAAGTAAGGAGTGATGGGAGTTAAGGGCTAACCTGATCTAGATCAAGTCGAGAGTCAATCAGCCTAGCAAAAGGTCAATTGTCTTGAAGTCAGACACCAATGGGTCAGGTCAATAGCTCGGCTCAGCTAGTTCGAGGCTATCTTCTAGATTAGGACTTCGCTGTTGGGCAGGAGCATGTTGGATATACGTGAGGATCTAAGAGACAGGTCGGCAGGAGGTCGGATTGGGATAGAAGTCCTCATCTCGGCTATGGCTTAGAGTTAGTATTTTCCATACGAGCCTTTGAAGTCCTCTAGCTTAGCTTCTCATGATCGATCCAAGGGGTTAATTCCTATCAAGACCCCTTCCCTAACTTATGCACTCTATCCCTCAATACGATTGCCTTCAATACGCTCATGACATAGGACAAAGGTGACTCAACTCTCTACTATACCCTACTAAGTTATTTAGATGTTTGGCATGACAAAATAAGGACCTACGCACCCTTTATATAGGAGACTTAATATACCCCCAGCTATACACATAGCGATCATCCGAGGACTCAAATGCATTGGAAACCCAAGCGATGCCTAGGAAAATAGCGATGCATCATACATGCATTAAATAGCTTTTAGAAAGCACTATGCCTAGGACGATACGTCTACCAAGTATACATATTGTATGAAATGAACCCTGTTGAAGAGATTACTTGTCGTAAAAGAAGATTTACTTAATCAAGACTCCTCTATCTAGAAGATCTCATGACATCGCCAAAAGATCCACTTAGCACATATACCATCCTCGAAGGATGAGCCCACACTAAGTCTAGGTGAAGCCACAATGCCTTGAGCATGAAGAAGCCCCTAAAGGGTTACAGGCGAGCAAGTAAGGATGGCCCACTCGAAGGAAGGGAACTTAAGGAAATCACGAAAAAACAAGATGCATCGGTTTGCTCAAAAGCATCGTTGCCCGCAGAAAAAACTTAAACGAAAAATGAAGTCTAAGTACATAGTAGCAACACATATGTAAGGAAGTATAACCAAGGAAAAAGGAAAAGCAATACAAGCATAACAATGGATGCTCAAATCCATTAAAGTCCTTCGTAATTACATTTGGCAAGGGGAGATCAGCATCCTATCCCCCTTGAAAAAAAAAAAAAGAATGGAACAAAGTAAAAACAGACACATGTTGCCCAATGCACTAGTTGAAACAAGAAAAACTAAGGTTGCTCCTAACCAGCCTATTGCTTAACCTACTATTGGTCCTCCCCATCACCAAACCCCACCAACACCCCCCTTCTTTCCTCTCCAAGGCCTACATTCGAACCATAACTAGAAGTTCCCAACAAGTCACTAGAAGACACACCTCCTTGCCTACTACCAGTAGCTTCTTCAGGCTCATCCAACCACTACAAGAAAAACAAATCCACCTCAAGTGTATTCTGGTGAACTTGATTCCACACCTCTTCTACCACAGCATACCCAGCAACAGTAATGGCCTTCTTGATTAAAGCATCCTCAAGGGTCTCCAGAAAGATGTCTCGCCTAACCTCAAGTGTTAAACCCTTCCCCTTCAATAGCTTGGATTCCCTTCTCAAGAACTCAACTCGCAACCTATCTAGCGCTAGCCTTTTAGCCTCCAACTTAGCTCACATGGTAAACAACCCCTCCTCAGTAGCCTTATCAGACTCCTTGGCCTTCTTCAGGTTGCCCTTTAGCTTGTCAACCTACCTAGCTAGCTCTTGTGCTAGCACTCCAAGCTGGTGAATGCGACGACTAGGTCACCAAGCACCTTTTTCTCCTCTTCTAGCGCTTTCTAGAGCCTCTCCACCTTAACCTTCACCCAACTCCCTACCGACTGCTAGTATGCTCAACTATGCATGAGGACAAAATCTAGGAGGTTGTAGAGCTATAAGCACAATATACAACCAATTAATAAAGCAAGACTAAAATATTTTAACAAAAATTGTGAACAACTCACCTCGTTATGCCTTCTCATCCATCAAGGCCTCCACGTAGCTACTCAAACCGTACCTATAGTGGCTCAAACCTTTGCACAGGCCAGTTTGCGAATAGATAAAGAGCTACTCGCCTCTTACAATAAACTAACGACATGATGTCTTTATCATCGAAGATGTCAATAGCAAGGACCTTAACATCTTAAAAGGTCCATTCCAAACTCTCTTACGATATGTCTACTTACACATCTCCTGCTTAGACCCCCGGCACAATAGCTACAACCCCAACTTTAACTAGCCCACTACCAAACATTGCTCCTTTCAGCTTCAAACCGACCCATGGTATAACCATTGCAATATCCCCAGTACCGTACCAAACTACCTCGAGAAGCATTTGCTACCTCTCACTTTTCTTCTTGGACTTCTTCGAAGAGCATCATGAAGTCTCCTCCTCCCCTTCTACGATAGGATGTTTCCTCTTCAAAATAAGCTCGAAAGCACTTTCAAGTCACCTATTTTGCACAATGAGTAGCTTTGTCCTTACCTTCTCAATGCCATCTCCATAGATGCAAGAAAAAACCAAAAAACATCTTAAGTAAACAAATCAAACAAGGACAATATACTTAGTATGCTAAGGATGAGTAGCCCGATGTCCCCTACTCCAATAGCAAAGTGACGCAGCGTGGCAAATAGCTAACCACCCCTTATTGGAAAAATGCAATAGATACCTATCTCCATCCCAAATAGTGGCAAGCCTTTCTTGTACTTCAAACAAATCTAGAGAAGATTGAGCTTCTTCCAACTTGCCAAATTCAACAGCTCGATACTAGTCATGCTATCCTCATCTCCTAAGTGGCTCAACTTTTTGCCCCGAACAAGATACCTCTACTGAGAGGAAAACCTAGAGGCTCAAGAGCATAAATACAGTAGAAGGCATAACTACAGTAGAAGAACTCCTTTCAGCCTTCCACCTTATTTGGTGGCTTATCAAAGATCCTCAACACAGTACTTTGGTTAGCAACATATACCCAACTGTCGGCTACCCTCTTTACATGAAAGAAATGCTTGAATAGCTACGCTATCAGCTTCCGCAACTCCCATAGGCACAATGCCTCAAATGCGAGCAGCTGTACCCACACATTAGCGTTAAGACCCCTAGGAGCAACATTGAAATATCGGAAGAACTCCAATAAGATTTTCAAGAAAGGGAAGTGAAGATCAAGCTTGAATGGCTTCACATATATATAGAATGATCGATCGTCCCTTATACCGCACACCCACTGTCCACTCGTAGGCACCTTCAATTGTCACCCAAACATTTCCCCTATTACTCGACTCACCAGTCTCAGTTTCTCACTTACCTCATACGAGACGCTGGCATATGCATGCTCATTAGTGTTAGTCATGCGCAATAACTCCCCCACATCATCCTCCTCGCCATCTATGGGATATACATCACGAGGCTATCATTGTGCATACTCCTGACTCTCCTCCTAAAACAATATCACGTCATCCTCCTTTCCTGCCGCAGCCATCATTTCAAGGGGAGTAGGGTTATCACCCCTTTCTTAGGCCAAGTCCTCGCAATCTTCGTTTACCTCTCTCAAATAGATGGGTGAGAAAACTCACTCTGCTGGTCATTTGTGCTTTGGTCAACCATTAGGAATAATCGATTTAAAAGGAAGACACTAGCTCACAAGTGAAAATTTTGGTAGAGTCTTCTCTAAGTTGACAAAGCAAAGCAAGGAATGAGGACCTGTGCTCCCCTTTATATAAAAAACTAAGGAGAGAAGGTGAATGGTTTCTCCTACTCTCAGAGCATGAACTTAAAAACAGATGTACGCCAAACCTCTACCACCTACGTGTCCCACTCTGTGAGCTAAAGGCCCCGATCGATCTGTATACATGGATTGTTGACGTGGCTTGATAATAGATCACCTACCATGTGCAGTCACTCTTCAGAGATCATCAATGTGTGCTACACTTCCTAAGAATGGCCATCATGACACCTCGAACAACTAAATGGTCACATCAATCACGTAAGAGGCCAGTGTACAAGAAAATGGACCTAATCAGAGATGCTATCCATCATGGTGCCAAACAACAAGATAGACCCCTCTACTCAGAGGAGGGGTGGTCTAGCTTTGGCCCAATTGCCTCACAAGGTTACTCTCCTTACGTCTCAAACGCGAAGGAGACTTGGGGGACAAGTGTTGATACTCAATTCTCTCCCAAACCAAAGCCCAACATGTGAAGCTCACAATGCAAACAAGTCTGTCAAGGCATACATGAGCAAATAGTGAGCTCGCCCTTTATACTGTACCTAATCAATGAAGCCATGCAAGCTCATTGAGTTATGGGTGAACAAACAACGAGCTTGCCATTGCACCACACCTGCTCAAAATGTCCTACCCAAGTAGATTAACTCAACTACTTAGCTCATGTATGCATCCAAAATCAACTCAAGTCTTAACTCACCCTTAGCCAAGCACTCGCCAACCCCTTCCTCGACCTCTTAACTCAACCTTAGTCTTTAACGCTCACCTCTTACTGCAACCCATTAATGAGCATCTAACATTTGTAATACAACCAACACACCCAATGGCCTTTACAGATGTTGGGTCTCTGTGCTGTAGATTTGGTTACTCGATCGATCATTGTCGACTGCTCCTAAAGCTACTTAGTCTCCACCGTAGTGCATATTGTCTATTGATGACCAATCCAAGTGAACCCCAGATTGTCACATATCCAAGTAACGCCCATAAAAGGCGTTAAACATCGTGAAGTGGAAAGCATTTAAGAGCCCCCTCTTTAATTCCTCTCCGATTCCCCCCTCTCTCTTGTCTTTTAGTAACTTTCATCCTTCCTATCTGACCTCAATATGCAACCCACACTCTACGCTTTCTCTCCTAATCCTCCTTACTAACTTAAGTGTCGAAAGGCTCCTATGGTTGTACCCACAAAGGGATTTTTTGCAAAGATCAAGGAGTAGGAGGCAAAATCTAGGCCCACTTCATCCGGACTCCACACGAGCCTACTTATCCTAGTTGAGTTGACCATGATCAACAATATTATTAAATATATGGTACAAATTATTGAGATTTTCTCTAATATTCATACTATAATCAATCATGCAAACCAAATAGAGGCGAAAAAGTTTTATCCAGTGTAGTACCATAAAATTACAGTAACCAAACAATACCATAAAGAAATCGGTGGTTATCAAAAAAATTGTTTCAATAAAATTAAATGTTGTACCAAAATAGCTATCTCTATTTTACTATATGCATGTATGTATATTATGATCGATTAGATATACTATATACAATGTAAAACACATAATGTACATATAACTCACATGTAATAGAAAACATATACAATTGTACGAAAAACACATATTATATAGTCATGCAATAGAATTAATATAATTCAGCATGGAAGGGGGCAAAGGACGATAATATGGATTGTCCTAGCATCGTTATCGGATTATTAAACATACGTTTGAACTTTGAATTGAATGTGAAATTTTATAAAAGCTTGCGACTCGGTATTACTCTTGTTTGCTATGTCCAAGCTATCACGTGGAACCACTTATCAGTTTGGAGAAAGCTCCATGGATTTGCGTAAGCTTTTAGAACAAGTTTAGTACTTAAAACATTGGTGAAAATTTCTAATCCAAAATACTAGATAAATATATCAATAATTATTATACTCAACATTCACCTTCGCACAACCTATCTTAGGCATTGTTTGATTGCATAATTTTATAGTACAATACTGAAAAAATTTTAATCATAAAAATTCATGTCTAATACATATCAACAAAACTATACACACCAAATGTTAACAAGAAGATTATATTTATATTAGTATGTTATTTTTATACTGTATTATTCAATTCTCCATATCCTATATAATCCCGCTACCCACACACTACCTCAAAAAATTTAAGTTAGTTGTATGTTCGTAATATGAGTTAGCTTCCATCCAACAATTTGCTTATTTGGATGCATAGACAATTGCTCTAGGAATGAAAACCTGGGTTCTGATATCAGCACTGGATCTAGATTATCCTGCACTTGCTGCCTAGAAAAGGTTGCCGTTTATACACAAGAAGACAAGCCATATATTTAAAAGTGACTCGTTTGCTGCCTAGAAAAGGCTGCCGATTATATACAGGAAGACAAGCCACATATTTAAAAGTGACTCGTCCGATCCCGACTTTCACCATCCCAGCGTTTTGCCATAAGAAACCAGTTTTCTTGCAAGGAAGTGATTCGTTGTTCTATTTCTCTTTGTGTAAAAGATTCATTTTGTAGAGGTCGAGTGTAGGATTTTTAGGAAGTAAAACTAAAGCAACTAGAGTTTGACAATCAAAGTAAAGTTTGATATTTGAGTTTGAGTTGAATATAAATACTAGTTGAGTTCAAATTAAAATTCTATATTGATATTATTATAATTAGAAGACAATACTTTTTTACATAAATAAAGATTAAAGGACTTTTATTGAACCAAGTTAAACTAAATATTTAATTTCCATCAAGGTCGAATCAAGCTCTACTTTCGAACTTTAGAGTGAAAATCGAACTCAATACTATATCATTTTGATTTAAGTTGTTTACAACTCTAGCTGATACATCATGCTAATCTAGATCATAAAGATACCAAGGTTCTATGTATAAGATGAATATGCTGACTTGAGGCTTAAACTAACTGATTAAGAATTCTTCTTTCATATCTTTCTTTTTAATTTTGTATGAACCTCTGATAGTAGATGCTATAGATAGTATTTTCGTTAATAGTAGATATGCTTAAGCAATTAAGCAATTTTGATCCATTATATTATTATGCAATATTGCTGTTCACGCAACTTCACGTTTGAATAGCATGAATTTAAAGTGTCTTTGTTTCATATAAACGTTTTAATGACATTTCTTTTGCTGTTTGTTATAATTAAAAGATTAAATTTATCATACGTAATAATCTCAAAAGCTTACGGTTATCAACACTTTTCACTGCACGTCATGGTGGAAGTGGAAGCCAAAGGTGATCGGATTACTTGGTCATGAGGGGTGATGAAGCAAACTCTACCCATCACCAGCTACTCGAATTTAATTAATAATAGTCGAGTCAAGTTTAAACTATTTAAATAATTTATTTAAGTTGAATTTAAGATTTATACTATTCATCTCGATTAGATTATGAACCTACATATATTCATTTAAGCTTACAAATCAACATTATCTTTAGAGTAATAATATTTCTATAAAATGTTCAAGTACAAATAAGTCTATTTGAATTAAGTTGAGTACTATTTAACTCAAGCTCGATTTTAAAATCATGGAGCCAAGCTCAAATTTAATCTTAATATTATATGTTCACAACTCAACTTGTTACAACTTATAGTGATGACTAAACACCACGGAAGATATCAATGGTAATTAGGGATGATATCCATTCGTAAAAAGAGGAAATTATTTACGTTATTTTCTATAAGCAATTTTTATGATTGTTAGCATTATCACTATTGATTGACCACTATTATAGCATACTGCCAACAATCATCGTTAGAATCATTAACATTCACAGTCCATAATCTAGCTTAAATAAAGTTATTCTTATGCTTGTAAAAGTTAGCTTCGATGCAATTTACTACTTTGAGTGCGTAGAGAAAAACAATCAGATTCATAAATCGATTAGATTATTGCATAGGTGTACAAGGTTTCTGTTATAAACTCAATAAATTTATCTTTCTTAGCCAATTATATTACATATCACATCTTAAAGGATTAAAGATCTGAATTTACTTGATTCATCCTATTAAAAAATAAATATTCATATTAATAAATTACAACAGTCTCCGACTTAATACACTTCAAAACCTTAATTTTGATATCATCATTTAATCTAAATTATTAGGCGGTTATTACGTAGGAAAAGCTATAGATGATCCTCATAAGTAAACGATGCTAATTCTATATATATATATATATGAAGCCATATTTAAATGTGACTCTTCCCATCTGTACTTCGCCATCACCGTTTTCTAGCAAATCGAATCATAAGAGAGCACATTTCTTGCAAGGGAGAGATTCTTTTTTAGGAAGGATCTGTGAGGAATTTGTGGTCCTCTATGTTTTCAACAAAAGATTTATACGTTTCAATAACATTTTGACACTTAATAATATTTATAAAACGTGATTCTTTTAGAAACCCTTCACATTCACTATTACGACCGTTGATGCAAACTTAATCGGTGTTTATCCATCGGGTTTATGTTTATTCATCTTGTGTATTGTGTATTGTGTATTGTTGTCTGACTTATTTTAATTTTGTACTGAGGCCTTGTGTTTGTTTTCAAATCGCCATCCGAGATGACACTTAAAACCATCAAGGCTTAAGCACATGCAGATATAAATCATAGAGAAACTAGGGCTTCATGTACAAGACATGAACGTGCTGCCTTGAGGCTTAAGCTGACTCATTAAGAATCCTTTTCTCCATGTGTGTAGTGTAGATAGTATTTTCGCTAGTTAGCGGAAATATATGAGAGATCAAGCGAAATCTTATCGACTACATCATGCAACATTATCTTACTATTCACGCAACTTCTTATTCAAATAGCATGAATTGAGTATCTTCATTTCTTGTAAAACGTTTAACTAGCTTTTCTATTTTTTTGTAGTTCTTATAGTTAAAAGTTTAGGACTAATCAAATTTTATTATCTTAAAGATTTTTATGGTTACTAGTGACTTCTCACCGTAAATAATAGACGGAAACTCGGAGTGGGAGGCAAATGTGACAGGATAGTTTGGTTGTGATGACCGACTAAACATCAGAAGAAACGCCAACAGGAATTACATAAGATGATCTCCGCTCTTAAAAAGAGAAAATTATTTATCCCTGATTGTCAGCATAAGACTTGAGGATAGGCCCCAACTCCATCTGGAATCGACGGATCTCGGTTCAAAAAATCTTAAACCGTAACCAGCCTGTCCAGAGCTGGTTTAAGAACCTGTGAATCGGGGTTTTAATTTTTTTTTTTTTTTTTTTTTCTCTATCAGTATATTCTTTTTGCTTTTTCTTTTTCCTCATCTTCTTCCCCCAATTTGTATGTTGCAATATATATATGTGTGTGTGTGTGACATATGTGTCATTCTATATTAATTAATATATTATGTATTATATAATATGTATATATAAATTATATTATGTGTATTTACATACATGATACATACAAAAAAAAATGTGGTCTAATGTATTGTTAATAAAATTATAATTTGTTGCGAAAAAAAAAGAAGAAATTGCTAATTTTTAAGTTATCCCGCAAGTATCTATACATCTACTAATCAAAATCAGATAGCAATAGTTCAGTTTTTTCTTAAAAAAAATTTTAGTATGTTAGTTAATTTTATATTTTAAAAAATGTAAACTTTACATGATTAGACAACTTATTTTTATTGTAAAAAAATCCTATAAAAAAATGCTAATTTTTGTTTGTCAAATTTTTTCAAAAATCTAAAAGTAAAAACACTAAATATGAAAACAATTTATTAGTTCTTTTATAATTTAGAGAAAAAATTCATAGAACCGTACTTCGTGTTGTGCTTCAGTTTCTAGTGCCTGGTCAAGGTACCCTATCTATCTCCTTTTTGCCATAGGTAGCTTGAATTGCAGTAGCTGCAATGCGTCGAGGAAATCCCATCTGCATCTACAATTTTACAGAATTATTTAACTAAAGTTTTTAGCTTTACTCGTTTAGGGGGCTTACTACAACTACCACGTTGGTGCTCCTGTACATGTACGTTGTCCTCCGAAATTTCAATTTTTATCTCCTCGGTGGTCTCATCTCCGACACTCGGTGTTACGTCGTCTTCTAGAATTTGTTCTACTTCTATCTCCTTCACTTCCTTCCTTCTTGATAGAGGATGAAACAGGGAAAAACCAATCCAATTAATGCAATGAATAATAAATATACGAAAATGACAAATTGTTGACACTTGAGAATATGCTTTATGCTCCCAAAAGAAATTTTTATCAAATGAAAAAATGACTACGATACTGAAACGAACAGGAAAATTGAGCAAGACTTGAAGTGAGTTCACTAGAAACCAGAGCATAATAGAAACTGTTAGATAGGGTTGAGGCCTGAGAGCAAGAAAATATTGCATACGTTTTGTGAAGGAGAAGACAGCAATTCCACAATTTATATTGCAGTCCCCTATGTTTAAATTGTTTATAAACATTTACTTCTGAAATTTATCTATACTTATATTCATTTCAATTGTTCACAATTTGTACATGTCTTGTTGATTTTAGTTTGAAAAGTTTGAACCACTCCATCCTAATGCAATTTGAAATTTGAGGTTTTTTTTACCATATCATCTCTATTTTAATAGGACCGATTCAACTCTCCATCCCACTTTCGATTTTATATCCAATAGATATAAACTGTTTAATTAATTGTGTTTTTAGCAATACAAATCTAATAGATATAAATTAATAGCGAGATAAAGGACGACATTGATCCTGTCAAAATAAAGGACGAGATTGTAGAAGCTCCCTAAAATTGAATATGCACTCACATATCTCTCTCTCTCTCTCTCTCTAAATGCGACCCTTGAACCACTAAATCGACTCAACCATTCAAAACTCATTAATTTAAACGATTCCGCCCAATTGAACCATCTAGACTCTTAAGATCCAGTGGCTCATTAAACAGTTTAAATCAAACCATTTCAAGGTCGAATTGGTTTACGATTTAGAATCGATCTTTGTATAAATCTAAATACACAGGCTTAACCTATTGAGTTATCTCGGGTGCTGATTGGATATAGGACCCACCAAGTTCTCTCACTTTGAGCTTTCTTAATTGTTTTTTCTTGGACCGTCGTGTTTGGGTCCTAAAGAATCGGGACACATCCATTCATCAATTGATAGGCCTCCATCCCCATCGGCCGAGTTCAGGGTCTGAACCGGGTTACCCAGTTTTAATGTAGCAGTACATATACGTACCGCAGACTGCATGATTTTCACAAGCAATAAATTCCGATCGAGTATTGCATGATCAACAGGTTACATACTAAACGAAAGGGTTGGTCAAATTTCATTGAAGAGGCAAGACACATCAAGTACCAGCGCTCCCAAAATAGCACGCCAACTCCATGATTATAATTCATATGCCGTATGCAATAATGAGAAGACTTGTAACCTGACAAGCAAATGGAAGGCGGGGACTATTAAACTTGATTGAACGCCACTTTGGATTGAGGAACAATGAGGAATAAAACAGATTAGTACGCCATAAGTTTTTGCCAGAACATTTGTGGAATTTCCTTCTTTTTTTTTTTTTAAATAACCAAGTGCATAAAATTTTGTTTGCTAGTGTCCATTTGATGATCAATCCAAAGGTATATAATACCTAGTAAATTTTATGTTCAAAGAGGTACTCTTAACGTTTTGCACCGACTACTTAAGATTTCAATCCAACCAATAAGCAACGATAAACCTAATTAACTATTTAAATATTTTATATGGTTTTTAGTGTATATCCAAATATTATTATACGAAAGTCAATGATATTTCACATTCGATAAAATATTACCGGTTAAATAAAACGTATCTAATTATAATATATTAAAACATCAACACTTATTATGCATGTACAATAATCAAATATAAAAGACAGGATATAAGTTTGGTGGAAGATTATGGATTTGAGGATAGTGGGATAATAGAGCGATGGTGTGTAAACCCTAGACGGGGTCATGACTCATGAATAGGGGGAAGTAGTTTTCAAAGGAATAACATACGGGACCTACGGAGCTCCGCGACCATTGCGCCGGAAGGCTTCTCATGAAATGTGTGTAGAAGAGAGCGATAATGGCTTGCATTACAAGCGTCAAAAAGTAGGACGTCCACCAGTTGTAAGAGAGTAATTTCAATGATGTTTCCTTATTTGGGAGTACTCTCTCTATTTCCAAGCGCAATCTTAGGAGGGTCTTAGCATGTGCCAAATTGCAAGTGTGGGTGTTCTGTTTTCGTCTAAATCGGTTTTCCGCGAGAGAGAAAGAGAGAAATTAAAAGTTTTAGTTTAATTCCCCTTAGTTTTGGTCAATATCAGTTAAAATGTTGGTAACACCAACAATAAGATTATAAGTAAGAAGATGATATTATGATGACATCGTATATATTTTAAATATATAAATAATTTCAACAATTAATTTATAAATAAAAAAAAAATTAAAAGGAAAGAAAAAATTCAAATGATGCAAATCTAAAATCAACACACTACGGTTCTTGCGTTCAGTTTCTCCACTTTCATCCCACTATTGGAATCTAATTATTTTACGCGTAGACTTTTCTTGTGAATGTGATTTATATATATTATTTGGTGTCCAACCCCCCAATCACGTTCCAAAAAGCAAATGATTAAATCATGTTATGTCACACACCTATAGATATTGGATAAACAACTGATGTTTCAAACGAGCTATTTTGAGCGTTGCTACTAATTATATGTATATATTTACATATGGTATTAATATATAATTATGAAGAATATTTTGTCAGATTAAGTGATTTGTATATGATTAATAGGAACGCACTTAAGATAAAAATTTCGGAATCACAAATATTTATTCGCAAATATCAACTTTTAGATTATTGGAGCCTCCAAGAAAAAATAATGAAACGGTGATAGGTGGCCGAAAAAATAGGACATATAGTATACGCAAAGAGGCCTAAAAATTTCTTTTCTTGCGGTTTATAAATGCTCAAGGCACCCCTAGAAGCATTTTCTATTGTACAATGCAGTTTCTTGAAGGATGCAAGTTTTTCAAACAAAATCTAGTCGTCAATTAGCTAGCACAGGCCTGAATCCTGATGATTGGCTTATTTACTGGTGTCAATTTAGAGCTATGTTTTTCGTGACCCAAGTTGTTTAACATTATAGATATAGATAAAAATTATTTAGATTTTTATAATATCTTATAATGTTATCGTATTATTTTCATTACTGTAATCTCAATCGTGGATTACATGTCATTAATGAAAAAAAAAAATGAAATAAAATAAATTAAAAGGATGGATCCATTACTGTACCATATTGTTGGCCACCGATGCGGGATGAGATAAGCCTCCGGTAGCACTAAAGCTATCGTCCATTCTTTCATACATAGGAGGTTGAAACGAGGGAAAGAAGGTTTTCTGGATTTATCGTCAATCGTTTGATCATTTGAGAAGGAGTAAAGAAGTAAAGTGGATATCATATTCCTTGTATCATTAATGAGAGGGTATTACTAAAATAAATAAATAATTGGTCCACCTACTATTACTCCTTTTATAAAACAAAAAATTGTAATTAAACGAGTTATTTACTTTTTTATAAAGAAGTGATTTACTTATTTTTAGTAACATTCTCAATTAAATTTAAACTTATACCACGTAAGAAGACAATCTCACATCTAATCTATATACGATCGCACTATTGTCTAATTTCTTACTTTTGATACCTTCCATGAAAACTTAAGGATACGGCAACTAAGGAAATAGTCAAAATGAAGAACTCAATCGCGGGCGAAAATATTCACGGGCCTGACGTATCTCTCATGGCCCCACTGTGCCCCAGAACATTACAGATTTGGACATTAACATAGCATGCAGCAAATTACTAAACAATCATGTAATAAGCCAATCATAGGGATGAAACGGGTTTTGTAACGTCCGAATCCGCTCTTATAAGGTTTGGAGTTTTCAAAACCTTAAAAAATCTCCATAGGCTTTTACGCTTTATTTCTAAAACTTGATCCTTTAGAGACGAGTTTTCATGTGTTTATATAAAATAAAGAAAAGAATAAAAAGGAAAATATTAAATAAAATTAATACTATATTTACTGATTTACATAATAATAAAAATTGAGAATTAAATGTATTATATAATGTAAAACTTATATAAGATATGTAGTTACGTAAGTTAAAAATAAATATTTTTATTAACATATGTTTTTTCAATTAGATTAGATTTTCCTTTGGGCTTCTTTTAATCCTAAACCTTGACTCTAAACTCTATAAAATTTTGAATTATATCCAAAAACCTAAACCCTACAGAATAATATCCTATAGGACTTTTATCCTATTTGACGAATCGAATACCTTTTAATGACCTACCCGATTGTATCCTTAGCTACTAATCCTTTGCCATCTAAACCCTAATATACCTTTGACATCATCGCTCCCGAGTTCTCGTGTGACTAAATTTTCTACTTCTAAATATTTTATATTTTTATGTGTTTGATTTTTTTTCTTTTAATTATGTAAGCCTTTTTCGTCTTTTATTTTTATGATAAATGTTAATGCTTCTTAATGGGAATAATCTTTTTATATTTTTGGGTTTAATCTACATTTTAAGGAAATGAAGAGAGAATTAGCATACTCCATCTCACTAACAAGATAGTGCTCAACTTATAAGTCAAAGTCCGGTAGAAATAAAAATGTGTTTACTTGTTTTTCTATTTGAATCTTTAATATTTTCAAATTTTTATTAAAGTTGGACTTCCATCAAGTCCATTAAACTTTTATGCCATCCTTAATATGTATGTGCTTTTATTGGTCTAAAATAATTAATTACATAAAATAATATTAAATATATTTAATTATATAATATAATTAAAAATTAATCATATTTAATTAAATAATATAATATAAAATAAAAAATACAAAAGAATAACTGATACATGTCAAAAATGGATAAAAAATTAAATGGAGTTGATAGAAAACCTATTTCTGTTAAATAGTTAGATTACATTATTCAAATAATATATATATATATATATATATATTGAGGACTAAAATAAAGAATGTAGATCAGTACTAAGGGTTCAACATATATTTTCTCCACTTTATGATATCTTTTACGCATTGATTTTTTTAATAAAACTTATATATAATCGGTGTTGTATAAAATGAAAATGACAAAAAGTTTTGCTTAGAACATGGACCCCGTTTCTGCGTCACGTTCTCCATGTCCCTACTATATGCTGTCTCGTTTAAGAACTCTCTCTCTCTCTATATATATATCTACTTCTTTTTTTTTTTGGATATTTTCTTCCTATATAACATGTATTAGAGGGGTTAACATGAACAATAAAAACATTATTTAAGAAAGGGATATGTTGCAAGAAGACAAATAAAATACACACAAGAGGGCGTAAGTCTTAAAACATATAAAAACTGGATCACGTACAGCCAAATTGAAGTGAAAAACAAGAGACAGTGTCCTTCGCCGTAAGCCCGAAGCTACCTTCTTTCAGAAGAGTACTAAAATGAACATATTACGTTAATTTAATTACTTTGATCTCACCCGAAGAGACATGTGAGAACAAATTTACACTAAAAAATTGAAAGTAAACATATCCATGGTACCTTACACGCCTTTAATGAATAAAATATTGATCAAATTACTAAGATAGGCTCTAACTTTTCTTGACTTGTATTCATCATATATATATATATATATATATCAAATTGAATGTTTCTACAATTCGTCTATATTTTTTATGTGATTAGTTTAACATTTATCTTATCTTTGATTTCAGATCTAATGGATATTAATAGATCATGCACCTTCGATATGTATATTAAAAAAAATAAATCAATTAAGTTCTTTTAAGAATTTTAATTTTTGCAATGAAATTACAAATTTTTCAATTTCATTAATCAATTTTTAAAAATATCTAGATTTTATCAATTAGATGAAACTTTTTTAATTTTAGCAATGAAGTCTTAAAACTTTTTAAAACTATAAATTTAAACAATGAAATGTATAGATTATAAATATGTATAGTCGAATCAAATATGTAATCATGAGACAAATTAAAAGAAAATTATCATTTTGTCCATTTATTTAGAAGATAAGAGAAATAATAATTATTTAGAAGTAATGCAACTCGAAAATTATGCAACACGAATGGTGTATGAGGATTGGATTCAGTAAGAGATAAACATGAGTATGAGTAAAATATTATCATAGATAAATTTATTAAAATATCTTTGTTGACTGTTTTTATTTTCTATCTATACGATAAGAGACATTGCAGTTAATAAATTTAATAAAACATATAAAATACTATATTTTGATAGTTGTTGGTAGTTATTAAAACCTTTTGGTATTAATGATATAGATAAATAAAAAATCAAATAAAGAATTATACTATTTTATTAAAATAAGAGACAGAACCATATAAGTTCCTATATTCAATTATATAAATAGTTTTTATAAAGAGTTCAAAACAATATTGCTTTTTATAATTATCGATGCAATGAATCTTTTTTTGTTTTTCTTCGATTTATACCTGCGGAGGAGGATTCTATTGATCCTAATAAGAGATTAATAATGATGACCGTAACCCCTTCGCAATGGAATGTGCTGTTAGAAATCAAATATATTTTTAAAAAATCTTAAAATCCTTATTGCTTCATGAGTTTATTTGTTTTATAATATTAATAAATAACATACTCGTGCTATGTGGGTAAAAAATATATAAAAAAAACTTAAACTAAAATATATAGTGAATTTTTTAAATAATAATAACATTGAGCAATTAAAATAATGAATAAATAAAAGAATAATAATTGTAAAAATATATATGATAGAAAATGTTAATTATACAGTTGGACGTGATAATTAAGAATTTTGTAAAATGAATTTAAACTTTTTTTAATTATTATATAAATATATTTAATAAATAAAATAATATGATATCAAATTATTAATTTTTAGTAGTATAATGGCTATTTATTTACTTAGACAATAACCGTGCCTGCATCCACTAGTATTTTTAATTCCTTTGCATACTCTTGACCAAGAAGCCAAGCGTAGTAATAGTTGTATGTTGCTTCAACCTTCTCTTTCTCTCTCTCTCTCTTTATATATCTACTCTCTGAACATTTGCTCTTGCATTCTTGTCCATGTAATTCGACGGAATTATCCGAAGAAAACAAACCTTGTCATTTCGGACCACGCCTAGTTTATTGTCTCCCACGAAAAGGTAACAAATTTTGCTCCAACTGATCACTCAAGGTTCTGATCTCTATATTCATTTGACCTGGATTCTGTCTACCTAGTTGTTGCATACTCATAGCTTTCCTTAAAAGTTATTGTCTTGATATCTCTCTGTGTTTTTTGTGGGAGTACTATATTGGTGCTGGTTCTTACATTTCTACATGCGAATTTTCTATCAAAACTAGGTTTTGTCAAGAGGGGAAAGTAAAATTTCACTACTTTAACAGTGCATGGTTGGTTGATAATTCGTATCTCCCGAGTCAGTTATTAGCTTAAAGATCGAATTGTCTATATTATGGGCAATTAGAAAAATTTGAATTTTGCTTGTTTCTTCCAGTCAATTAATACTTTTTCTCTCTTTTTATAGGTTGTCTAGTTGAGTTAGTCAAGAGTGTCTGCAAGTACGCTAATGGCACTATTGATTTTATTTCCCCCCCTCAAATCGGGGACTCAATTAGAAGTACTGATAGTATAAGTTACTTGCTAATTTTTCTCTGAATGAATTTGATCATTTGGTTTATTACTAGCTTTCAGTTAGTTTATTAATTCAAAGTTTAATTCGTTTTCTTCTGGGTGTTTAAAAAAAGTCTCAATTTTGCTTCTATCAGCACCCAAGTGACGGATTTCCTTCCTTTTAAGGCTTATCTGGGGTTGAATTACTTTGGGTGTTTGCAAAGAATACTACTCTTAGCGCTGGGAATTATCCACATGTTTTATTCCGTTTGATTTTTTTTTTTTTTAGTTAGTGGTAACATTTCGGATAAATTGCAGATATACACTCTCATGTGTGCTTCATGTGCTTAGCCCCTATTATTGAAACTGGGCATTAGACCTTGAACTTTTACAAAAGTGCTTTTATCTCGTACATAACCATTTTGCCTTTTTTTTTCTTTTATCTTTTACTATTTTTTTAATTATTTTATCCAAGGTTGAGGGTTTAAACTCTTGGCTTGAAAAATAGGGGAGATATAGGCACATTGAGCAAATATAAGGGGCTACATTTGCAATAAAGTTTATTTGCACAATTTTGCAAATTGATAGCTCAATTAGTATTATTGACAGTATGTTTTTCTTGCTAATTTTCCGTTGCAGGAATATTTAATTAATTTATTAATTCAAAATTTGATTTTTTTTTTCCCTGGGTAATTAACAAAGTTTGAATGTTGCTTCTATCAGCACCCAATCAATCTTTTTCCTTTTTGCTTTTTTATGGCTTGTCTATGTTCGAGTTAGAGTGTTTGCCAAGGATAAGACTTTATCATTGTGGAATCTATCTTTTGTTTATTTCCCCCTTATTAGTGGATAGATTTTTGCACAATTCGCAAATTGATCACTACAATATTGATTTTGCTGATTTTCTTGAGCAGGAATATGAACGTTTGACTCGTCACTAGTCATAACTTAGTTGACTTATAATGGAGATCAGTCATCTTTTGAATATTGGTTGCTTGAGACCATGGAGGGCTCTTTGGGTTTGGATATCAGTACTGCTTGTGTTATCAGGGTGTGGAATGGTGTCGTGTGGTTCAAATTATTTGATCGGACTTGGAAGCTATGACATTACAGGACCTGCTGCTGATGTCAACATGATGGGCTATGCCAACATGGAGCAAATTGCTTCAGGTGTTCACTTCAGGCTGCGAGCACGTTCCTTTATTGTGGCAGAACCAAATGGGAACCGTGTGGCTTTTGTGAATCTTGATGCTTGCATGGCATCTCAACTGGTGACTATTAAAGTGCTTGAAAGATTGAAAGCCAGGTGGTGATCTACCCATTATGATATGCTTTTAATTCAGGATTTACTTGAATTCATGGAACTTTACTGTGGTGGTATAGATTATAGACACCAAAGTATGCCTAAGTTAAATCACAGCAGAGAGGATTTAGCATGTCTGCAATCATTTTGTACAACAAATAGATATGCTTTTATCTCCTTCTATGTCTTAGCTGACCATGACTTTCAAAATGGATGTTGTGGTGTGACAGGTATGGTGACTTGTACACGGAGCAGAACGTGGCTATTAGTGGCATCCACACCCATGCAGGGCCTGGTGGTTACCTCCAATATACAACATATATTGTAACATCTCTTGGGTTTGTACGCCATTCATTTGATGTTCTTGTAGATGGTATCGAAAAGAGTATCATACAGGCTCATGAAAATCTCCGGCCAGGATCGATTTTTGTGAATACAGGTGAAAAAGTAGCTCAACTGTAGAATTTCTCCTCGTTTGCTAGCTTCACGCTCTTGTTTTGCCATTACCTTTTCTTGTCACGGACATGCTGTGTCATATCATCTAAAGATTTGACTTGCAACTTTGTAGGAGAGATATTGGATGCTGGTGCTAACCGCAGTCCTAGTGCTTATCTCAACAACCCTGCTTCTGAAAGAAGCAAGTATAAGTATGATGTTGATAAGGAAATGACCCTCCTGAAGTTCGTAGATACTGAATGGGGTCCCATTGGCAGCTTCAATTGGTTTGCAACACATGGGACTTCCATGAGTCGCACAAACTCATTGATAAGTGGTGATAACAAGGGTGCAGCTGCAAGATTTATGGAAGATTGGTTTAATAAGAATGGTCCTGGAATGTCATATTCAGATGAATCCATAGCTGATGGAATTCCACGAAGAGTCTCAAACATTATACCTAATGTTTATGATAACCGTAAGCTGCTAGTCTCTTTAGATTTCTTTCATACTTTTAGTTTATACGAGGACCCAAATCCATGTACAAGAGTCTCACTGGGAAAATTTGTTCAAAACAGCATTATGGTTCATAGTTGTTCTTGAAAATATTTTATGTTTCTAATGTCTTACCTTTTGTGGCAATGCTATGTTGGTACATCAATTTGGTTAAGGGGATGAAATGGAAAAATTGCTTTGGGCACAGTAGGTCAAATTCCTATTTTTTAATGGAAATAAAGTGTTTACCAGAAGTAACTTTACATAAATTAGTATATCCAAACATAATTCTGTTATTTGGTTAAATAAACCATTTCTTGCATGCTATAATATATCTCTTCAATTATTGATTTGCATTATCATTTCTGGAAGTAATAGGTTATGTTTCTGATATTGAATTATTTGATTGTGGATAACAGTAATTTAATAGTTAACATATCATGCCTATTGATTGGATTCTCCTGCTTTTGCTGTGGGAAATTAACTTTTCTCTGCTATTCGAAATTCATGCAAAATCTCACTTGTGTTTCTAAATCTCCTGCTGTTCCTTATATTTCCCTTTCCTGAGGAGAAGATCTATGGTTAATGCAGTATAATTCAATGAAAGGCAGGTTTACAATCAAACTACTGCTCATAACATTCATTTGGTACATTATTCCAGCATAACTGTTAAAATTGATCCAAGGTTATGCCAGTATATATGGTAATGACTTTCCCAAGGACTGTCTCACTTGCATGTTCAAAATTCTATATGCCAGCATCGGCATATAAACTCATTCATACTTTGTTATATGATGGCTGTTTCTCCTAAAATCTTTTATACCGTTGATGCAGATCACGAATTGCTTGAGATTGCTGCCTCCTTCCAGTCTCCTCCTGGTCAACCATCAACTAAGATTTCAAGTGTTGCAAGACGAGTTAGAAGTGCCCTCAGGCAGGCTGACAAGCCTGAATTTGTTTCTGCATTTTGTCAGTCAAATTGTGGAGATGTTAGTCCAAATGTTCTTGGGGCATTCTGTATTGATACTGGGTTACCTTGTGACTTCAACCACAGTACCTGCGGTGGAAAGAATGAGTTATGCTATGGCAGGGGACCAGGGTACTTATTTGTTGCTTGCGAAAGCTTATGGTTTTCTTTATGTTTATTTTGACTTTCCTGTATTGGTTACCTAGGTAGAGACTAAATGAAGTCTCTTGCTTTGGTAGTTATCCAGATGAATTCGAAAGCACCCGTATCATTGGGGAAAGACAATTCAAAAAGGCAGTCGAACTTTTCAACAAGGCATCTGAACAGTTACAAGGGAAGATTGACTCCCGTCATACTTATCTAGACTTTTCCAAGCTTGAGGTGACAATTCCTAAACAAGGAGGAGGCTCAGAGGTGGTAACAACATGTCCTGCAGCGATGGGGTTTGCATTTGCTGCTGGGACAACTGATGGACCTGGAGCATTTGATTTTAAGCAAGGAGATGACCAGGTAGGTTATTGATGTCATTGGGTGCAAAGACTGGCTCGCTGCTCTATAGACATGTCATAATTTTCTCCCCTGAACAGGGAAATCCTTTTTGGAAGTTGGTCCGCAACTTCCTTAAGACACCAGATCAGAAACAAATAGATTGCCAGAAGCCAAAGCCTATATTGCTTGATACTGGTGAGATGAAGCTGCCATATGATTGGGCGGTGAGTTATAACCTTGCTGAACACATTGGAGATTTTTACTATTATTGTTTTAATCCTATGCACTGAATTTCGTAATTATTTTCTTCAGCCTTCAATACTTCCAATTCAGATTATCAGAATCGGGCAGCTTGTCATTCTTAGTGTCCCTGGAGGTATTAAAGTTGCTATACCTTTCTTCTTTTCCGTCTCGAAACTTCAAAATATTTGAAATTCATCTTCTTTAATTAGATAAGTTTCAACTAACATAAAGTCAAGGAATTACACAGCTCTTTATTATAGAATCTATACCGTTGCTGTTGATTACAGCTCACTGAGATGTTTGGCCTATGCCAAGTACTTGTCTTAGAGATAATTAAGAACTATGGTTGAAGAGTCTTTTTTTTCCTCCTCTTAAACCAACTTTTCAATGTACAACAGCATGATAATTTACATGGCAATTCCAAGATTTACATTCAATCTAGTTCTCAGGATAGAGTGCTTTCTGCATATAATTAACTCATGAAGATCATTGTACCCTAGAGTGTTCAATTTATTTTCCCACTTACCATTGACGATGCTTTTATTCACCCTACTTGCTATCCCTTGGGTATGTCTTCCTGACATTCTTGAATACATATAAATTGATCTGGTTTTAGTCATTCACGAAGTTGCCAAATTTTCATTATTTGGGCTCAGAATTTACAACCATGGCTGGGAGACGCCTGCGAGATGCTGTCAAGACTGTGCTCATGAGTGAGGACAATGGACATGCCAATGGTAACATCCATGTTGTTTTAGCAGGGTTAACTAACACCTATTCGCAGTATGTGACAACTTTTGAAGAGTACGAAGTTCAGAGATACGAGGTCAGCAATGATGTTCGTTTGTTGGTTTTCTGAAATGTTTAAATCACAAGTCACTAATGGACACATTCATTTACAATGTTCATCTGCTTGCAGGGTGCATCTACGCTCTATGGTCCCCACACACACAGCGCATATATCCAAGAATTCAAGAAACTTGCAAGTGCTATGTTAAAGGGCCAAACTGTCGAATCCGGTCCGCTACCACCAGATCTTCTTAGCAAGCAAATAAGCTTGCTTACACCTGTTGTACTCGATGCAACACCAGCTGGTGTAAATTTTGGAGATGCCAAGACTGACGTGCCAAAGAATTCTACCTTCAAGAGAGGTGGCATAGTATCTGTAGTCTTCTGGTCAGCCTGCCCCAGGAATGATCTAATGACGGAAGGTACCTTTGCCCTGGTGGAGATACTCCAAGGAAAAGACACTTGGGTTCCAGCTTACGATGATGACGATTTTTGCCTCCGTTTCATATGGTCGCGACCTTCAAAAATTAGTCCCATGAGTACAGCAACCATAGAATGGAGAATCCCGCAATCTGCTGTTCCAGGTGTATATAGAATCAAACATTTTGGTGCGTCCAAGGGACTTCTGGGGTCAATTCGCCATTTTACAGGATCTTCCAGTGCCTTTGTTGTATCATAAAAAACCATGCGTTATATCTTGTAACGAGACAATCTATTGTTGTTGACTCATAATGGAGAACAGATACCACAGCTTACACGATCCTAGTTCAATGCACTCTGCTCTTTAGCATGAGAACATATACAAAGCATTCAATAAACTACTTGCAAGTATGCTGAACATGGTAGATCATATAATGTGTAACTAAGATTGCTTCTAGAGGTTAAATAAACCACTTGTCCCAAAAATTCAGAGTATTGAAAGATCTTTTTTGTTTTTCTCTCTCTCTCTCTCTTGTTTTGGTTGAGTTGCTAGTGGATCGGGGATTAAACGAATGAGATGCTTAACATGTAAGTTTAACACTTTATTTGATATAAGAGAAGGGATAAGGAAGGAAAGAATATAAAAGAAAGGAACGTGAAAAGAAATAAATATGAGAGTTTTAACTCCTTGCATGTGTTTAGATAATAAAAGGAAGTAATGTTAATCGATAATAAAAGATAAAAATGAAGCATAATCTATAATTACTAATATACACATAAAAAATAATAAATGAAAAAATGGAATAAAAAATTAATAGAATAAGAAATTTGACCTGTTTTCCCTTTTTCTCAACAATTTGGTGGGGAGCAAAAGTTAATAGAACTCATGGAAAACTTTTCTTCCAAAATCCGTTCTTCTCATTTTCCTTCATTTACCAAATAAGAAAAAATATTTAAAAATTTGCATTTTCCTTTCACTTTTCTTTCTCTCCTAATTCTTTACTTCATCTTAAGTATAGTATAGGAGTGTTGACAGTAGTTCTAAGACATGTCCCTACTATCTCAAGCCTAGGACTGAGCACCTCGACTATTAAGACGATGATGCCAAGAGCGACCTGCATTGACTGTCTTGGGCCCATGAGCAAGTAGGCTCACTTGCTCGACAACAACCTCGACATGGGACTAGGTGAACCTCTCAGGACTTTATGTTAAGCGAAAATTCCTTAAGGGGACACCTTCCTCAAACAAACTCGAAACCTATGTTTGTGGGAGTCACATAAGGTTTGGCTACACAGTAATCACGTCGCACTAAATGCAATTTAACCCTTGCCAACTACCCTCTAGATTAACTCGAACCTAAGTCAACTTGATTATACAACACCATTAAGCATTTATGAAGAAAAAATAGGTATAAAACTCAAAGATAACCATTCCAACTATTGTTGAAAAGTCCAACCTACTTCGAGCCCCTTAAAACTTAGGGCCACATTCCCCAAAACATTCTCCCTCTCCCATTTTGTTAATCTCACCAACTCTCATCTCCACCTACAATTAAAATATTCACTCGCTTATAAGCTTACTAATTTAAGTATCAAAATAGATTCACTGAACAACCATAGGTTGCTCTACTCACCCTTGTCTATCTTGCAAATCAGCCCAAGTAGCTTGGAATCACCTTGATCCAACCCATTCGGCCTAGGAACCAATCAAACTCTACCAGGTAAGATTCTAAGACGACAAAGGGCACATGCATGAATTGGCCACTGACCATTTTTCTATTCCATGACACGTCAATAGACATACGTGGATGGGAGTAGCAGTAATGTGCTGCAAGAGCAACGATGGGCAACACCAAATATTTGAATGAAACAGAGCACCAAAGATCATGAGTTGTACTTGCCAAAAGTTTAAACACCACTCAAATGCATGGCGAGTGTATTTTGTCATCACTTTGCAATCAAAGTTTCGTGGGTTTAACATTTCCCTTGGAATAAATCCAAGAAATTAGAACACCCGACCACCATTTATCAATACTACTAAAAGAAAGCAAAATAAAAGTGCACCCCAAGGGAGTGAAAATTCTGAACTATGAAATGCTACTGACTAGATTAACAAAGACAAACCCATAAAAATTCTAAAGCCATACAATTTCCCATTAGACAACTAGAACAGACAAGTGGACTACTAGATTATGCATTCGTCTCATCTTCATCCTCTTCTATCTTGGGAGCTAAATAGAACCGGATATGACCCATTTCTGCAATCTTGTACTCAACAACAACAGGGAGCTCTGAAGACAAACTGATGGTCACGGTGTTAGAGAGTGGGGAGGCCTTTGTGAAGGAGTTGAGGTACCTCAGTGCAAATGTCAAAGACACTGGCTCGTTCATTTCTACGACTATTGCTTCTTCAGGCTGCAATTTAACACCAAAAGGAAAAAAGAATCGGTAAAGCATGAAACTCATCTGGACACAAAAGTTTGTGGTTAGTTGCTCATAAGATGGAATGGCTATCTTATGGTAAGTTACTCTAAGGTAATTATTATTCACCTTGTCCACGGTATTATTCTGCCGGCAGACAATATTGGCAGCCCCAATATCGCCTCTTGTGGAGAACTTGACACCTTCCTTTGTCACGGATATAACAACTGCAAATGAAGATAACAAACAATTAACTTCGCGAATAACTTCACCCATGACAAGGAACAATCAGAACAGGAGATCTCGGATCATATCATACCTGTGTCACCAATGCTACTGAGATCTCTACAAATTCTAGCAAATTCTGCCGAAGGCATTCTAACAATTGCATGATACTCTGCCTCCGGGATCCCAAGATGCTCGCTATCAATGTCCATCAATTTCATCTCAAAGTCTGCAATTTTATCTTGTGCTGCAGTACAAGAACCAAAAGAAAACACATAATGACAAAAATTCTTTTAACAACTTTGTCTAGTGAAGGAAAACATCAATTATACTCAACGTGCATAATTTCAGTGATTCACATGAGATTTATCAACAGTTTCAACATAATTTATTTTATCAATTAACCTATTTATAATATATAATTTCAGAATACTCCATTATTAAATAAAACTAAAATCGGGCACAGTGAGTAAACCATGTCATGGACCCAAACAAGCTACAAACTCATTGAAGGGCTACCGTTCCTTGAAGCTTTTATACCGAGTTATGTCTTTGTTGAAATATGAATCTCACGGTGGTACTACAGGTTGGTCGAGCAAGACTATCCCGATGACCTAGAGCACCTCCTCTTATTCTATGATAACCCAAGCAGCAGCTCCATGAGCCCGCTACAAGATAATTTCACAACTTGAAGAACATTTACCAAAACATAAGGTCCGCTAAAATCTAATCTTCAAACGGTCCGGTAGTCAGCTGAAAGTCAGCAAATTACATAAATTCCCTACGACGTTTTTAAAATGGAAACTCTTGTCATCGTACAAATCTTTAAATCCACACTGTGTTCGGGTAGAGTGCCATGACTGATGCCAGAAACCAGTTTGAGTTCATTCTCACATTAAATTTAACTTATATAATGATTTCACTACTAAGCCCTAAAAACATAAAATTTCAGCCAAAAGAAGAGGAAATGAATTAATAAATGACTAGTAGACTAGCCTCGGAGTATGGTTCTTACTAGGGCTTTCGAACATGAAAGTAACAGTATCGCTTCCATCGTCGGCTTTGATGGTGATGATGTCATCATTTCCGGCGCACCTTAGCATCTTCGACATGTTACCAAGATTCATCCCCATGGAGATGTTACGGTCACACCGATAGTGTTCAAAACCCTCGGATCTAAGCAGCAGGGCCACCAGCGCCACGTGACTCGAGTCCATGGCTTGGAGAGAGAATCCTGTAGCGGAGCAATCAAAGTTCGCATCGTTCACTAGGTCCTTTATGGCGTCTAGGACCTTCTTAAGAAGTGAGCCTTGAACTAGACGTAGTTCCAGCATCTTTTTTGTAGATTAAGGGTTTTTGGTCGCGTCTAGGGTTTCACTTTCCTCTGGTGGAGGGAGAGAGTAGGAAGAAGAAAGAGGGAGAAAACAAGCAATGCGTTCGGACTGGTTCTGGTTCGGTTCGTGAACCGTAACAGTGAGGGAGTTCGCTTTTAAAAATGCGAAATTGGTGTTGGATTGGCGCGATTGAGGGTTTGTTTCGGTGTTTTCATTCCCGCCATGATTTTTGCGGACGTGTTTGTGTGCGGTGAAGGTGTATGGTATTGACAGCTTGCCAGGTACGCTTTTAATTGATTGGGCTTGGGCTGACTGTGATTGATACGAAGCCCATTTTATCCGATAAATGGCCTTTGCAGGTAGCAAACTAGTAAACTGCTTTCGTAAAAAAAACGGAAAAAAAAAATAAGGAAAAGTGTATTGCTATTGCATCTTTGTAAAATTTCAAATATAAAGATTTTTCTACAAACCCATCTACTTTTTTTTTTTTTTACACAATCGACCTTACCATCCATCTTATCTTTAATTTGTACTGCTTTAAATATGAGCCATTAAACAAATTATGAATTCAATTATTCAAATTTTAAAAGATACCAATGAATAGTGGGATAGATGACAAGACCAATCCTATTAAAATAAGGAATGGGACTGTAAAATTTCTTGAAATATAAATATTATTTAAGCCCCAATAGGCGGACTTAAGTAACTATCTTTTGTGTCTCATTTTTTTTCTAGAAAATTCCATTAAATATCCTTAAAAATTCATATTATTTAATACCATAAAAATAATTGCACTGAATATTACAATAAATTTTGTGGATTAACTACTCAACCGCATCTTATATCCGCTATCTCTTCTTTTTCTAAAACAATTTTGCTACTCAAGTGCATTCTACATCCACCGTCTCCTCTTTTTTCAAGCAATCATTTTACTACTTGACTACATCTTACATCCCCTATCTCCTCTTTTTTCAGTTGCTAATTTTGCTTATAATATTGACATAAATTATATGTGTTTTTGCTATACTATATTGTATGTTATGGAAATTGGTTCATATGCAATTAGGAAGTCATATCTATATTTATATTGTTCAATAATAATTATCTATATTATGCATTAACATTTTCTATACATATAATTATGTATATTATTCAATAATAATTGTTTTATATTTTAAATTTAATTATATCACTTAATTAAATTTTTATACACACATTGTGAGTATTGCATTCTCTAATAATCTCGATAAATTTTACCAAGATCAATAAGTTCTAATAATATAAACATTGGTCTCTAAAGAAGTAGACCACTTTTGAATCCTCCTTCAAGTTATAATATACAAGTGTAGTTAGGGAAAAAAACGAAAAAATCAATAAGTTTCACTAACTTAAATCTCCTAGTAATTCATTCGTCGAGTGATGGTGGTAGTATAGAGTCTGGTGTCGATCATTAACATGTAGACATGTGTAGTGTTAGAAGGTTCATTGCTTGATTATTTCTGATAAGATAATCTATGATTATTAACTTTGATTCCAGATGAGTTGACCACCTGATAAAGTTATGGAAGTAAGGAGATAGAGGGGAAATCAAAAGAAAGACTTCTAAAAAAATATTATAGATTATAAATGCACAAATCAGCTTATTAAGAGACTACATAGATTCATAGTTCTACCAAAGGTTTTTTAACTAACTTTTATTGATTAATATTCTATTACATGTTTGACATCTTATAATAATTTCTCTTGTCCGTAACCATAAGGTTTCAAAAGGACAAGGGAGAAAAAAATTGGTATGATGGCTAACTAATTTTGATTAATAAATAAAAAGAAAATCACTAAATGGGGATGCAAGTGTGTTCTTTGTCAATTAAAACACTTCAAATTATCTTTTGGAATGTTGATCATCATTGAAAACCTATACAAGAAAGACGATCCTAACTAATATCATAGTTATGACAACATTGCACTCGACTCTGAAGTATATAAATATGAAACCATTTTAAAAATTGATCATCTCCATTTACTCTTCTTTAATTTTCTTTAATTAACACCCTAAAAATGCTATCACTTGCCATCAATAATTAAAATTATAAGGAAGATAATGATGTCATAATGACATTACGATATATTTCATAAATCAAGATAATCATAACCATTGATTTGTGAATGATGGAAATTAAGGGAGAGTAAATGGAAAAGATCCAAATCCAACTATTCTTCATGTCAACACAATCAACCTTCTTGATTTTGGAGCACTAATAATCCGATTTCAAGTGTCATAATTCCTTACATATAATGACTTCACATTGTTGTGCAAAACAATCTTGAAAACTTGTAAAATACCCTTTGCCACATTTCTTTTTTTTAGATTTAGCATGGTCTTGAGTTATGTTGTCGTCAACATTCTTGTCATTTTCATTTTTTCCTCCCTATGCATCTGTTGCTACTTTTCTCTTCGTTCTTGGCAAGATTGATAAATTTATGTATATCAACATTATTGACACCAATTTTTTGTTCAAAAATTATATTATCTATAATAAAGACTATTGCTACTTCATCTATCTCCCAAATCTACTTAAATTACTTCCTTCTTCGCCACGTTCTTGCCATCAATCTTAGTTAATAGTATTTTAGGATAGCACAGTAATGATAATGTAATATCACTAAGTGTAGCTCCAAAAATTGTGTCTTATGATGGATCCATGAATCTTATCTTACCTTATCAAATCGCAATTCCTCCCCCACATGAGCTTAAGAGACGACGGCAACATTATTAAAAAGATCATATCTCAAATTGGTATATATTGCAATAACATATTCTATAATTACTAATATCGACCGGAGATGAGTCCATCTCATAAAAAGTAATGGAAGTAGGAAGGTAAGAGAAAAGGGTTGAAAGAGGATTCTAATAATACTTCTATTATGATTATAAATACATGAATTGGATTGTATAATAAGGGAACACTTTTATTTCTAGCCTAAGGTTTTCTAACAACTTAAGCAATTTGTCAAAGCATTACAAATTATTTAACTAATAGATTTTTACTACCATGTAGATGAGGGAATTCGATTAATGTATTCACATATATGCTACACGCATCTTGGATTCATATAGCTTTGAAGAAGTTATGTAAAGATAGATGGAACGATGACTTAGAGAGAATCACACAGGAAAGGAAGAGGTAGTCTTAAAGTCTTTAATGCATAAGTAACAGATGAAAGAGCTCAAACCTTAACCTTATAGTTTTTTAAGCAATTAAGCTCGTTCTTTATCCAATCAACTATTTAATCTTTAAGCAAAAGTCCTAATAGAATACTGTTTATGTAATCTTCAAGTAGAAGTCGTAGCTGAGCAGTTACTCAATCGTCATCATTGCCCACACGATGTCAATTGGATCTTGACATTCTCTATTTCTAACCTTAGAACTACAATAGCTGCATTTTTTCCCCCTTCATATACCCATTACTTTACTAAGGTTTAGTTTAAATGGTTCAAAGCCCCTTAAAACTCTACAAAAATTCCCTCGTTTCTCTGTTATATGAGCCTCTAACTTCTTACATCCTTCCTTCACCTTGGTTAGAGATATCTGCCTTATTAAGTTTAGTGCTAAAGGCCATTAGCATGTTTGTCCACTAAGCCCCTTGCTTGGTAATAATGTTTATTAATATTGTTCTTTCCTTTGAAAGTTTCGACATTACTTTCCATACTTGAAGATATCCTCACTTTCACCCTTAAAACAAAACTTTGATGCCACTTGTTACAAAAAAAAAATGTTTTATTCTTCGACATTCTTATATGGAACTTAGAGACTCATAGATCATAAGAAGAGCACTAAGTTCTATTGAAATCACACTATATAGGTTTTAAGAGGTAAAGTAGAGAAAGATTCTTTGGTATAGGGAAACAATAACAAAAATAAAAAAATAAAAATAAAAAAGAGAGAAGAAGAAGAAGGAGAAGAGAGAGAGAGAGAGAGATGCTTTGGAAAAGTGTACTTTCGCCCAATGAATCAATTATTTACTAATAAGAGGCAAAAAAGTTAATGTGTAATTGTTTAAAAAGATTAAGAAATTTATTGATATTCTTATTCTAATTAGTGCAATCTTGTTTAAGACACTACATATACGGGATGCGTGGCTTATACTCCTTCACCTTTGGATGCTTTGTACTCTCATTGACCTTGACTATCGCTTTATTCTCAATTACTTCCCCACTATCCCTCTTCTCAACTTACAACTCTCTACCATTTCTCAAGGTCATCGCATTAACATGTTCCTTAGGGTTTGTTTTCATGTCCCAGGCAAAGATCTCTATTACCATTCATTCAACATCCTTATAAGTTATCAAATCCGATTCTTTAAATCATGGATGGAAGCCTCTTGGTTCCTCAAGGATATCTCAATTTGTTGCATCCTTACCTCATTGTTTTGAATATATTTCTCCTAGAGATTCTCCAATTTTGTCTCCAATGCTAATGGTAGAGCAAGTTGTTGTTGGAATCTAGGTAAAGGAAAGTTAGGTCTTTACTGAGGTTGATTCTTGGCCTACCATTATTGACTCAGATTACGATTTTCCCAAGAAAATTATGATGGTCTCTCTACCTATGATTGTAAGTATTATTGTACAAATTGTATTAGGGTCTCGAGGATTTCCCTAGAAAGTTAGCTTACTCTATTTACCAATTTCCTACATATCCCTTTAGGTACGCATCATTAGGAATAAACTGAGGTTGTTATGAACCAGTTGAGAGTCAGTAAATCTTCTTACTCAGTATCTCTACCTTGGTGGCCAAAGTATGAATGGCATCCAACTCATATACTCCTATAGCTCTTTGCCTGACCTTAGTGTTTTCTCATTAATAGTTGTTCATGACCATTCCTTCTACTAGATTCTATACCTCCTCAAGTGTCTTTGTGTTCAATGTGCCCTATGCAGCTATGTCTATCATTTGCCTCATAGAAAGGTTGAGATTGTTATATAAAGTTTAGATTTACATCTAAAGAGGGAGGTTGTGCTATGGGCACCTTCTTAACCGGTGCTTAAAGCGCTCCCAAGTATCAAAGAGGGTTTCATGTCCCAATTAGGCATAAGATGATATATTATTTCTTAGCTTGACAATTTTAACAAGCAAAAAGTATTTCTCTAAAAACTTTTCCACAAAGTCATTCCATGTCATGATTGAATTCCTTGGAAGAGAATTTAACCATTGTTTAACTTTGCCTTACAAAGAAAACGGGAAGAGATGCAGTCTAATGGCATCATTGATTACCCATCAATCTTAAACCTGTCACAAATTTCCAAGAAGTTGAAAATATGAGCATTGGGGTACTCATCTTGTAAGCCATCAAATTGCATGAATAGTTGTACCATTTGAATAATATTTAGCTTGATCTCAAAGTTATTGGTTGTAACAGTCAGCGTATTGACATTAGAATCCACTATAGTTAGAGATGGTTGAGAATAGTCAGACATTATTCTTAATTGACTCTCGTTGCTAGCCATGGTGTCCTCTAGTATATCTTCTCACTAGCTTGTTCACTACTTCGCCGTTCTTAATTTTTAAAGGAGATCCTTGATTTAATGCCTCCAGTATTTCTCTCAAAGTCAACTGTCTCATATTTCTAAAGGTCATACTTTCAATCTCCATAACAATATCAATCAAATCTCTTGGACAATTGCATTACATAAAGAAAAACTTGGAGTTATTTCAAAATAGCACCAATTTCGTAAAAGAAAACAAGGAAAAGAAAATGAAGAAAAGGAAAGAAAGCAATGGTTAGATTAATAAAGCAGTTGATGTTTTTAATATTACAAGTCCTCGATAACAACACCAAAAACTTAGTATGCGACAAGTGTATCTATCAATTATGTGGCATAGTTCAATGAATACGGATGTTGTTCCCATAAAAACTATGAGTACTAATACTAATTATTTTTTTATTATCTAACTGATAAATTCAAATAAAATAAATCAAGATTTAATCCAAACTACAAATTAATCACTAATCAAGACTGCTAATTAAATAGAATAATCAAGAAAGTTATTAAATAGAATTAACTTCAAGAATGTAATTCAGTATATATATCTTGTTTCCCTTAAGATTACACATGTGACTTCTATGAAAAATAACCTAATTATATCTTTAATTTCATTGATTGGGAGAATTATCTAATAAAGTTAATAACTTTTTCAAGATTATTAACCCTAATCTTTGAATTACCAATTACAGTCTCTTCTTAATGACATAATTAAAGATCGCATTAAAAATCAACGAATTCTCTTAAAGATAATTATTAGCATTTAGAAAAATCATACAACTTATCTCTAGGATTGTAATAATTTTCATCAATTATGCTTATATCTAATCATACAAACAATCTCTTGATTTTCTTCCCTATAAATATTGATCTAATGCAATCAAAGACTGTATAATTGAATCGATAAAAATCAAAGATTTCATTAGATCTAAAGAAAACTTAATGTCAAATAAAAATCCTAGGTTCCATAAAACTTATATACAAGGAAATTAAACTCTAATTATGGCAAAAGAGAAATTTTGAATTGAAATAATGAAAAATATATAAAGAAAAGCCATGAAAGTTGTGAAATCTATTAACTCTTGTGTTGTTCTACCCTTCTGAATCTCTTAAAGATTCATGTAAAAAAGTGTAACCAAAAACCCTAAGAAAGCCTTTTGTAATAAATTTGAAAAGGTCTTTTTTTATAGGGTGACATAGGCAACGATATAGTTATGCTTTGGTCATGTTACTTTAATTTTCCAAAATCTTCTTAAAAATCTTCTAAATCTTATTCAATACAATTGATGATACAATGTGTCATTCTAGTCATGTCACTTTCTATGGATCATCCTCTTTTTGCCTTAAAATGTTCCCCTGCTATGATATGGTCATGTCACTTCTAGACTTCATAACTTTTTTATTTTAGCTTCAAATTAAGTGAAATTTGATTTTATTTCTTCATTTTCATTTCAAGAAGATTCCAAAACCTAGAATTATAAAGTTACTCAATGAAGTATCATATTTTTCAAAATAAGCCAAAATTTCAAGGAAATACTATAAAAATTACTGTATTAAATATTTTTAATTGAAAGCTCGTCGGTGGTGATGATGCATTAGTAGGTGAAAGCATGAAGGTATGAGAAAATACAAAAAGAAGAAATTAAACATGCTAGTGGACATAGGCAGCACCTTCAACTTTATCGATTTATGTTTAATGAAGGGCTTGACATGTTAATTAACAATCGCTAGTCCATTAATAGTTACTTTAGCAGATGGCTCTAAGCTAATGAACACCTTTAAAATTCCAAGTTTCAAATGGAATATATAGGTGTTAGCTTTATAGTTAAAGTGTATGCTTTACCACTATTTGAGTGTGATATGGTTTTGGGTATACCATGTTTGTCTAAATTAGGCACAATTCATTGAAATTTCCAATAATACCATGGAATTTGAGTTGGGCAATGCATGTAAATTGGTGGGTATTAGAGAGAGAGTAAAAGAAATTTAAGAAGAGACTTTGTTCAAACTGATCACTCGAGAAAAAAATCGCTCTTGGGTATAATGTTGGGTAGTGCACTGTAAAGAGAAAGCAAATTTTAAGGAAAAGGCAGTACCTTTACACCTTTGTATCATGGAATTGCTAAAGTAGCATGAAGATTTATTTGAAGAACCTAGCTCACTTTTACCTAGAAGATATCATGACCATTGGATCTACCTCAAAGAATAGGATACTTTTATGAATTTTAGCCCTTATAGACACTTAGCTACACAAAAAACAATGTTAAAAGAGAAGGTGAAAGAATTGTCAATGAGTAGGTTAATTCAACTAAGTCATTGTCCATTTTTTTTCATCGTGGTGTTGGTGAAAATGAAAGATAACACTTGGCACATGTGTGTAGACTATTAAGAGTTGAATAAACTTACTATAAAGGATTGGTACCTAATTCTGTTAGTAGAAGATTTGTTTGATGAATTTAGTGGTGCAAATTGCTTTTCTAAGCTTAATTTAAGATCTGGTTATCACCGAATACGAATGCACCCTAGTGATGTGTATAAAATAGCTTTCAAAATTCATGAAGCCCAATAGGAATTTTTGGTAATATCGTTTGGCTTAGCCAATGTGCCTTCTACATTTTAATGACTCATGAACTACATTTTCAAGCCTTACTTATGCAAATTTGTGCTTAAATTTTTTTTTAATATCTTAGTATACAGTACTAATATGGAATTACAAGAGAAGTATTTGAAGATGGTGTTTGAAGTATTAAGGAAAGAGGCATTGTACTCGAAGAAAAGTAAGTTTGTGTTAGGGGAAATGCAAATTGAATATATTGGGCACATTATTAGCCATGAAGGTATGTCTACAAACTTAAAGAAAGTAGGCTATAGCTAAATGGCTTATCCCTTTAACACTTAAACAATTATGGGGATTTCTTAGACTTAATGGTTATCATCGAAGATTCATTAGAGGGTACAACACTTTAGCTAAAGCTCTAATATGACTCCTAAAGGACAAAAAGTTGCCGATGCCTTCAAAAAACTTAAGGAGGTACTCATGCGAACATTTGTTATAGCACTACCAAACAGTAATAAGGTGTTTATGATAGTAGCCGATGCTAGTGAATGTAGGGTGAAGGCTATAATGCAAGATAGGCATCCAATAACCTATCTTAGCAAAGCCCTTAGTCTTAAACAACAAGGCTTATTTATATACGAAAAAGAAATGCTAGCTTTAGCTTATGCTATGGAGAAGTAGAGATACTATTTGCTGAGGAGAGACTTTATAATTAAAGCTAACCACTAGAGTCTTAAATATTTATTGGAGTAATATATTTTCATTTCATTGTTAGGAAAAATGACTCACCAAATTCTTAGGGATGGATTATGAAATCTAATATGAGAGTGGTAATGCCAATATAGCTGCTAACGCCTTATCTCATGTTGAACATTCGAAGCTAAAGGCTATAGTTACTATTGTAGTAGCTCTTAAAGTAACCAAAAAAATTGGGCAAAGTTGGTATTTACAGAACAAATACATAGATTTGATTGCCAAGTTGAAGAAAGGTAATAGTAGCAAGCATTATACTTGGGAATCCAACACTTTGAGAAGGAAAGGTAAAATCATTGTTGGACCTAATGAGGAATTAAGGAAAAAGAATATTGGATTTGTTTCATGATGGGGTACAGGGCAAACAAATAGGATATCAAGGTTACTTATGAAAGGATTAGTTCAGCCTTTTATAAACCAAGGTTGGAAAAAGACATTAGACAATATTTCTAACAATGTGAATTTGTCAAAGGCACAAGTTTAAGCATGTGGCTACTTCAGGGTTGGCATAACTATTACCAATTAAGGAATGTTGGTAGGAAATAAGCATGGATTTTAGAGAAGGGTTACCAATTTTGCATGACAAGAAAGTCATCATGGTTGTAGTAAACTAATCAAGCAAATATGCTCATTTTGCATCTTTTAACCATTCATACACTGCCCCTCAAGTGGCTCAAGCTTTCCTACACAATATCTATAATTCGTATGGGCTACTAGAAGGGAATGTAAGCAATAGGGATCTAGTGTTTGTTAGCACTTTTTGGAAAGAATTCTTTAGTTTATAGAGGCTTGACATCAAACTATCTATTGCTTACCACTCGCAAATTGATGGGTAGTTGTTGGAAGTAGTCAATAAATGTTTGGAAACATACTTGAGATGAGTGACAAGTGAACAACCAAAGAAATGGAGTCAGTTTTTGGTGATGACAAAATGGTGATATAGTACAAATTGCCACACTAGTATTAAGAAAACTCCTTTTCAGGTACTATATAGTTATACCCCGTACCTACTCCCCCTTGTAACCCCCCCTTCCTATACACTTACCCTATGTTCTAGGTGATGCGAGAAGTGAAGTAGTGAATAGATTATTGAGGGTTAGGAAAGACACACTTAAGTTATTGAGGTTTAACTTATAAAGAGCCTAAAATCAACTCAAGCAAAGTGCAAATAAGAAGAGAAGTGAACTTACCTTATAAAAGGAAGATCTTGTGTTGTTGAAACTTCACCATTATGGACAGCATAACCTCATAAAAAGCAAGGAACATAAGTTAGTTGCCAAGTATTTTGGTCCATATAAGGTGACTGACTTATTACTTGGAACTTCCTATGGACATTACAGTCTACCCAATATGTCTTTCAACTGAAGAAGTATGTGGAGAAGATTAAAATCAAATACTCAAGCACACTACTAGATCTAAAGGAGAAGGTTTATTTAGAATTAGAGATCATATTGGGTAGGAGGATGGTTAAGAGGGGGCATGTTGTAGACACCATATTTTTAATTAAGTGGAAAGATTGTGATGAATTTGAAGTTATTTAAGAGTTCTTCTCCAATATGTAGTAGTGATTTCTCATCCTTTGTGAACAAGGGATTTTCGAGAGGGGGATGATGAAATGGGAAAAAATGTTAGATTAGGATTTGCTATGTGTAACAATGTGGAAGTGATGGAGAAGTCTTGAAGATTTGTATCTTGTCGAGTATAAGTGTTAATATTAGGAAAAAATCCGTTTGCACTAGTAATATGGGCTTAAGTTAGGCATTTGAGTTGGGCTGCTCAAATAATTAGGCGAAGACTTATACTTATTAAATTTTATAAGTAGTAATCACAAAAGAAAATGTAAAAATACATAATAGATATTAATAGGGTGACACGACTCAAATGCACATGCACCTACAATAGAATTAATTAAAAGAGGAACTTACAAAATTATCCGTCTAGATATGAATGTTGTATCAGCATTATAAAAAAATTTGAAGAAGTACCAAAAATATGTACTCCCTAAATTCATGTCTTCCTCACAATGCTTTGTGTGGATTATGTAGTGTGAGTTTTTATTTTTCCCCATTTCACAAAACTCCTAATAGAGTACTGTTTATTTAATCTCTACACATAGCAAGAGTAAAGCCTATATGCCCATTGTAGAAAGTAAAAATTCTAAAGCATATTACATCTTTCATTTCTTTATGGCCTCTCACTTTCCTTTTGCTACACTGAACTTCTCTCTATTATAAGATAATCTTAACTCATTTTTTTCTCAATTTCCCTTCATTATTAGTAAGCTTCCTTTTCTTTTTCACCTCTATGAATTTAAATATCCCTCATTTATTTATTCTTGACTAAACCAACTTATCTTAAAGTAAGTTTCTATTAAATTTGTTCAATATAAGCACCATTAGTAAATTGTTTTCCTTTTCTAAGGAACTTAAAAAAAAATTATTTAAATATTTTCATGGCCTTAATCTAAGTCTTCAAGTATAAATTATTGAATCAATTTGAATTTAGAACATTGATTGTTTCTTTAATGGATAGTGATTCTTAATAGTGATATAATAAGTTTTTGTAAGGTTTTTGTTGTAATTTCCAATTACTTTATGGCCACTACTTATTTATGTAAGATTTCTAATAAACATGATCTAAACTTTGTATGTGGAAAATTTGACAAGTTGTTGGATAAGTTACCTTAGAAATTTTATATTATAGAATGTAATAAAAAATTCTCAATATAAAATTTCTAAAATTCTTTTCCTTTTTCCCAAAGAACAAGAACTCATTCATCAGTAGAATAATAAAATTACACAAGCTCTAGAGAAAATAAACTAAAGAGATAAAGACTAAAAAATCCAAAAAAAAAAAAATTATCATATCTGTTATATAAAAATAGACATTAAGAATCCTAAAAAAAAAAAAAAAATCTACCAAAAGAATAAAGAATTGGTCCCATGACTAAAGAAATTACCTATATAAAGGATAAAAGATTAAACTAAAAGAAATACAAAAATAAATATTGATCCACAATATAATAGAGGTGAAGTATGTGGAAATGGAGATGAAAGTTACAGTAGAATGTGTAAATAGAGATGGTATTAGTGAAGCAATGGCACATTCCCTCTTTGGGCACTCCTAGCATATTGTAATCTAAGATGGAAATAACACTTTAACTCTTGAACACTTTTCCTTTCTATATCCTTCTACTTCATCTTGCCATTTTTCTTTTCAACTAGTTATGTCTCCTCCATGTTGGTAGTGGATGGTCTTCAACTCTACATATTAAAACTCTAGCTCAACAATGGCTAATTGCCTTGAAAATACTTTCTAATTCAATAATGGCCAATTGCCTTGGAAATACTTTCTAATCTTGCTTAAAGTTTCAATCTAATTGGAAATAAGAAGAAAGTGTCAAATGGGCTAAGGTTTAAGATGTGCAACATAAATTATGAGATTTCTTGTATATACTATTTTAAGTGCTCTTTTAAGGAAGGTTATGATATGGTCTTGGCTTCCTTTTGGCATTTTACAGAGAAAAGTAGCCATTGAAGTCTCGCACAAAAATATTTATAGGAGGTAATTTCAATAGCCCTTCTCTTTCACTAATCTATTGCTGATCTTTCGAGACTGCAATTTGTACTCCACTTACATCATCTGTAAGCTTAATAGCTCTAAAGTACTATTTATTTTTCTATAAGAAATTGTCCGCTTTTCTTGAGGATTGCATTTCCCTTAAGGTGCTCTAGCTTAGGTACATCCACCCTTAGAATTGGTTAAGTGGTTACTCTATAGTCATCATTGCCCACATGATGCCAATTGAATCTTGACCTCCTTTGTTTCCATCCCAATAACCATAATTGTTGCACTTTTCTCTCTCTTCGTATACCTCCTACTCTACTAAAGTTTAATCAAAGTAGTTCAAAAGCCCTTAAAACTCTATGAAAATTGTCTCCTTTCTTTCTCACATAGGCCTTCTACTTTTTAAGTCCTTAATTCACCTTGGTCAAAGATAACTATCTTATTAAGCTTAATTAGCATGTTTGTCCACTAAGTTGTTTTCTTAGTAATAAAATGTTTGTTAAGATTATTCTTTCCTTTGAAAGCTTCGACATTACTTTTCATACTTGAAGATATCCCTACTTTCACCCTTAAAATGAAACTTTGATGCTACTCGTCACAAAAAGTTTTATTCTTCGACATTTTCGTATGGCACTTAGAAACTTGTAAGTCATAAGAAGAGTACTAAGTTGTACAACACTCATAATATATAGGTTTTTAGAGGTAGAGTATAAAAAGATGCTTTGGTTTGGCAAAAAAAAAAGGGAGAGAGAGAAAGAAAAAGTGGAAGAAGAAGAATAGGAAGAAGAGAGAGATGCTATAAAAAAGTGTAATTTTGCCCAATGAATCATTTTTTTACTAATAAGGGATAGAAAGAAAATTTTAATTATACTAATACACCATGTGAATCGATAAGTAGTGTGTAAGTATTAACAAATTTTTTATATATAAAAATATAATTTGTATTTTTTCAAAAAGTAGGTATCTCCATTATCTTATTTCAAAATTTTATTGGTATTTACAGGTTTCTTATCAATTCATATGGTATATTCATATTATTGAATCCAGTGGCTATTTAATTCTATTAAATGAGACAACCCTTTATATAAGAGTTGCCTTTTTAAACAAACGACAAAGTTATTTAAATCTGATAGCTACAATTTAAATATACCTATCACTACTATAAATAATTATACTTGCCTTCGTTTATCACATTGCTAATATACATTTAACATGGATAACAAAAAGAAGTTATGACTTTAGAATGGATCTTTGCCATAGATTATTATTGGTCGAACCATTTTGATTGGATTCTTAATGGAATGTAATTTGAAATTTGAACAAACCATTTACTTGAAGGTAATAAAAGAGGAGTAGAATACTTATTTTCAAAATACTTCTTATTATTTTATTTACTTAGAAAATAGTTTGAAAATTTTTATTTTTAATAGTTTTTCTATTCCCTCTCTAGAGAGAATAGTTATTACCTTCCATATGATAGAATTATTTATTCTCTCTCCACAAGGAGGAATAAAAAATTCAAGTAACTAAAGAAAAGTTATTTAACTTTTAGTTATTTTCCAAGAAAATCAAATAGATGCATATTCATATTTTTTTTTTGTTGTTGTTATATTCTCAATTTAATGCTACAATAAATGAGGCAAAATAAATAGTAAACACATATTCCCTTTACTAAAAAATTAGACAAAGCAAATGATGGAATATAAATTTTTAGTCTATTTCTAGTATTAATTATTATTAAAATATAAATTTTATATTCCCTCTTTATTTTCATGATATTTATCCACTTTTATGATAGACAATAGCAATTATCCACCATATTGTATATAGAAAAAAGAAAGAGGGAAAAGAAACACTCGGCAGGAAAAATCAGACTAGATATTTTTTTTTTCCAGGAAAATAACGACAAGGTCGACTACATCGTCGGTAAACTCAAAATTTGGTTGGAAATATCCAGCAATTCCATGGTCAAAACCTATCAGTCCTATGGTACCGTATTAATCATGTCGCCCATAGAAAGATGAGTTAAATGGTTTTCTCTTCTTTCATCCCATGGGAACTTATTACAACTCATATTACCCGACAATCAAATATTAAACGCATGAAAATTGGATAAGGTTAGCTACGATATCTTGGCACGTTCATTGTAGAGGACCCCAGTTTCAACTTTTTCGTACCAACAACAACTCAGCATGCAGAGGAAAAATATCTAACCAAGAACGGTCCTTTAAAACAAGGCTTCAGCAGCCCAACATTTCTCACACAAGATTAACGATATTTCCAATTCTAAAGCCAGAGAGAACTTGTAAGAAGAGAGCTCAAGATAAGGGGGGAAAAAAAAATGGAGTTCTGCGGGAGACCAAACAGGAGTGATGTTCACTTATCCAGAGAGGAAGAAGCAAAACTAGAAGAGAGGACGAAACAATACTTTGATGGAATTGCTCCTAAACGCCATACTAAGCCTCAAAGAAGTGAGTATTCAACCACCTATGTGGATGCTTTCACCGTGAACGGTTCAATACCTGAACTCGCGGAGTTTCAACGCCTCGAGACCGATCCGCATAATCAGGTACCTGATAAATGCCTGAGTTAGAATATATTTATAAAAAGGTATTTGATATAAATTCTCGTATTAAGTATCCCTTTAATCTTTTTATATTACTGAAACTTAAAAGTATTTAGGTAGCTAATTAGGTTGCTGAGCTTTTCTTTTCTTTTTATTTTTTTATCCTCTTGTCCCACTTTTCCGTTTGACTTTTCTCAGACGTTTCTCTTGGCCTAATCTTGCCGTTGCAAAAGCAACGGAAATTCCAATCTTCTCCCCCCTTTTTTTTTTTAATATTTAGTAAAAATAAATAAAGTATTATTAATATAATATATAATAATAAAAAAATTTATATTTTATACATTATTTTGAAAATAATGATAACGTAAAAACATTAAAGAATCGGTAAGCAATTTTAGAAATACACTTAAAAAACTTTAATTAAATACATTTTTATAAAGTGAAGGGTGTTTAAAGACGAGAGGTTCTTCGAGCTATATAAATTATAAACTTATCCTAACAAGAACATTTAAGTTCGGAATGTTTGCGGTAAAGTTATGTCAAGTCAGCTACAATTTGTTCTTCCACTCGAAAGTTATGTCTTTCTTACTTACCCCATTTCTGTATCATCACTCCGAATAAATATATCTATGATTATTGTCATAAATTATAGGTTCCTTACTAAGATGAGAGAGTTATTAAAATCATGATTTTATTACTTATTTAAATATATAAAATTGGTAAAATTATATATAATCAGTGAAATCGTATATTAAAATTTATATTTTTATAAAAAAATTTGTTTACAGATAATTTTATATTTATTTTAATTTTAAAAAATATTATAAAATTATAAATTCATAAAATTGTATTTTAACTCGCGATTTTATAATGTTGCATTTAAAATATGGATGACTCAATTGAATTTATAGCAAGGTTGTTTAGATAGGGAACATAGTTTCTAATCTCTATGATTATACATTGTAGATTGGAGAATACAAATTATCCTTGCTGTGATCATATAATAAGTAGTGTTAATTCAAATTTCCAACAGCAGCAACGGTTTGTAGCCGAGAAGATTATTTATTTCATCTGTTCTGTTTCATTGCTGATCATATTTCCATAAATAATTCTCTTTTTTTTTCCTTTAATTTATTAATTATTTTCTTCTTTTATTATTAAAATTGAAGCAGAAGCTGATGTTTAAGGGGGGTGAAGCGACAGAGGAATTCAAGAAGACTGAATATTACAAGGATCTCGACCGCATTGACAAGCAGCACCACCGGGTATTTCTTCATTCTATATAGAATTTCTGCATATCAATTGATAAAAACCATCTCAAAATTGAAGTATGAAACCAAATATACGTTTACTGGGTGCATTAATCCAATAAAAGATTGAGAAACTCATTTTCATTGGCTTAATTTTTACAAATTTGAAACTTACCCATTAAGCTATTAGACAGGTGTTGATGAGGTCTTAGGTAGACCCTTAAACCTATAAGTATGATTTTATGGTACAGAAGTTTTAAGATGTACACATATACAAAGTATTAATGAAGTTCCAAAAGTGTAACTATATCTAACCTTTGTAGCACTATTTCGAGGTTGTTGCAATAGTTAGAAGTTCATTTATATATTTTTAAAAATTACTAGAAGATAAAATCACAAGTTTTAAAGTTTATGAGCTTTAACCACACTCAGCCAATAGCTTAATTGAACACTTTTGCTTAGCTTAGCTTTATTTATGTTCTGTTTAAGAATTTTACAAATCGAGCGAAGAGGTCCTTTAAGAGATGGTATATAGAAATTTTAAATAAGGTCCTTATGAAATGAGATGTAATAATGGAAGGAATTAAGTTTTATTTCCTTATTTCTTAGATAATTGTAATGAATAAATAAATGAATAAAAATATTACCTGTGTTAGTTATTATACATCTTCTTAGAAAAATTATCTTAACAATATCGGGCACGTTCTGTCTTGAGAAGTTACTTAAATAATTAGAACTTGTGCTCGGTTCCATGTATATGTTGAGCAGAGTTTTTGGTAATCTGCGAGGAGTCTCAATTGATTTACGCTCCTACCAAATGCAAACAACTCATGAAATCCAAAAGGCATATACCGTATATAGTTTCTAACCCTAGCAACGTTCATTACAGACCGGAACCGGCTTCATAAAGACAGAGGCTTCCATTGGCCAGGGCTTCTCTATTGTCCCCAACGGTTTGAGCGACGACCACCACGCATCTTGCAAGGGGAACCCTGCTACCAATGATTGGGTTCCAGCTCCTCCTGATGCGGTATAAAACTTTCAGCAGTGGTTAAATATTATTATAGTAATCATGAGAGCTTGTAATTATTAGTGGCCTTTAAAGGATAAGTGATTGTGGAAGAGAATAATAATAACCTACTTTCCGTGGTAATGATTGACAAAGAGGAAAATCAAATCGGACAATTACAAAAAAAATTCCCTGTTTGTTTTTTTTTTAGAACAAAAATTATTCTTCCTGTCTTATATTGAAACTTTCTGTGCCATCCCTGCCTCTCATCATTCTTCATGTTTAAGAACTACTAGTAATCGCAACATTTTGAGTTTGTTAGAATAATATTTAACAATTTTAGTATTTTAATTATTATAGAAATTGAAAAAAAAAAAAAAGAAGAAGTTTGGATAAGGGTTTTCTGCCAAAAAAAAAAAAAAGAAAAAAACCTCATCTTACATATTCTGGTTAGATGTCTTCGGGCATTTTGGCTCACGTATGGTTTATCCATTTGGTTGCTTATGAAGGTGATTGTTACCTCTGATAAACCAAACAGGAGTGACAACTGAGGCAGTGGTGGAGAAGCTGGAGGTCGTAATACTTGGATTATTAGGATATCTCTCTTCATCATCTTCCCTACATATGCTTCAGCCAGTACCAGTCTGCTAGTCCAATTCTATGTATCACGTGTTTTTAGTACTCTATCTATGTATGTATCTCTTGTTTTCAGTGCTTCAGAGTCGATAGTTGTATGATTAAAGAACATTTTTTAGAGTGATGTTTTTGTCGTGTTGAGCACTAGAAGTAAGTTAATTTACTATTACTAATAATCTTGTTGTTCAATTTGAGCTTATTTCCTAAAAGATGGTATTGTGTATTCGCAAGATAGATACAAAACTAAAATCAAGCCGTGAATTGAATTACGAATCGTGTTTTTTGGGTTTAGTTTAAATCGGGTGACTGAATTAAAATAAAAAAATTTGTTTTGATTCTATTCAATTCAGACCATGAAATTAAATCGAAAAATTTTACTGAACTGGAAAAAAGCCACAAACCAATTATCAAACCCGAGTAGGGGATGTAATTGCTCTACCAATTATTCATATTGAAGCATGAACATGCAAAGGATCATAAAAACTTGCTCTAAGACCACAAATGTACTCATTATCTCCAAATCCACTCAAAACTTGATGATCTCCCGGTACATGGTTCTACTAAAACATGAAATCCTTTAATCCTCCATGGCTACCCAAACAAGATCCTTGCAATGTAAAATGAAATATAAAACCAAGTCTAGTATTCCATTTGCTAAATCAACTATCACACTCTGGAATATATAGCAATTAATAACATCTCATCATCAATAGAAACTAAAACGAAATTCCTAATAAGATGAGACACAAGACTCAATATATGACCACCGCACAAACACATACATATGAGCATCAGTTGCACATAAGCTTCAAGATTACTAAATGCAACAAGCAATCAATCAATTAAATATATAATTTAGCTTAAATAGACAACACAATGTTGATAAATGGAATTCAGAATGACTCGAATTTTACTTTTACAAACTACGGGTCTAAACCGCAATGGTACCTTTCACTGCTCAAGGATAGACCAAGAGAACACAAAATACGAATTTAATGTAGATAAAATTCAATTTCAACAAATCTCAATATCAACGGAACACAACTATGCTCACAAACATGTCTATCTCTAAAATAACATGCCAAGGTTGATCCTATTATTGTATGGCAAAACCATTAATATTCACATACCAAATTCATCACCTATTTTCCAACCATCACCAATTAGATCATTCACAACAGTCTAAACAATGTCTCATTACATTGATCCGTATTGTGCCATAATGTTATTCCCTTTTGTTGTCTCAGGATCTTTGCCGATATAAATTGAACTTTACGCGAGTAGGGAAGCCTGCAAAATAGAGCACAATGAGAAGCGCCAGCGTGTTGCCAAGGTAGCCACTCTAATGTTTAAGTCAGTCAAGTGTTTGGAGAATGTAAATGCTTAAGAGTGATAGGTAGGCTTAGGTGTGCAAAGTATCAAATGGCTTACCGCTAGATGATGGTCTTATATTTATAGATAAATAGTGCCGGCAATTGGAAAGGAGTTAGTAGGCAAAGCCACACCTGCAAGTGTTACAAATACATATTTATTCACATGCTTATTAGCTTAAGCATCACACATGTACAAAGTATATATATCTAGAAGTCTATGTTGTAACTTTTACTTTTGATTTTTTACAAAACAAAATTCAATTATAATAGTTGGCATCCTATTTTCTTTCTCCTGCACTTTCATTTTCTTTTCCCATACTTTCATCTTCTTCTTAATTCTCACACTTTTGTTCAAACTTCATTTGTTCTCGTTCATGGTTGTTTTGCTGTAGTAAAATATAGTTTTAGCATGGTATCAAAGCTTTGGTGACATGAGTAATCGAGTTTCTCCTCTAGAAGATGTTACTTCACCATTTTATATTCATCAAGCAGATTCACGAAAAAACTTTGTTTTAGTCACTCCACCATTATCGGGATTAAACTACAACACCTAGAGTAGATCTTTTGTTCTTGTACTTTCAACTCAAAATAAAGTCGGATTTATTGATGGATCCATTAAAGTTCCCGAGAAGTTTGATTCTCTTTACCAGGTTTGGAATCGATGCAACGATCTTATTGTTTCTTGGCTTTTACATTCTATTTCTCCGTAAATTGCTTCAACTGTGTTGTATATGCAATATGCTAAAGAGATTGACAACTACGTTTGCACAACCTAATGTTACATACAATTGTTCAAGAAAATAGATCAGTAGATGATTTTTTCACTAAATTAAACATGATATGGGAGGAGCTTTGAAATCATCAATCGTTTCCTCATTGTTCTTGTGGAGAGTGTGATAAAAAAATGCTTTGATTGGTTTGTGGATATAGCTAAAGAGGACTATGTGTTTAAGTTTCTCAATGGGCTAAATGAAAGCTTCTTAGTGTTGTGGTCTCAAATTTTGGTTTTAAAGCCTTTTCCAACCTTGGATGAGGTATGGAACCTGGTAATTAGGGATGAATTTCAACGTAATCATTGACTAAGAGATGTTTTAAATTCTAATAGTTCTGCTATGGTTGATGTTATTGGTAGGGCACAAATGAGTAAGAATGAGGTTGTTTGTAGCTATTGTAAGTCCCGCAATTAGTTACTCGAGGTTCGGTTCATAAAATTTAGTGTGATTGAGTAAATTGTTCGATTCAGCATAAATTTTACGATGAAACTAGAATTATTAGTAAAAGTGATTCCATGAGTCTGAATTTAGAAAAATAAATAATAAAATAATTCATTATTATAATATTGAATTATATATAAATTTTCCTTTATTTATCAAAAACGCGTAAAACGAGTTTTGATAACTAACAAGTCAATAGAGATAAATTATATGTACACTAAAAATCATAAAATAACTTAAATAATATTTAGGAATATTTATTTATATCGTATATGTATTTTATATATAGGTAGAAATACGCGAAATTACTTAAAATATGTGAAATATGTTGAAATAATACTAAATAATTAAATAAAATTCATAAATAATTAAAAAAAATGGAAACATGAGGAAATATCCAGAAATGAGGCTTGGCAATCTGGAAAAGAAAAATAAAAATTTAACCAATCAAAATTAAACAAATAAAAAGTAGAATAAGATAAGATAAGGTTAAATGTCACCTCAATTTAATGTACAAAAAATCTACTAGAGCTCTATAAATAGCCAAATTTTTTCAAGAGCTCATTTAGTCATTTGAGAGAGTAGAAAAAATAGAGAGAACTAAAATAAGAGAGAATAAGGGTTTTCCAAAAAATTTACAAAAAATCTATGTAGTTAGGGCGATTAAACTAAACCTACAACCAATTGGAACTAAACCACCGTCGTCGCCGCCGCCATCATACTCCACCACTACCACCCAACCTAGTCGACACACATAGAGCTATCATTGGTGGCTGGAAGCCAATCGAACAAGTGAGTCCATTTTGTTTAATTTTGTAAAAATATTAAACGTATTTAAAAAATTATGAAATTTGGTATTCTGAGGTTTTTAAGTATGTAAATTTAGGAAAAAAAATTTAGTCTGATGAGTTTATGTTTAGAAATATATTGTTCTTAAGAAACTACATAAAACCAAATATATTTTGATTTAGAAATAAATGACTTTAGGAGTGTAAAAATATTAAATGTATTTAGAAAATTATGAAATTTGGTATTCTGAGGTTTTTAAGTATGTAGATTTAGGAAAAAAAAATTTAGTTTGATGAATTTATGTCTAGAAATATACCGTCCTAAGAAACTGCATAAAACCGAACATAGTTTGATTTAGAAATAAATTATTTTATGAGTGTAGTTTTGAGCTTAAAATTTTTGTGTAGGCTAGTTAAAGTATTTAAAACAGTGCTATGAAGCCCTTTTATAGAAATGAATTTTCAAAATTTTTAGACTCTAAAATGAAGCATAAAATGGATGATTTTGGGCCAATTATGTAATTAAAAAGATAATTATAGATTTATTGCATAATTATATGTCTTAGGATGTTGAAATCTGATGTAGTATGATATTTTTGGTAATTAAGGTGTTATATGTAATTATTAGGGTATTATATAGTATGTATGTAATAGGTAAAAATAGTAAATTTTAAGTTAATTTTGTAATTTAGGGTAATTAGGTGTAAATTTTGATTTGGGATGAATTTAGATATTTTGAAATGTTAGTTGATGTTGAGGGATGATATTTGAAGTGATGGGAATATTAAATATGTATTATGTACATATTAGGTGATAATATATAATATGTAAGTAAAAGAAATTAATGAGTAGGAAAATATTAGGTTAAAATTGATATTATAATAATAATAGAAATATATAATAAATATGATAGGAAACTTAAATTTAGGTATTTATATGAAATATATAAAATTTTTGCATATCGAGAGTAAATTTAGTAGTTAAGTTAGGATAAGGGGTATACCGTACAAATTAAAATACCGTCTAAGTGTTAAATATGATATTTAGGATACTAAAAAATAATGTGATTAATTTCATATTATGGATCGAAATGAGTTTCTAGGATTTGCGTATAAAACCGTATTTAAAAACTGAACTAGAACCTAATTTAGAAATCGATGTGAAAACTGGATCAGAACTTAGCCTAAATTAAGAATAATTGTTAAAAAAAAATTGAAAACCTAGATAATTGGGTATATTAAACCCTAAACTAAATATAATAATAAGCGTTATAGGATAAAATCAATCTATAGCAATTATGTGGAAAACTAAAATAATGTTTGTATTATAGAGATTTTTAGGCAATGACCTATATAAGTCGCACCTCAAATGAGTAAACGAGGAGTCCAAGTAAGTTAGAATTAATACGTTATTGTATTTTAGAGTACTAAATTGTAATACTCGGAGGTTTGAAACTGTACTTGATTGTGCTTATTAGATAGTTGATTGTGGCATGTGCTTGTTTGTAAGTTGATGATATAATTTTGGTTTATTGCTTTGGCTTATAATTGAGTGATTTGTTGAAATGATTGAATACCTTAAACTAGATTTAACTAAATATATGACTTATAATTTTAAATCGGATTTGCATCGTAACTCATTAGGGAAACTTAGGATTCTCTGGCCAAATGTCAACCCCTTTGAAATAAATAGTGCTAAATAGCATAGTTAGCCCTTTCTTCATTCTTAGTTGAATTAAGTGATAGGTAAGGAGGTCGTAGCAAGGGTGAATGTAGTCGTAGAGGAAGTAGTGTCTCCATTGCACAGGATTGAGTTTGGTTGTGAGCTATTGCATTGAATGAAAACTCCTCAACCTGTATTAAAGTGAGTGTAATTTCTTTAATCTCATGACAGGCTCGATAACATCATGTAATAGCAGTTGCTTGAACATGAATTACATCTAAGTAATTTGGTTAATAACCCTATTTATGTTTGATGTATAGTTTTAAGTCTCCGTCCTAACTTACTGAGCTGTTGATTGCTCACATCCCTATAGATGTTGTTACAAGTGCTAACTAGGAAACGGCCTATATTTACCTTAAAGCTACTGACTATTGGATCTTGGGGGGTGAGGAAATACATCTGAAAAATAGATATAATTTTAAGGCCTTAACTTTTATTTTAGAAATTTCCTTTCATGGATAATGTATTGTTTAGGAAATAAAGTACAATGAAAGTTTGCACACATTATTTGTAATACTTGAATTTTAATAGATATACTTGTATTTTCATACTTTCTTAAGTAAATGATTTATTTAATTCATGAACTATTTATTTTAAAGCAGGTTAGTCGTGTACACCTTGTGTAAATCGGATCTAAGATAGCGGTTGTATGGTTAGTTTCTATCTTAGAATAGTTTGCACGGTAGAATTATTACGACTTTACCGCTTTGGGGCATAACAACTAATGTCATAAGAAAGGCCATTTGAAGGAAAAGTGTTACAAACTAATTGGATTTCCTCCTCATTACAAATCTAATAAGCCGCATGTTTTAAGAGTAAATCAAGTTTCTACTATTGGATCTTGTAAGACTTCTTCTGACATATTGTCCAAGAATTCTATAAGTAATATGGTGAATAGTGTAGAAACTGGTAGCAATATGAATCTTACATAGGAATAATTACTTCATTTGCTTGGTTTGCTACATGTTTCAGATAATTCCAACTTTTTTGACAGCTCTACCTCTTCTTCCATTTTTTCTTAATTACCAATTGTTCTGTTGAGTAATAGTGCCTCTCCAATTCAAAGCAATATGGCAACTACATATTTGTCTATTGCTTGTTTCTTTTCTTCTTAAAAAACGGATATGATAGTATCTTGGGTTCTAGATTCAGGTGCAACTGATCATATGCTTAGTTTCATCGATCATTTTCATTCCTATTATGTCTAATTGCTTTGTCCAATTACCTAACAAAGAGCAAGTTCAAGCCACGCAAAAAGGTGTTGTTCATTTGAGCCCACAGTTGATTTTATATGATGTCTTGTTTGTTCCTAGTTTCACATTCAATTTGGTTTCTATTTCTAAGTTGTTATCTAATGCCAAATAATCAATGTCATTCATGGATCATTATGCATACTTTCAGGACCTTGACACCAAGAGAGTGATTGGTCATGCTATGGCTAGAGCTGGACTCTACTTCTTGGAACAGTCTCTAGATGATGACGTTGTTTTTTATTCTCATAATAAGTTGGTTGTTTCAATTGTACTCGATAAGTTGCCAGTTTCTTTTAATCTTTGGCATTTTAGGCTTGGTCATCTTTCTTTGGATAGAATAAAATGTATTCAAAAGGTTGATAGTTTAGTTCCTCATCGTAAGCTTGATTGTGTTGTTTGTCCATTGGCAAAACAACAACGTTGTTCTTTTCCTACTCATGTTAGAAATACTTCATGTCCTTTTTAGATAATTTATGTTGATATATGGGGACCTTTTTGTTAATATAGTAGACAATTTCACTAAAGTTACTTAGGTGTATCTTATGAAATCTAAGTTTGAAGTAAAGACTATAATTCCCAGTTTTATCAGCTAGTTTTAACTCAAGTTGGTCACAAAATTAAAATTCTTCGGTCAAATAATGGTTTAGAGTTCATGTTAGCTAATTTTTATAATTCTTATGGCATCATACATTAGGTCACTTGTGTTAAGACTCTACAACAAAATGGTATTGTCAAACGTAAGCAGCAATACATTATCAATGCCGTAAGACTTTTGTTGTGTCAGTCCTCGTTGCCTCTTCAAATTTGGGGAGATGCTATATTGATAGCCATGTATCTCATAACCTGTATACCTACCCTTGTCCTAAATAATTCTTCACCCTATAAGCTTTTATTGCAACAAACACCATCATATACACATCTTTGTGTTTTTAGTTCCCTTTGTTTTGCCTTTATTTTGACTAGATAGCGAACAAAGTTTGATATTCGAGCTCATCCTTGTATCTTTGTGGGCTATCCTTTTGCTGTTAAAAGATAGAAATTGTATGACCTGATTGATGATAAATATATTGTTTCTACGGATGTTCATTTTCTTGAACATATTTTCCCTTTTCAAGCCCCTTCACTTCGTGATTCCTTTATGAATAAATCACAAACATTGCCTTTACCTTGTGTCTCTCATTTTTCTAATATAAATAAAAAATTTTCTAACTAATCTTACCCAAACACATTGGCTTGCACATACTCCTTCTAATTTTCATCGTTTAAGGGGTTATCAACATAGTGAATCTGTTAATGAGTATAATGTAGCATATAGTCTATGGATATACAATCTTCATATTCCAATGTTCCTGATAGGCACACAATTTCTACAGAATCTCTTTCACCTATGTCTAGCTCATCATAATTTAATTCTATTTCCATTTCTAATACACATTCTTCTATTCTTATTATGAGGCATAGTTCTAGAACAATATGTGTGCCCTTTTACTTGAATGATTATCATCACAATTTAAGTCTTGCTTTGGCCGATCCTTCATCCTCGTCTCTATCTTCATTTGTTTCTACTTCACATCCGATTGAAACTATTATGTCTTATGATTACCTTTCTCCTTCTTTTTAAGCTTTCACAATTCAATTGTCTAAACACTTTGAACCCTTTAGTTATGCTCAAGCTATAACATTTGAAACTTGGTATAAAGTAATGAATGAAGAACTTGTTGCCTTAGAGAATAATAGTACTTAGACTCTTATTGCTTTGCCTCCTAGCAAGTTTATAAGTCGAAAACTAAGGCGGATGGTTCCATTGATCACTATAAGGCTTGTTTGGTTGCAAAATGTTATAGTCAACAAGAGAGCTTTGATTATAATGAGACCTATAGCCTTGTCATTAAACACACAACAGTTTGGTTGTTTTCCTCCTTTAACAGCTGTCTTTAACTGGCACATTCATCAAATGGATGTGTACAATGCGTTTCTTAATGAGGATTTATTTGAAGAAGTTTATATGGAAGTTCCTCCAGGTTTGCCTGTTTAGGGGGAGTGCAGTGTTAGTTAGAAAATGGTTTGTAAACTAAATAAATCCGTATATAGCTTGAAGCAAGCCTCAAGAGAATAGAATGCCAAATTAACAAGCTATATTTTAGCCAATGGCTTTGTACAATCACATAATGATTATGCTCTTTTCACAAAAGGATCAAGGGATAATTTTATTGCAATATTAGTGTACGTTGATGATCTTGCAATAGCTAGTAAGCGAATAGAAGTAATTGAGAATTTCAAGTGTTTTCTACATACTCAATTTAAGGTTAAGGATTTGGGTGAGATGAAGTACTTCATTGGTTTGGAGTTAGCTCATTCTAAAGACGGCATAGTACTAAGTCAAAGCAAATTTGCCTTAGACTTATTGGTTGATACTAGTTTTCTAGGAGCTAAGCCTACATCAACTCCTATGATTGTGAATCATAAGCTATCTTGTGAGGACACAAATGCAGCTGTTGATGCTGTGTTTTATAAATAGGTCATTAGTAAACTTTTGCATTTGTCGATTACACATCTAGATATTGCTTACCCAGTTCATATTCTCAATCGATTTATGGATAATTCGAAATAAACACATTAAGTAGCTTTGGAAAGAGTACTGAGATATATCAAATAGTAGCTGGGGCAAGGTTTGTTCTTTTCTTCTAAGTCGGATTGGTACTGTGAGCCTATAGTGATAGTGATTGAGGGGGGATGTCTTGACACTCGAAGATCAACCACTGGCTTTTGTATTTTTTTGGGTGATTCACTTGTTAGTTGAAAATCAAAGAAATAGACCACGGTTTCTAGAAGTTCAGCTAAATCAGAGTATAGAGCTTTGGCGTCCACAACATGTGAAGTTATTTCATTGTTGTCATTGTTGCACAAAGATTTTAAAGTCACTTTCTCCATTGCTGTTCAGTTGTTTTGTAATGGTCAATCAGCATTACATAGAGCATGAAATCTGGTTTTCCATGAAAGAATAAAACATTTGAAGTTTGATTTACATTTTTTCTGAGATAAAGTCACTCATGGAGTTGTTTTGCCTATTTATGTGCAAAGTAAAATGCAGCTAGCTAATTCATTTACAAAAGAACTTTAATAAATCAGTTTAAGTTTCTTCTTAGCAAGATGTAAGTATTGAACATATACTCACCATCTTGAGGGGGAGTGTTACAAATACATATTTATTCACATGCTTATTAGCTTGAATATCATACGTGTATAGAGTATATATATTTAGAAGTCTCTATTGTAACTTTTACTTTTCATTTTTTACAAAATAGAATTCAGTTATAACAGTTGGCATCTTATTTTCTTTCTCCTACACTTTCATTTTCTTTTCCTATACTTTCATATTCTTCTTGATTCTCACACTTCTTTTCAAACTTCATTTGTTCTCGTTCATGGTTGTTTTGCTGTAGTAGAATATAATTTTAGCAGCAAGTAGTGGAGAGTGGGATCCTGGTGTCTAATGTGCTCCAGATGTGTAGGACATGGTTTCTTGGCTTAGTTTCCTAATCTTATTTTGAATCTTCTAGCCATTAGAGGCTTCCTTTGGCTGGTCAAGCCGTGTTTTAGGCTTGAGTCGAAGGCAACTACTTATAAGCTGCGAACTAAATCAGGTCAAGACGAGCTTGAGGAGCATATGACCAAAAGGCCCTATTAACACCTTTCACTAACCATATCGTACTTAATCTAATCATATTGACAACTCACTAGGTTATTGTAACGAACTTAGCACTTGATCTATCTACTTTTTCAAAGACATATAATGTACCATGCACTTATCCATGATTGCTACATGCATATCCACATAGCCATGTATATATAACACATTAATTAGTTAATTCAGATATTTATTAATCCATTCCAACTACCTAGACACTCATAATGAAGAAACTGTAGTAGCTACATTGCTGTTATTTAGCTAAATTATTCAATATAAGTTCGAGGATTCGTAATACCTATAACTTAGTAAACAGAGGTTAAACTCAATTCTATTTATCGGTCATTGATCTTAAGTTTAGGATTACTTTTTTCTTACTTACATTACAATTAAAGCCTATAGCTTTATTTAACAAACTCAAATATCTCAAACTGGATAATGGATGAATAATAAGGTCGATTGGAGCTGAATAGGTTGATTCATTACCAATTTAAGTAAAGGCTAGTTAATAGCCTAAGAGGACTGGTCAATTGTGAGTGGTCAATTGTGTGTTGGTCATTTATGGTCCTATGGTAGGACTCTTAATTTACTACTTTTTAGTTCATCAACCATGGTTATAAGGGGGTTTTTCTTAGGTCTTCAATTTAGGTCGAATCCAAAGTTTCAAGGTTTTCCAACACTTGAATAAAACCAACTTCACATATCACAATCAAGTTTAATAGGAGATTGAAATTTGTTTAAAGATTTAGTCTTAAGTTTCAATCTAAATCTATAATATCATCAATATTAATTATATGCTTTGAGAAAAAAACAAATACATTATGCTCTTATGCATTCTTTAATGTTATTTCCACACATAACCAGACCCCCGCCCCTACCCTACCTTAATTATGATCTAAGAAAATTTTCTAGAATTTTTCAATCTCAAGTCTTATCAGTTACTTATAATAGGACTGCTCATGGAGAGGTGATGATGCTAAAATGCTATGACTAGAAGTTCTCATGGTGATGGCCTCAATTTTTTCACTTGTGAAAAATTAAACAAATTAACAGAATTTTGCAAAGAAGTCTTGGTGTTTGGTTGGGCCTATATCATTTATTATTATTATTGTTATCATTATTATTATTATTATTATTTTGCCAATAATATATTGCAACTTGAAGAGGAGGTGGTGAGAGGATTTTCACATTTTGCAACAAAGGAATTCTAACTTACAAAATAAGTTACATAAACAAAAAAAAAGAAGCAATTTCAAAGAAAGTATAAAGTTAAGAAAAAAAATTGTGAACTTCTAGAACAATAGGGAAAATATAGAATAAAATAAATATAAATTGGCAAATTATAGAGGAAAGCCATTTTATCTTTGAGTAAGAGCATATAGCATATCTCACCTTTCAATTTTGCTAGTAGAGATTGCGATTATTTGTTTCGTCATGTAGCCACCTGCAAGACAAAGAAAAACGGCTACAGGATAGTGCTGGATGCTATTCCAGTGCGGCCGCTCCAATACTTAAATTAGCATGGTAGGGATCAATACCCCACTTCTCTATTAGGGGATGGTTCTCTCCTCTCTCTTAAGCTCCTTAAGGTTTTCACCCATAACCATTACGCTAACTTAGGCAATTAATTAACCACACTGAGGCATCTTATGGTGCTTCTCTCGTGGCCTTTTTTCTTTGTCTTGTAAGCGTCATATGATGAAAAAAATTATCTTAATCTCTATTAGTAAAACTTGAACACGGCAATCTATTACTTATAAAGAATTTCACAAAATTACGAAACTTACAAAATGTGCATGTGATTTACATTTTACAAATAGAAAGCCCAAGGAAAATTACGAGGGCCAGAACAATTACAAAGTGTAGAGGTGAATTACAATAATTAGACTAAACTTACGAAATTGTAAAGGATGCTTACAAAATGATTTAGGGCTTTAGACTATCTTTCTTCTTCTTCTTCTTCTTCTTCTTTTCCCCAAAATCATGAAAAAGAAAGTAGTGTTTGGAAATTGTACATGCTTTTCCGAAAAACGTATGTACATTTACAAATAGGACATTCACAATATTGGTTAACTTTTCTTTATGTATTTGTAAAAGTACAAAGGAAAGAAAAAGGATTTCATAGCTAAAGAAAGTGGATGTTATTTTCTAAATTATTTTAGGTATATAAGGAAGTTTTAGAAAAAGGATTTCATAGCTGAAGAAAGTGGATGTTATTTTCTAAATTATTTTAGGTATACATGGAGGTTTTGGAAAAAGAAAAAAGTATTGTGATTATACTAAAAATCTATAAGAAAATTATGAAACTTCATCAAATAGAAAACATCATATCAAATTTGACATATCTTAAAATAGTTTTGTCGCACAATATATAATGTGTCATGGAAAATAGAAACTGTAAAAATATTTAGGGAATGATGTATTGCGTATGTAGGAATGGACTAAGAATGGAAACACAACTTTAGTTTCCATTCTGTTTCTTTAAAAATTAGAATTGCCTTAGAATCGGTAATATTAACTTTAAGGGAAATTCTTATTTTCAAGTGACACAATCATGATTGTGTTCCACTCTCACTAATAGGATAAATTGTATGAATCATCCTTATAAAATTTATAAATTACATCGGTACCTTGCTTTTTGAAAATAAAATGGATTCCCTCCTCTCTTTGCCTATGTGGATGTACACATAGCAAAAATATTATGATGTGTTAGAATAAAAAAATCAATAATTTTATTTGAATATTAGAATTATATATTAATTAACCAAATATGAAAAAAAGAGATTTAGAAAAAATAAAAAATGAAAAAATGCTAAATAATTTTAAAAAATAATACCAACTTTTGCATATGTATAATAATTATGGATATACTAATTAACTAAATTGATAAAAATATATAAAGTTAAAAGAAAGAAAATAGAAGAAAATGCACTAAATTAAAAAAAAGAAAAGTTTACACTACCCATTAAGCCTTAAGGTAGTTAGTTGAGTGACCTATGTTACGCTTTGAAGAAGTAGAGTTTTTACAGTCTCATCGTGTAAACCATTTTAACATAAAAGTTGACCTTACAACTGTTATCTTAGACCTGATCTACATAAGGTGTCCACGACTAACCTATTTTGAAATAAATAGTTCATAAATTATATAAGTTATTTACCTAAGAAAGTATGAAAATATATACATACACTAAGGTTCAAGTATTACAAATAATGTTTATAGGGTTTTATTATCCTATACTTCTTAAGTAATACATTATTTGAAAATGAAATATTATAAATAAAAGCTAAAACCTTAAAGATATATCTGTTCTTCAAATGTATTTCCTCACTCCCCAAGATCCAGTAGCACCTATAATAACGTCTATAGGGATGTGAGCAACTATAGCTTAGTAAGTTAGGATGGAGACCTAAAATCATACTGCAAACACAAACAAGGATATCAACCAAATTATTAGGTTCAACTCATGTTTAAGCAAATACCATCGCATGACGTTGTCCGGCCCGTTGTGAGATTAAAGAAATTACACCTACTCTAATTTGAGTTGAGGAGTTTTCGTCAATGCGATAGCTCACGACCAAACCCAAGCTTATGTAATGAAGACATCGCTCCTCCCGCAACTACCTTCGAACCATTGACTTCACCCTTACCGCAACTTTCTCACTAGTCACTTAGTTCGACTAAGGATAAAGAAGAAACCAATTATGCCATTCAATGTTATCCCTTTTGAATAGGTCAGTATTTGGCTAGATAATATGTTTCCTTAATGGGTTGTTATGTAGGTCCAGTTTAAATTTATGAGTCAAATATTTAGTTAAATCTAGTTTAAAGTGTTCAATCACTTCAAATAAATCACACAAACAAGTCGAAGCAACAAATCAGTAATCATATTAGCAGTTCAGAACAAGTACATGCGCATAACCAACTATCTAAAAAGAACAATCAAGCACAATTTCAAGCCTTAAAAAATACAGTAATGTATTAATCCCACTTACCTGATATCCTTAGTTGCTTACTTAACCAATCGTAGGTCGACTCGTCTCTGTATGTCCTATAATATCAATACGCTCTTTAGTATTTATATTTTGATGATATATATATATTTTGGGTTATGATTTAACTCAATTCTTCTCATATACATATTAGTTATTATTAATTTATCTTAGGTTAATTTAAGGTTCGGTTTTTGAATTCGATTCCAGTTTAGGTTTTAAATCAATTCTAATCACGAGTATTATATATAAATCCTAAAAATGCGATCCAAACACAAATGTGAAATTTATCACATTAGGCTAAAGTATCCTAATTATCACTTTTAGTCCTAAATCAGTATTCTACTCTACCTGGTGAACTTAAATCCTTATTAGTGTACCAAATTTATTGTTGATGTGAGTAAATTTTATATTTTTTATATAAACACCTAAATTTAAGTTTCCTACCAAATTTATAACATATTTTTATTATTATTAAAATATCAATTATAAACTAATATTTTCCTACTCATTTATTTCTTATATTTACATATTATATATTTTCACCAATATGTACATAATATACATATCTTATAGTCCTATCACTTCAAATATTATCTCCTAACATCAATTAACATCTTAAAATATCTAAATTCATTCCAAATCAGATTTTACTCATAATTATCCTAATTTACAAAATTAACTTAAAATATATCATTTTTACTCATTACATATACGTGCATAATACCCTAATAATTACATCTAACACCATAAATACTACAAATATAATACTTCATTAGATTTCAACACATGAAAACATATAATTATATACTAAATCAGTAATTATTTATTTAATTACCTAATTAGCCATAAATTACCCATTTTATGCATCATTTTAAGACCTAAAAATTATCTAAAAATTTCAAAAATTAATTTCTAAAAAAGGGCTTTATAGCACTATTATATATTACTTAAGTAGTCTACAGAAAAAATTCGAGCACAAAACTGCACTCTTAAGCTTATTTATTCTAAATCGAAACATGTTTGGTTTTATTAGATTTTTTAAACAACCTATATTTACAAATGTAATTAAATCTAATCATTATTTTTCCTCAATCTACGTATAATAAAACATCATAATAATATAATTCATAATTTTTTGGATATAATTAATAATTTTAATAATTTTTGTAAAGATCAGCTAAAACATTAGACTTATTGGTTTCTTGGGCTTCTGGCCACTAGTGTTTGTCTAGGGTATGTCAGCCGATCCAGACAGTTGATTTGGAGTGAGATGGTGGTAGTGGTTCGGTTCCAGGTGGTGGCGGTATATGGGTTCGACTTAATTGCTCCTATTGTATAAATTTCTTTGAAATTTTTGTAAAACCTTAATTTCCCTCAAATTTTTTGTGCTTCCTAATTTTCTAAAACTCTTAATAGACCAAATGAGCTCCTGTAAAAATTGGGCTATTTATATAGTTATAAAGGAATTTTAATATATTAATTAGACAAGACAATCGCCATATCCACTTTTATTTTGCTATTTTTTTTTTGCTAAATTTTATTGTTTGATTTTTTGCTTGTTACGCCCCAATTCCAAACATTTCCTCATATTTCCATATTTTTCATGATTTTTATTTAATTATTTATGAATTTTCCTTAATTATTTAGTATTATTTTGGCATGTTTCGTATATTTTAACTAATTTTGCATATTTCTACCTATATATAAATTCATATATGGTACGAATAAATATTCTTAAATATTATTTATGTTATTTTATGATTTTTAGTGTGTATATAGTTTATTTCTATCAATTCATTAGTTATTTGGAATTTGTTCTAAACATTTCCGATAAATAACGGATAATTTTCATAAAATTCAATATTATATTAATTAATCATTTTATTACTTATTTTCTTAAATTGAAACTTATAGGATCACTTTTACTAATGATCTTAGCTTCATCGTAAAGTTTAGGCTAGATCGGACAATTTGCTCAATAGTCTGAAATTTTTTGAACTGAGCTCCAAGTAATTGATTGCAAGGCTTACAACTTAAATGGGTTTTTACCTTTTTTTAATAATTTATGGCGAAGATTTTTCTATAATCCCTTATGTGCTTTGATGGGATCGGTTCAATCTTACATTTCACCCTTCATTTTGTATTTATTGGATCTAAACCATGAAAATAATTGTGTTTTTAACTATTTAGATTTAATAGATGTAAAACGGAAAATCAGATGGAGGATGAAACCAACCATGGACAGGATCATAAAAGCTTCCTTTATGGTGGTGGGTTGAATAGCCACTTTTAAATGTGAGTTGTGATCCAACAACTCTTTTATACCTGCTTTGGCCACCTTAAGGTAGGAGTTAGCAAGCGAGCACCTATAAGTAATCATCTCACTTAAAATGGGTTTTTCTTCTTTTTTGTTCTTTCATTTTGTAATGGTAAATGGAATGATCTACTTTCAAATGTAAGTTGTGACCCACTAGCTCTTTTTGGGTCACTTGGACTATCCCATAGCTTTCGAGTCATCAAAAACTTTTCTTTTCTAATTTTACATCTTTTCTTCTTTTTCTTTGTAATTTTTTTTCTAACTTTTATATATCTTTACATTTTAGTTAATCCCTATATTTATCGTTGTAATACATATATGTAAAAGTGGGGTGCTACTTTTTTAAGTTTCAACCATTTTTTTTTTATTTTCATGAATTTCTTTTAAGTTTTTTTTTTTTGTTTTAGTTAATCAATATATACTAGCGGACATGCATTCACAATACATGTGTATGCAAAAATAAATAAATAAATAAAATTGTAGGTAGTAGAAAATGAAAAAATTGAATTTGCATTATCAATTAAAAAGTCAACGAAAATTAAATGTATTAAAATAGTAAGGTATGGTAGTTTTCTTTTAGGTGAATAGGGAATATAGATAATTAAATAAAACCTAAAAAAAAAAACATGTTTCATGTATATTACTTACATTAAAATGTGTTTACTATACATTAATGTGCTTTCTTTTCTTACCTAAAAGAAAAATGTGCTTTTATTTTCTTTGATTATACAAGTTACTATAAATTAATGTGCAATTGCTTTATTTTGATGGTAAAAGGTTATTACTATACACCAATGTGCATTACTATAGTTTTAATATATAGGTATGTAATTATTATTGTACATCAATGTGTATTTAGTACCATTTAACTTTGGTTATTAGTGATAGTAATAGAATAGTCACTATTATTATACATTAATCTGTATTTATTATAATTTGACTACATATTGATGTATAAAAATAAATAGAAGAATTTTTCTATGGTTCTATCCTAAAAAGAGACTGGTCCAGCCCTCAATCATTTTTAAGTTGCTTTTCTTTAAATCTAAATCGGTAAACAAATTATAAATTCAACAGTTTAATTTTAAAGTAGTGTAAATGAATGGTGGGATAAAGGGTTGAACTAGTCTCATTAAAGTGAGGAATGGAACTGTAGAATTTCCTTAAATAGTATGGGGATGAAGATTTTAGTGATAGGAGAGAGAAAATACACTAGTAGTCTAACTTTATCCTTATTTTTATATTGTTAAAAGTTACTAAATATTGTTTAAATAAAAAAATAAATTTAGTGAGAGCAACTTTTTTTTCCCCAATACTTTATGTAGAGGTGTAAAAAAAGGGGGAATATTTAGATAGTTTTTCATGTTAATAATCTTGACTTATTGATGGTATGCTAGAAAATTATCTAGTATTATAGGATTTTATAGTAAAATAAAAAATAATGTTTATGAGAATAGTTAAGATATCAAAATCCAACTCTTTGTCTTTGATATTATAGATAATAGTCATTGATATCTAGTTATTATGATTTGACTATATATAAATGTAATTACTACGATATGTAAAAATATACTATATATAGTGGGTGAGAGAGGGGAAGGGCTAATGATAGGAGAAAGAAAATAAGTCTGACTTTATCTTTATTTAATATTGCTTATACTTACTAAACATTACTTAAGTAAGTAACATTTTAGTAAGTACAACTTGTTTGATGAAAGTCATAGGTAAAAGGTTTTTTTTTTTTCCCTTAACAGAACATCGGTAATATAAAATTCTCTATGGACATACTTAATGCAAATTAAATTGAATCTAGAGTTATTCTTGTTAATTCAAGGAAGGATAAATATGTACGTAATTCATCAGCATTCATTATGTAATTATTAATGACTCTTTTTTTTATTAGTGAAAAAAAAGAGTGTTTTTTTTACACAATATAAAATAGTATAAAGTAATGGCACGTAAAGTTAGTCTAAAAAATATTTGCAATGTAAATTGTAAATAAATGCAGTAAAGTGACTTAACTTAAACCTTAAAATAATCATGTGCACTCTATGTCCTGCTTAAAAAATAAATACAATAATTTAACAAAATTTAATATATACATAGATTGCTTAATCAAACTATCTATACCAATAATGATTTAAGAAAGGAAAAATCATGTTATGTTTGGCACGTATGAACTACATATTTAGTTGAGGAGAATGGAATTGTCATCCAGTCCTTATTACTTATTACTTTATTCACTTACAATATAATACCACTGAATTCCAATTAACATGAATCCCAATCCGTTGAAATCACTTAATCCTTTTTAATTCCAAAAATACCCAATTGAAAGAAAAATTACAGCAATTTGATCTCCATCATGCGCCACCACCCCAAATCGCCACCATGCACCACAACCACCCTTTAGAGTTGAGTCCTAGAGTTAAGTTTAAGAGGGAAAGAGTTTAGATCTAAGAGAAAGGGGAGAGACAGTTGAGATTTGAGAGTGGAAAGAGAAAGAGATAGAGCTAAGAAGACAGAGACTGGCAAATGACGAGATGAAGCAAGATCAAGGTTTGCTTGTAGAGAAGGTTTGGGAACAACATAGGGAAGGGTATTGTACTTCCAATGTTCGACTTTTCTTAAGAACTTCAGGAGTTCTTAAATCCATAAGGTCAGGCCTTCCATATTTAGCTAGCCCAATTATAAATAAGCCGACTTACTCGATTATTAGCCTTATTGATAGCATAAGAATGAGAGAAAGATTTTGATACATTTTCTATTATAACAAATAGTGTATGGGCACATGCTCACACTAACCTTAGCACTACCTAACACATGGGGAGAATATTTACTATAAAAACATCATATCTATGTAACATAAAGAATTAATGAAACTTTAAAAAATAATTCATTAATACCCAATCCTTGCATTTGAGTGATTGCTTCCTTTTATATTTGAAAGGAAATTCATGGTGACTCATTGTTCTGTTTCCTCTCCTTGCACCATGAGATAATCTTATCAAATTAGGGAGAGTTGAGATTTAAGAGATCTGAGAGTGGAAAAAGAAAGAGAGAATGTCAAAGGAGAGAGAGAAAGAGAGAGAGAGTTGAGAATGGTAGATTAGGGAGAGAAAGATAGTCGAAGGAGAGAAAGAGTTAGAATAATTGCATTAGAGAGAGAAAGGAAAGAGAAAGAGAAAAATTAGAGAAGCTGAGGGTAAATTTTTCATGTTACCTTCCATTATAGGTTTATTTTTGTTTTTCCAACTAACAACTTAATAGTCATTGTAATGTCCATTCACCTTCATTCCATTCCCAATAAATCCCAATTACATACCCCCTTTTTCCATTCGGTGAACTAAACGAGTTCTAATGGTTTGGAATGAAGTGGAATGAAATTGATTGGAACATAATAACATAATGGAATGATGACCAAAATGATAAATTGATTCATATATTTGGATATGTCGATGGAATGTAATAAAATTAAATGCGAATATAGTGGTAATTATAAAAAATTTCCTTAATTATTGAATGTAGTTTTAGGTTGAAGGTTAAATAAATAATTTTGATTAATAATAATTAATGAAGAGGGAATAGAGTCGCAATTCAGCATCGAATTCCTTCTCGAAGTTGAAATCACCAATTTTATGGAATTACGATTTAACCTTCTAAATAAACTTCCAAATATGAAGAAAGAAATAAAATCTACAATCATGATTCCATTTTGGTCTATTTCCACATACCAAATATGAGAGTAACTGTGAAAGTGCAAAGTGAAAAAAAGAATTTAGTTATATTTGTTGTATAAAATTTGTATGCATCTATTGCTTCCTCTAATAATTGTAGATAGTGATTTTTTTGGATAATCTATTATGCTTATTCAAGTATTCAAAGTTAAGCACATATAATGCTAATCTACTATAAATAATAAAATTAATAACTAATAACATAAATTGGAAAAAAGAAGAACGAAATACATGTTGTGATGACTAAAAGCTTAAATTTAGCACTCCTTTTGTCAAATCCTGCTTCTTAACCTTAAAGGACATAATCTCCTATCTTAATCTCACCTTGCCTTAGCCTCGGCCGACTTATCTTGAAGTTAGGCCAAGTTGTCTCATTTATGGCCAAGCTAATGCTAGAAGGTCAATAAACAAGGGAAAGTGAGGACAACAAGGACAAGAAAGGCAGAAGCTTCGACCTTTAAGGGACCTGAGGTCCCACCAATTGAAGTTACAAGGCAAAAGGCTAGCTCAAACATCTTGGAGCTTGACCTTGTGGCTAAATACCCATGTGGACTAAATGAAGGCATAAGTCTAAGACAAACCCTCGAAATATTGACCCTTCCTTAGCTCGGAACCTTTCACTAACCTGTTCTTAAGTTAGGCAACTATGGGTTGACTTTATAGGAAACTTGGCCAAGTGTACTAGGACCTCAATACCTCTATTATCAACTTGAAGATGCAGAAGTTGACCTACTTTAGATTAGCTCAGATGAGTTTGTATCTCGGCCTTCCTCTTAAAACCTATAGTTTTGTATATATTTTATTATTTTTAATCTCTTTAGCTTATGTGATGGGAATCAAGTTATCGGACCTCTAACTTACAACCAAGCTTGAGGACTAGAGAGGTTAGCATAACAAATCCTTCTGTTCCAACTAACCCCTACTGGGGCTGAGTACTTCCTTGCTGAATCACCTTTCATGCCGTACCATATGATAGCCCATTTTTCTATAGTATGCTAAGTTAATGATTTCTCTCTAGTGCCAAGTCGATTAATTACTTGGTATTTTTTTTGTCAAGAAGCCAAGAGAGAGAGTTTGAATTTACTAAGCCATCCCTGCTTGGATAAGCCCATCTGTCCGTACTTTTGGTCTGCATCTTCTAACGACCTCGCCAATGTAGCATTGCCACGTGTATATTATAATGTGCAGAATCCATTGCACCAATGATTGTTTTTCTTGTATATTCATTTTTATCCTTTTATATCTTGTATATTACTTCATTAGGAAATACCCTTTTTGTTTTTTCCTTTTTAGGCAAGTTACCCTAACTTATGAGTATAGATACCCTTGTACTTGTAATGGAGATCGGATGATTTTATTCTTAATACACTCTTTGAGTACTTTTTCTTCCTTGTGTAAACAATGTTTGTTTACTCTCAATATCACTCTTATCCTTTCCCTTAAGCAAGGTTAAATGGAGAGTAACCTCACCGGATCAATTCATGCATCATATCGAATTGAGCTGTGAGTCTTCGGAAGTTCTATTGGTGCGTCATATCCTCTGGAGCTGTTTGTGGGTTTTGCTTACTATTACATTCTTCATTTTTGCCCTTTCCGCACTTTCTCCATTAATCCTTTTTCGAACTTTTTGCAAGCTTGAATCTATCTAGCAACCAGCCTTATCTGTTCTTGGTTATAGTTTGCAATGTCTTGGTATTAGAGCGAAGGTTTTGTGTAAACTATAGTAGTTCTTCTTGAAGTTTTGTTATACTCTGTTTTGCGTGTGTGAAACAGAGTATGTTATTTGTTAACTATTAATTTCCTGAAGTATTTGTTTGAGCTTTGAATCTATGAGAAAAAATGATAGACCTAAGTATGAATGTTGATTTAGTGATGATAGTAGAGTTATCCACTATGGACTTTAGTCTTAGGGAACTCCTAAAAGTACTGACGAGAGGCTTGATGAGGTAGCTAACCTCTTAGTAGATTTGACTTGAGCTATTCATACGTCGTCTTGTTGACCCATTAAGGCCGCATAAAACACTCCAAAAGTTACTCAACCTGTTAAAAGTTAGAACCCAACTCGATCCGTTCGAGGTAGAGGAGTTGGCAGACGAGTAAGGCGAAGGATAGACCTAAGAGAGCTTGATGAAGAGGAAAAAGAGTATTTTGAAGAGAAGTGTATATGAACCCCAAAACATCCGACCATGTGAAGTTTCGAATTCCGAGTTTCAATGGATTTGAAAATGTTGATGAGTATTTAGATTGGGAAGAGAAGGTGGAGCATGTGTTCAATTAATATCAATATAAGGATCATGAGGAAGTGAGAACTACTGCTATTAAGTTTTTCGAATATGCTGCCATGTGGTGGAAGAATTTTAAGGCTATGGGGAGACGAGAGGGGTATCAAGAGATTAATACTTAACTAGAGATGAAGAGGATACTTAAAAACATATTTGTGTTGGAAACATATCTCCAAGACACTTTCACTAAGCTTCAAGAGCTAAAACAAGGAGGCTGAACTATTGATGAATATGTTTAAGAGTTTCAAATGCTTATGATTCGTTGCGAAGTGGAGGAACCACCAGCTTAGACAATCTCAAGGTTTGTTACTGGGTTGAGAGGAGACATTTGAGAAGTTGTGGAACTCCAACAATTCGACATAATGGATGAAGCTGTTAGGATTTCCCAGTATGTAGAAAGGCAAAGAAGGAGTTGAGTACTGGCGAGGATGCCGACTAGCCAACTTAGATAGGTAAGTCACTGAACTCTGCCAAGTACCGAGTTGAGAAGGAAGGTTGATGTAAGAGCCGAACAGAAGGGCCGACCTGATGATGAAGTACCGACCTAAACTTATGAGAAGGGGCAAAGGTCTAACAGGAAGATTAGCCAAATCAAGTGCTTCAAGTGTCAAGGGTTTGGACATATGGTTGCTTAGTGCTTGAATTGATAGACGATGGTCATCAAGGGAGATATCCCGAAACTCAAAGTAGAGAGTACAGATGAGGAACCCGAAGAGGAGGAGGTTCCTACCAAGAAAGAAAGTGCCGAGAAAGAGCTAATTGAAGAGGACATGTTTTTTAAAGACTTAGATCAGTTACTCATGGTTGTTTGATGTACTATGAACATAGAATCCTCATGAAAGGGGGAGGAGTAGAGAGAGAATTTGTTTTACACCACCTATAAGGTGATTGATCAAATGTGTGCCCTCATCGTGGATAGTGGAAGTTACACCAATGTGGCATCAGCCGATCTTGTTTCAAAACTGAAGTTGCCAACAGTTTCACATCCAAGGTCGTATAAGTTGTACTGGTTGAGTGAGAAAGGAGCATTACATGTCAGTCCACAAATACTATTGCCAATCACTATAGGGAATTATTTTAACTAGATTCTCTGCGACGTATTGCCTATGTGTGCTTCCCACGTATTGCTGGGTTGGTTATGGTTATTTAATAGGAGAGTTATACATGACAGCTACAGGAACATGTATTTGTTTGAGAAGGATGACTAGAAGATCATGCTGAGTCCGATGTCATCGAGAGAAGTTAATAAGTTACAGACAAAACTTACTTGCGGATTGAAGAAGGCTTTGGTGATGAGTAGACCCAAGCTCTAAGAGACCATCAATGCTAATGAGCCAACCCTTATGTTGGTCAGGCGACTGCTAAAAATGAAAGAGCGGGTTGAGTTACCTTAGGAGGTTAAGGACTTGTTAGATGAATATGTCGACCTGTTCTCAAAACGGTTACTTGAGGGGTTACTCCCAACTTAAGGTATAGAGCACTGCATTGACTTAGAATCCAGTATTACATTATCGAATAAGCTAGCTTATCAAATCAATCCCGAGCAGGCTTCTAAACTCCAAGTCAAGTTAATCAGTTGCTAGAGAAAGGCCATGTAATAGAGAGTCTCAGCCCTTGTGCTATGCCTGCACTTCTAGTGTTAAAGAAGGATGGAACCTAGTGGATGTATGTAGACAACTGAGTTGTGAATAAAATTATGATCAAATACAGGTATCCGATCCTAAGGCTAGAAGACACGTTGGATGAATTGAGTGGAGCCAAGATTTTTAGCAAAATTGATCTTAAATCTAACTATCATCCAATTTGCATGAGACTAAGCTACGAATGGAAGACTGCATTCAAGACTTGACGTGGACTTTACGAGTGGATGGTCATGTCCTTCGGCTTATCGAATGCCCCGAGCATTTTCATGAGACTAATGAACCATGTGCTGAGACATCTCATAAGGAAGTGTGTCATGGTATACTTTGATGGCATCCTAATCTATAGTACTGACATATCGAGTCACTATGAACACATCAGAGCAATCCTGGATATCTTTTGTACCGAGAGACTATTCGGCAATTTAAAGAAATGTTGTTTTTGCTAGGAGGAAGTGGTATTCTTGGGTATGTAGTTAGTGGAGGAGATTTGCGAGTTGATGATGAGAAGATCTAAGCAATTATCGAGTGATCCACTCTTACTACTTGTGCAGACATGAGAAGTTTTCACGGACTGGCTTCGTTTTACTAAAGATTTATCAGGAATTTTAGCACCCTTACTGCACTACTTATCGAGTTAACAAAGAAAAGCACCAACTTCCAATGGGGGGAAAGGGAGGAGAGGAGTTTCATCGAGATAAAAGAAAGATTGACCTCTGCCCCGGTGTTAGTACTACCGGATTTCGACAAAATTTTTAAGCTAGAATGTGACGCATTAGGCATTGGGATAGGTACTGTCCTAATGTAGGAAGGCCGACCAATTACCTTCTACAGTGAGAAGCTCCGAAGACCCCAATTGAATTATTCTATGAATGATAAGGAACTTTTGGCACTGATACGAGCAATGTAAGTATGACAACATTATTTATTGCCAAGAGAATCTATCATATATACTGACTATGAATCGCTGAGGTACCTTCAGAGTTAAACCAAGTTGTTGAAGCGGCAGGTGAGATGAGTTAAATTCCTTAAAGGATTCAATTTTGTAATAAAGTACAAGCAAGGAAAGAGCAACATAGTTGCAGATGCTCTTTCAAGGAGATATGTGCTTTTATCAAAACTACAAACTAGACTGTTTGGGTTTGCGAGTATTAAAGACTAGTACTCCAAGGATCCACACTTTGGACCCATAATTTTGCGATGCGTGGATGGGAAGACAGTAGACAAGTATCATGTGGGCGATGGCTACTTATTCCGAGGCGAAAAATTATGCTTGCCAATTTGTTTACTGAGGGAGTTACTAGTCAAGGAAGCCTACGGTGGAGGTCTTTCTGGACATTTTGGGAGAAGAAGGACCTGTGAACTGATAAATGGACGATTCTTTTGGCTGAGAATGAGGAAAGATATGCATTGAGTTGTCGAAAGCTGTGTCATGTGTAAAAAGGCCAAGTGCCAAGCCGTGCAAGGGAAAGCAATGCCCCTACCTGATTTGATGAGGCCGTAGATTGAATTGAGCATAGACTTTGTTCTCGGACTGCTGTGAATTGCCCAAGGCAAAGATTCTATAATGGTTATTGTAGATTGATTCAATAAGATGGTACACTTCGTACCCTGCACCAAGACTATTGGCACTTTAGCTATTGCTTCTCTTTTCTTATAAGAGATTGTGCAGATACATAGTGTGTTAAGGAGTGTAGTCTTCGATAAAGACTCGAAGTTCTTAAGCCATTTTTGGAGAACCTTCATTTGTATAAGCTGCAAATAAGTTGAATAATTAATACACTTAAATTTCTATATTTGCAAATCAGCACCCCCCTTATCATTATTGTTGCCCTTAAGTTTGCTTAGCTACTTAGTTCAACTCCTCAGCTCTTATTAATCCCTTTGAAGTAAGGATTGTGGCAAGTAACCTAATTTGTTATTCATATGTCGTATCGATCATAAGTTAAGTTCATGTAAGGTGAGACGGGTGCATAACTTCCATTCTAGCGACTCACGGGTTAGCTAAACCCCTTTGCTATCATTCTTCTCTTCAGTTAAAACTAGTCAGACCCATATCTCTTGATATTGCCTACCTTATTAGTCCTTGGTGTAGCATATCAAATTGCCATACTAGATCTTTTGCTCTCAATCTTACTTGGCTATCTTGCTTGCCAAGAATAAACTTGAGAAAGGTCCTTTTAGGCTCATTGGGGCTTTATTTGGCTTTAATTAGCCTTAAAGAGGCTTAAATGTACTTTAACTTTATTTATAATAGTAACGAACCTCCTTTAATTATTATAAACCTTTAAATTTATCTAAGCCTATATTTAAGTTCATATAAAGAGGGAAAAAAGGGTTTCATTGACAATCATTGGATCCTCATAAGTAATAAAATAGTCTCCTGTAATGCATGTTTCTGCCATCAATCTTGAAGCACATTGATGATCAACTTTGGGATGATGGCTGAGGTTAGGAATAACTTGCAAAATCAACAAAGGCAATTTATAAACTGGTGCCAGAGGTGGTTTGAATGTAGCCATTCCAATACTTAAGTTAGAAAAGTATTGAATAAGTGTCTAGAGAAAGTTCATAAGGGTTCGAAAGCAAGAATGTCAGTTTCCTTACCTGTAAAGTCACTTGATATTTATAGGCATAGTTGGTGAGTTTTATGTGGAAGGTGGATCACATCTCCAATATATCTTTCAGATATTGTAGAGAGAATCTTAGGTTAAGTGTATGCTAGCAGTAGACTTTCCTTATTTTGTTGAATAGTTTATACCTTATCTTTTCTTAACCTTATGAACCAGACCTATATGTCGTTGGTTTAAGGGTCTAATTAAAGGGTTAGAAGGTGATAGGAGTTTGGGAGATGTTTTCAGATTAGGTTAGCAAGCTATTGGGAGCTTAGTGCATGCTTAAGGGAAGTTGTTCATAGTGTTAACAATTTGTCTTGGATTATGATTAGGTTAGTTAAGCTTTAAGGAGCTTGGCCAAGGCTTTAAGCAAGTTGTCCATAGGCTTCTAGGCTTAGCCTATGCTCTAATGAGGTCAGTTTAAGCTCGAAAGTTTACATATGAAATAACCTATTCATAGATCTATCCAAAGGTTAAGATAAACCTTTAAACTCTGTAAATAAGAGGCTCCTCCTCTTATTTGGAGCATTTACAATATTAGTTAACTTGAGACAAATGCAAAGCTGTTTTAAAATTACCCAATAGAAGATCGAAAGCCAATTCATGGTGTATGTTCAAAGAATAATCAAGATCACTGGGTTTGATCCGTTATATGATATTGAGTTTACCTAATCTTCCTCTTATGCTTCTTCCCTAACGATATCTTTCTACATGTCATTAACTTAAGATGTCTCCAAAGTCGACCTACATGCCTATTGCACATGATTGGCCAATTGTAGTGACTTAGCACACATCGAAAACTAAGATTGTCATGTAGAGAAATTTGGATGTTTTTCTACTAAAGGACTTCAAGACTGAAGTTCCTTCTTTCCATAACTATGAATTCTAAGACATGATAAAATAGGAAAAGCAAAAGGAATCATGTAATGTGTGAGAGAGAATGTGGGGTAGAGATAGACACTTATTTTAGCAAATGAATTTTACTAAAAAGTAACGTTGACAAGATTATAATGGTTTCAAATGACTAACATGTAAAGGATACAATTATAACCACCATTACATAAATAAGTAATTACTCCTTAAAATTATGGTTATAGTTCTTTCCAATTATAATTTTGTGAATTATTTTATGGATACCAAAAAGGAAAAAAAAAAAAGACATAATGTCATTATCATAATTTAGTATTAAGAAAATCCCATTGATACCTAAGATAACAAAAGTAACATCATTGCTTTAATAATATACGCATATTTAATCACAATATTTAAATGAAATTATTGTTTTTCTAACGTGGCAATGATTCATTATCATTTTTGCCAAGTAACATCCATATAGGCAAAAAAAGTAGAATATATATATATATTTTTTGGTAAACTGTATGCATTCATTCAGCCATGCAAAAAGTCAACATGTCCGACAACATCAAATATCTTCATCCTACATCTAAAACATGAATACTAGCTTCCCTTACGTTAGGGTCTTGTACAAAAGATGAGTTTTTATAATACAATGTAAAAAACATAGACATATAAAATGGGATGTGATCCATGAGGTAAATGATGCTTAGGGTCTGAAGTCCTTCCTTAGCTAGTCAATTTGTTGCTTCATTCTTTTTTACAGGCAACCCTATATAGAGAAACATCATAAAAAAGGGTAAGCATACATTATTGTTTTTGCCAAGTAACATCCATATAGGCAAAAAAAGGAGAATCTATTTTTTTTGGTAAACTATATGTATTCATTCAACCATGCAAAAAGTCAACACATTCAGCAACATCAAATATCTTCATCTTACATCTAAAACATGAACATTAGCTTTCCTTACGTTAGGGTCTTGTACAAAAGATGAGTTTTTATAATGCAATGTAAAAAACATAGACATATAAAATGGGAGGTTATCTATGAGGTAAATGATGCTTAGGGTTTGAATTCCTTACTTAGCTAGTCAATTTGTTGCTTCATTCTTTTTTACAAGCGACCCTGTATAGAGAAACATCATCAAAAAGGGTAAGCATACTTTTACATTCCTAAAGTATAGTATAACAGCAGTCAACATCTATATTTATATTTTGGATCTACTATAGTGCTTGCTGTGAGTCAACAATAGAGATAATTTTCTGATTTCCCTTTTCGCATGCTAGTTCGAGCCCTTCATTAATGACATGTATTTCAACCTCTATTGGTGATAATTTATGCCTTTGTCGATGCATTACCTAAAGGACTATTCCTTTATTGCTTGTACAGATATTTCCAATCCCCATAACAGTAGAACCTTTGGATATTGCTTCGTCGTAAGCAAGCTTCATCTATCCAAGTTCCAGTACTGCTTATGGCAAATACAAGTTACGATATTTCAATTGTAGCTTTTCTCTTTCTTGTGATATGTCCACCACTCAAATGCCTCCTTTTAGATTCTTTCCTCACGGATTTCTTTATCAAGTGTTTTCTTGAATATTATGTCATTTCTCTTCTTCCAGATATTTTTAAGAGCAGTTAAAATGTAAACCTGCTAAGGTAGGGAAGTTTGCTGACAAACTAATCTTGGTCCATCCTTTTACTTCATCAAAGCTAAAAGTTTTGCTTCCTAGATTAATTCCCATTTCACTTAGTTAGAGTTTACTCTAGCAACAATTCAAAAATACATGTTGCGCTATTTCCAACTCTCTATCACAAAGTAAGCATATGGTGTTTACTGGTAAACCTTTTCTCTGCATATTCTCCCTTGTGGCTAGTCCATTATGCAAAATCCTTTAGATAAAGCATTGGATACTTAGATAAGTAGGTAATTTCCATTCCCATTCCTAGTGCTCAGTATTGCTTCTTGATCGTCCTTCTTTGTAAAGTTGTACATATGCTGATTTTTTTGTAAGTTCTCCACCTAATTGGAAGTGCCATCTTTCTACATCTTCCTCGACTTTGTTTGGGACTAAATTTCTAGGCCTACTTCAAGTGGCATCATGATGTGGATAACCGATAGTGTTTTCATCCCATCTCGTTGTATTATTCAAAACTTAGCAAATTCGGAGGGTTTCATCATATTTGTTTAATGGTCCATATAGCCAACAGTTTGCTGGTATTTCATTAGACCATACGTTTGTCCAAAATCTTACTATTTTTCCATTCTTCTCTTTGATATGTGTTAGTGGATAAACCCATTCAGTAGTTTTCTTTAATTTAGCAAATAAGAGTGATCCTTTTTTCTTTTGGCCTCCCTCTTCTTGCAGCCAATATCTCTTATTCATGAGGTTGGTCCATAGGAGCTTCTTCCGCTTTAGCTACCAAGCAAGGTTAGTAAAGTTTGCTTAGTTCCTCTATTATAAATCCATTATTCCTAGACCACCTACCTCCTTTGGTTGTTTGAACTTTTCCCAATTTATCTAATGCATTTTTCTTCTTTCCTGTGTACTTCCTTAAATGAAATCTTAGTGGATTTTCTCTAGTTTCTCTGTTAGTCCCCTTAACATAGGAATAGTAGTTCACTATGCCCTCAAGAGCTGATGTGGTTAAAAGCTTTTGACTCACTGTCACGCCCCGAACAAGAAGAGTCATAACAGTCCCGCTGTGTAAACTAATCTAAGATAGAAGCTGACTTTACAGCTGCTATCGTAGACGCAGTTTACACAAGGTGCACAACTTAACCAGCTTGAAACGTCAGTTCTGACATCTGTTAATATCCAAACCTGTGGTAGAGCTTATACAAAATACTTGTTCTATATAATCTGCTATTTAGTACCACAACAGTAATTATACAAACATTTCACGTCCAAGGGTAAAGTTTACAATCATAGTTTATTAAAAACCACAGGTTTTACGATCTATATACAATAAGTTAGAAAACTAGTGGGCTCCCAGGGAATTCCCATTTAGTTTTCTTCAAAACTTAAAGATAAAGCCAAAAGCTCAGGTTCAGTTAATTTCCTCGACCGTTACTTTCCTACATAACAGCACACTAACCTGGGAACGGTGGTACCTGAACATCTTGCCTTCACTCAACAACTGCAAAAGAGTCTGTAGGGATGTGAGTACAACTAGCTTAGTAAGTGGGGCGGAGTCAGAAGAGTACTATACAATCACAAATAAGGTTAATAATTATGATGAAATGCAATACAATCACTTAAATGAAAACATCGCACAGTGTTAACTGGTCCACTGTGAGGTTAGAGAAATTTCATTCGCTCTAACCCGGATTGAGGAGTTTCATCGCGACTCATCGCGACTCAAGTCAGACCAAACCCGAGCTTGTGCAATGGAGAACACCCCCCTCCCTTGACCGCCTTCGAACCACGGCCTCCAACCTTGCCGCGATCACCTCGCCTGTTACTTAGTTCGACTAAGGATGGGAAAGGACCATTTCAGCTATCCTCATCGAAGGAAGTCGGTGTTTAGCCTAACACTCTTAATCGTTTCCCCTAACGGGTGAGTATGCATGTCCAATTACAATTTAGTCGAATAACTGTTAGTGTTAATCAAGGGTGACCAATAAGTTCACACAATACAGAATCCATGCAAATATGCAAAACAGCACACCAAGGAGTTAAACTCCTGTCATAACCGAGTATCATTCACACACACAACATGCGCATTAATCATCTAATTACAAACACAACCAGAAGTACTCTTGGGTCCCCGGATACTTTAAATAGTACCCAAACAGCGGTGAAGCTACAATTCCCAACTTACTTGTTTAGATGTTCGCTATTGCTGACTTGAATTATTAACCGTCTTTGGAAGGTCCTAATTACACAAAATGTCCAAATTTAGTTTTCGTAATAATTACAAAAACATTAGGGTTTAATCTAAAATGGTTATATATGTATATTATTTCCATAATATGCAGTCATGTTATTACTATATATCGAATTAAATTATTAATTATTGATATTATACATCATATATACTATTACGTATTATATATCGTTTTGATCGTATCGAAACGTACTTTTTATTTATTAATTCACGTTTTGATTTCGGTAAGGTTACCGAAATGTGTATATTTTTGAATATGTTATAGTTATAGGCTAGATTGCTTAAGGTTATCCGATTTCAACAAAACTAGTGTCATTGAGTTCGTATAGACTTAACGACATGTTTTACGAGTCCTGTTCCTAGAGATGGATTTTAACGGGTAGTTTGGATTTTTAATACAATTATACATAATTATATAAAAATGATCATATTATGCGAAATTTACAGATTTAAATTATATTCTATCCAATTTATCCTTATATTGTAACAATATAAGTATTATTCAATTCTAATACACCTAAAGTGCATCCCGATCAGAAAATATTAATAATTATAATAAAAATCTCCATTTAACCCAATTCGATCAGCAATCCTATATATAGGTTTTATTTAACTATTTAACTCATTTTAGTCTATTAATATTACAAATATACCCCAACTTGTAATTTAAGCTATTTTACTTAATAAATTCGTAATAAATAGTTCGGATTACCCAATAATTCCCCGAAAATTTCTATGGGCTTCTAAAACTATAGGGAATTAAATTATCATTGGATTTCAAGTTTTCGACCTATTGCCTATATTTTCGTATTGACGATTTTACCCCTAAATTTAATAAATTATCTAATTATAATTCTTTTAGCATCCAATTAATTTCAATCTAACTCAATACTATCATTATTTATTATAGATCAGTACATGTCCATTTCATCAATTTATTTCATAATTTCCTATTAAATTCATAATTTCAGCCTATTTTTGAGCTAATTTCAGGCCTAAAAATTCAATAAATATTAAAATTATTCAAATAAAAATTTGGGCTACGTAGCAATTACCTATATATCATACACATCCTACACAAAAAATTTCAACTAGAAACAACATCATATAGTACATTTATTTCATAAATATATATATTCGGATGAATTACAGATTTCTTAATAAAGTATATTAAATATTACGAATTTTTCAAAAATAAAAATATCACATGAAAGAATGTCTAAAATAACCTAAGTGTAATTTTTTTCATAATTTTCTGGGTGGATTTACTATTTTTTAGAAATTATTGAAAAACAGAGCAGAAATTTGACCTTGGTGTTCTTAGGTGCTCCGGTGTCCGGCGGCGGCTGGGTGGTTGTCGGACGGCTGGCGCGGTGGGTGGACCGTGTGGGGTTGGCTGGGTTTCACAGCAGATCTACTCTAGGTTAGGATTCCACACTTTCACTAATTTTTCTGTTTTTTTCTAAATTTGTTTTTTTTTTCCACGATTTTTTCTAATTTTTCTTTCTAATTATTTCTGATTCCAAACTGCTAAAACTCTCATATCTGATGATGTTGGCTTTTTATAGTGCCTCAAAGTCGGTTAAAGGATTTTCTTTTAATTAATTCATATTTTCTTTATCAAATTTCTTTTTTTTTTTTATGCATGAGGTGTCCTAAAGTGATAATTTCACTTTTGATTCAGCACTCCACTTTTTCTTTTCTCCTGCCACGCCTCCTTCCAGCAATCTCCAATGTTATTTAATTAATTTTTCTTTTTCTTTTATTAAATAATTACTTAAATATAGATATTATATGTTAGAATTAGTTATTTAATTAATATACAAGTTTATACCTTATGTAAATAACATGTGAAATATATAACTTTACTCATATAATTAAGTTTCTAGCATATCTTTTATTTTTAGGATACATTTTAAGGTTAATTTCATGAATTCAACAAAATAAATATATAATTACACAATTTTTAGGTTAATTTACGAGTATAATTATTATTTATACCGGGTATACTCAAAAAATTACGTGTATTTTTTTATAGTAAATTATACTACATTATCTCATTTTATAGCTTAATTAACTTATCTCTATGTTCTTGTTGCAATCTAAGTTCAATTTTAGGGGTTCCGAACATTTTAGGGCTTTAGTAAATATTCCAATTTCTAAGGGCAAAATTGGGATTTCGGGTCTTTATTACTAAAATCTAACTTCACTGTAATATCTCGACTAACTTTTTCATTCTAGTCACAAAGTTTGGGCTCAATTTGATAAGTTACCCTAAAAGCCCTAAATCTGAGCTCGGTTGTCCTAAACTCAATTTTGGGAGCTTACACTTACCATGCTCAAGAGATTTGATTTCTAGCCTAATAACTTCCTTTGCATCTTCTCTAGGATGAATTACAAATCTCCATTCACTAGCTTTCGTTCGTTTTAGACTAGGATCTCTACATATTTCCCAAAATCTAAATTGAGGCGTATGTTAAAAATAGCTGACAACTAGATGCTTTTCTTTGCAGGGGTGTCCCGAAGAAAGGGGACATATGAATTTACATAGTTAACTCTTTGACTTGAGAGATCCCCAAAGTTATCTATAACTTCCATAATCACCTGTGTATTATCTACAATTGCCTCTCCCAAGAGTAAGAGGTCATAAGAAAAAAACAAGTGCGGTAATTTAATGCTTGTGCCCCGTAGGTTTAAAGGTTTCCAACTTCTTGCTACTACTATAGTGTTTATGATTTTGCTCAATATTTCTATGCCAAGGATAAACAAATAAGGTGAGAGAGGATTACCTTACCTTAATCCTTTACTCATTGGCAAAGATTCCATCATAGATCCATTAAAGACAATACGATATTGAATTGAAGAGTGGCATGATCTGATAAGCTTTATCCAATGTGAAGGGAAGTTCAAAGTGGTTAAAGTAAATCTAATGAAGTCCCATTCCATATTATTATACGCCTTTTCCAAGTCCAGTTTAACTACCATGCAGTGCTTTTGACTCGACTTTTTCCTAATAGGATGTAAAATTTCTTGAAATAATATAATGTTATCTTTAGCAAACCTCCTAGGTATGAAGCTAGCTTGCTTAAGACTCAACACTTCAAGAAGCAGAGGATGTAATCGATTTACGAGATAGTTACTGACTATTTTATACATTGTAGTACAAAAACTAATTGGCTAGAAATCTTTTACTTTGTTTGCACCCAAGACTTTTGGTATAAGAACTAGAAGAGCTTCATCAAATTGCAAAGGCATAACTCTAGTCTAAAATATATTATTTATCATCGCTTACCACCTACAACATTTTAGCACTTCTTGTAAAACTTTGTATGATGGCCGTCAATACATAGACATTTGTTATTATCAATACAACACAAGGCTCCCTTGATTTCATCATTTGACCAAGAACATTGCAATAGATCTTTTTCATCATCTTGTAGACTACAATACTCTTTGGACATTCCTTTAACTACCCAACTTTTTCCAAACAAACAATCTATCAAAAGAATATTGGCTACTAAAGAAATCCACAAGAAGATTCTTAATACCTTCATCATCATTTACCTAATTGCCTCTTGAATTATATATTTTACTAATTCTATATTTTGATCATCGGGCTAAGACACTAGCATAGAAAAATTTAGTATATCTTTTCTCATGTATAATCCAGCTCGCTCTTTCCTTAGTAGCCCAATGCTTTTCTACTTATTTTAGGATTCATGGTAACTCTTCTTGTAGACTTCTTATTAATAACTGCTTGCATGGATTTGTCAAATAGTTTTTGTTACACTCTTATCAAGCTATCCATAATTTTCTTTTTTTGATTTGTACTAATACCAAAGACTTCCCTACTCCATGAGGCTAACTCTTCTTGTAAACTTCTTTCCTTATTAATAATTACTTGTGTGGGTCTATCAAACAATTTCTATTACATTCTTATCAAGTTATCCATAATTTTCTTTTTTCAAATTGCAATGACACCAAAGACTTCCCTATTTCATGTTTTGAGGCCTCAATAAAATTTTTCAAATCCTAAAAGTAGTCAAAGTTGGGTTCCTTCCAATAACTAGCTACCAGGAGTTTAAACCCATGATGTTCCAACTACATTGGCTGAAATCGAAAGGGTCTTGCTTCTTTTGACCCACCTTTGAATTTAAGATTCATATTTAAGAGGATGGGTATGTGGTTAGACTAATTGGGAATAAATGAAAAAGCTTTGCTTCTGGGTATAACTTTCGCTAATCATAGTTGGCCCAAACTCTATTAAGCCGAGTCTAGATAAGCTCAATTAGATTCTTTAATCTCTTAGACCACGTAAATCGTGGTCCTACAAAGCCAATGTCAACCATCCTACACAAATTTATGTAGTTTTTATATTCTCAGGCTCTAACTTGGTTGACTTTAAGACCCCCCTACCCCCTCATTTCTTCTTTGTAGTCAGGATCTCATTGAAGTTTGTCATAAGTATCCATGAGCCAAAAAAATTTCCTGTCCAATCACTTAACTTGTCCTATAGTAAGCACTTAACTTCTTTATTGGGGTACCTATAAATAACATAGAAAAACCATAGAAGATAACAATTATTTATATGAATTTCCATAAAGACTTGCTGCTTGGAGATATGAGGTGAATGTATGGCTACTATTTTTACATTCCATATCATTAGGATACCCCCACTGAGGCCCTTTGCCTCAACACAAAGCATGCGGTTATAATCTAAAAAATCTCTGAGTTTTATTGCTACTTGCCTTCCCATCTTGTTTTCGGTGATAATCAAGTTCTACGGCTCAAAGTAGGTCCTAAAATCACAAATGGCTCTCCTATGGCTTTTTGAGTTTGCCCCTCTAGCATTCCAAGCTAATGCTTTGAAGGGTAAAAGCATCATATCTAAAGATAATGTATCTAAAACTTGTATGCAATCATGTTTACCATTATCTTGTACCAATAATTCAAAGTATAAGGTTGTTGGAAGTAGTGAATCCTCACCCTCCAATGGCAAAGCTGGAACATAGAGCACAACATTACCATTTGCATCTCCCATGCAGTGATCAAAAGTTGTTTTTCACCCTCCTCCATTGTTGGAATGATAAAAGGGATTTTTTAGATCTTAGTTGGTATTATTGTATGTAAATAAGTTTTTTCCTTCAGAATGTTGTATGTCTATTCCATCATCTTGAGGATGTCTCCTCCCATCGGATCTTCTTCTCGAAACATTTGCATCTTCACTGTCACCAAACATAAGTCTGTCACTCTAACTACTCGATTGCCTTGGTTGAAAGTACGGGCTCTTCTCATGATTAGCTGTTACGCCTCGAAAGTTATCAAGTCATAACAAGTCGCCATGTATATCAATTTAATGCTAGAAACTGCGCACTTAATCACTAACATAACAATGATATACATAAGACTCATACTACAAACTGCTTTTAAGCATTTATAGTTCCATAAATATACTAAAAGTTATATAAATGACAAACTTATATCCATAATAGATTAGGTATAGTATATTAATAATAATATGCAGTACGTTCTTGACTCAAAAGTAGGAATCCTACTAAATCACCTAAGAGAGTTGATTCCAAGAGACTAAAAAAAGTTCTAAAAATATAGCTTAGCATTTGTTCTTCCTTACTCAAGCCTGGTTATACTCTTTGTATACCTAGTGATGATCATCCCATGGTATGATTACTTAGGACCTGCAAGCAAATCTATAGGGGAGTGAGCAAACCACAAGTCAGTAAGGGACAGGAGGCAAAAAGCATATACAAGCTAAGTAAAACAACTAAGTTATTAAACAATTATTTCGTACAATACATGAACAGGCAATGTGCCATTTGTACAACGTTATCCAAACCATCATGAGATTAGAGAAATTACACTTGTTCTAACTAGGTTGAGGAGTTTCGATATGACGGTTACAATGCCAATCATAAAGGCTACAATGCCCTCTTATGGCTAATTTCGGGCTTATGCAATAGAAACTCTTACTCCTTCCAAGACTACCTTCGAACTGATGTTCTTAACCTTGCCATGATCTCTTCTCTTATCATTTAATTCGACCAAGGGTGGGGGGCTCACTACACTTTGTCGAAGGCTTCAGAATTTAGTTGGAGAAATCCTAATCGTCCCTTAGTGGGATGTAATGTATGTCGTTTTATATCTTCAAGTCGTATTTCAATTTGTCTAGTTAAGGGTGATCAATTAATTTGTAACACACCAAACAAAGTCAAGCAACATAGCAAAACATGTAAGTCAACTACTAATCAGAACCTCAGTAACCAAGCACAAGCATAGCATACGCATAGATAACTACTTACAACCACAAGCGAGATATACTCTAATCTCCATAAATTTCACTTACTTATACTGATGCTCACTCTAGCAAGTTTGTTGAGTTAGCGTTCCATTTACTTTGAAGTCTTATCTATATATACTAAAACCTTGATTTAGTTTTCATAAGATTTACGAAAACATTAAGGTTCGATCTAACTCTTCGTATTATAATATAACTTGGTCGAAATACTATTTATATAGCTATTTAATAGAATAATCTTGATATTCTTACCTTATTATATTATATCTACTATAGACACATATACACATATTTAAAGCATCTGATTCATATATGATGAAATATAGATGCATTTATGCGTATACTTAATTATTATAGCTTTATTATATAAGTTATATTAGCTAATATTAATGGATATACGCAATTATATAATCACTTGTAATATATCATTTCGATTGCATCAAAATGTACATTTTATAAGCCAAATTGTGTTTTAATTACAAAAAGTTCGTCGTAAGACGATAACTTTTCACAATATTATAGAAAATACCTAGTTTACTACCTAAAGTCATCAAATTATCAATTTTTTACTAAAATCAATATCGTTAGGTTTGTATGAGCTTGACAATACATAATACGTGTTCCATTTCAAATGATAATTTCTAAATAATATATTTTTTAATTCTACTATACATATAATCCCATATAATAAGCATTATCACATTATTTCAATATTATCTAAATAAAATTTATTTTACATAATTTACTAATAAAACATAGTAAACATGTATTATCTAGTCCTAGTACATGTATATCCTAACCCAGGCTGTATAACATTACAAATCATAATAGAAACAACTTCTAATTAAATTTGACTAAAGTAGGAAAGATTATGATTTTATCAAATAATTAACATATATTATCCTAATTTTGCTAAAAATATATCCCAATTTGTAAATTAATCCATTTAATTAGGAAAATTCATAATAAATAGCTAGGATCATCAAATAAGTCTATAAAATTCCTATAAGCTCAAAAAAAATATGAAATTTAACAATAATTTGTTTCATGCAATCGAAATTATCACTTAAATATATAAAATTACGTTTTTGCCCTTAAATTAAGATTAATTAATCAAATAATATCATTTTTATGCAAAATAATTTTCTTAGTTTCTTGGCATTATTACATGTGTTCAAAAGTCACCATATATCATTTTCATTAATTATTTCGATAAAAAACAATTTATTTTAGAAAATTCCATTTTTAGCAATTTTTAGGGTCAAAGATACAATAAATATTAGACATGTATGAAATCAAAATTGGGCTACAGAGCACTAAGTTAGATGTAATAGGGATCCTACAAAAAAATTTGAGCCTAAAACAACATTATTTAATATATTTATTTTTAAGTAAATATTTGGATGAACAGTGCACTTTATTAAGGAAGTATATAAAATATTGAAAATTTTATCAAACTAAATTTACCACATGAAAGTATATGTAAAATAACTTAGAAATAATTTTTTAAGATTTTTCCTAATTAATCTAATATTTTTAGAATTTAGTTGGAAAATATGGGAGAATTTGAGACTTAGTGCTCGTCGGAGCTCTAGTAGGTGGCAGCTGATGAGGGTGTATTAGCAATGTTAGGTGTGTGGTGCTTTGTTTAGGTCTTACAAGGTTCCATAGTAAGTCACTGCTTGGGTTGGCAATAAGCTTAGGTCGGTCCCTGCTCTCTTTTGCTTATTTTATTTTCTATATTTCCTTAATTTTTTTGATTTTTTTTAGTGTCCTAAATTCTAAAATGTTTGAAATGAAGCCTTAAGTCCTATTTATAATTGTTAGGGTCGGTTAGAATTTTTCTTAAGCCTTAAGTAATTTTTTTTCTTTTTCATTTAGTTATTATTTTGATAAAATAGTAAATAGGAGATGTCAATTTTTAACAAATTTCACTTGTGATGCAACTGCTTGACGTTTTTTAGGCTGCTATGGTGATTTCCCAATTGAATCTAGATTTTTTTCTTGTATTTTAGAAGAATTTGGTTAGCATTTTGATAATTTGTGCATAATATATTATAAGTTAATAGTTTTGTTAATATACGTGTATATATCCTATATACTTGGTACCTATAATGAGTAATCATATTTATTTAATTATATTTTACCCATGTTACTAATTTTTAAGGTATATATATTTTTTAATTTTTTGGAATTTATCACTTATTTTACACATTTTTAAGGTTTTCGGGTTAATTTATGGAAATGTTTATTATATATATTGGGTATATTTGTAAGTGCATATATATATATTTTATATATTATTTTATACAATTTATTCACTTTTACTGCTTAAATAATTTATTTCTAGTACCTTATTATGTTTCAAGGCTTGGATTTAGGGATTCCACTATATTGAATAATTATATTTTTAAGACTAAAATTAGGGTTTTATTAAATTATTTTTAAAACCTAACTTCATCAAGTTACTTCTACTGACTTTTGTGACCTCATCATAAAGTTTGGATTCAATCGGATAAGTTTTCCTGAAAACCCTAAATTTATGTACAGTTGTCCTAATTATGATTTTAGAGGCTTACATTGGCTAAAATAATATTTCCGATACTTAGGTTCACTTCTACTTTGTTGGGTAAAGGATAGTGCCCTAAGTTTCCACCCATACCAGCTATGAAGACCCATTCACTCAAATTTCCCAAAGTTGGCTATCCGAATGTAGTTCCAACATGTTTGAGTTGCTTTAAAGCAACTACAACATGATCTCTACTTTGAGCATTCTGACTATTTTGGTGTGTTAATTTCTTTTAGCAAGGTTACAAACTTTTTGTTTCTCTCTTCTCTTGAAAGGTTCTTTTGTAAAGGGGTGTCTTCTGAAAAGGTTCCTAGATGTAATTACTATATTTATATTCTCAAAAGGTACATTCATATCTTTTGAGGATGGTGCTTCCCTTCTTATCCTTTAGACTATCCACCTCAGGTGTGTAATCGACATTCCATTTTTTCTAATCGGCAGATGAATGGAGCATTATGTCTTGTGCTAGTCGGGGAGCGAGAGGTAGAAAGCTAGGGATGAGAGAGGCCTTTCGAGTGAACTGCGAAAGGGTGTTGCTTGGTATAAGCGGATGAGTTAATTTCCAAAGATCGCATCTTTTCCTCGAGAGAATCATTCTCATTAAATTTGTTAAAGGTTGCACTTTTCCCCTTCAGGGTATGTCTGTTATTTTGCCGTGTGGATTTGACTTTTTTAGTTTTTGGTGTCGTCTTTTTATATTGTAGTTTAATCTATGGTCTATACCGTGTGTCTTTTGATATGTCATTGTTAATTAACCTCTCAATCTTTTCCTCATCACCATCATTCTACGAACCTTGAAGATTTTTCCTAACTTGTATAATCCTCCAGTGTAGACATCTCATTAAATTGACCTTTCATACCATTCTCTCCCTCATTAACTACATCCTTTCTCATGACTTCATTAATAGGAGAATTTACCTATTCATGCATGCTTTTCAAGGAATTATTTAGGTTCTTTGTGGAGTCATTACCCTTTTCTTTAGTTGGACTAGATAATTTATTACGATTAATATGACCATATATCTCATATACGTTGTAGCCATTCATATTGGATTTGGTATTTACTGCAATTAATTACAAGTGTATATTTCAAAGGAATATTCATGTCAACCTATACACAAAAGCATACAAACTTGCCTCTCTCAAGTACTACTATAGAGGAATCATATCACAGAATTAGACCAATTTTCTCACAAATCCTTCTAGTTGCTAGTGGGGAGTAATATTCAATGAGTAATCCCATTATCCTCACCTAAACAACAATCACATTAAAGGTAGCCTGATTCATTCAAAAATTCGATTCTTACCTCTTTAATGCTAGGTAGTTTCCATTAATAAAACAAGGGTCATTTTTAATGACCTATTGGTAATTTAGGTTGTTATTCAACAAGATATAATATGTTATAGATCTTGTACGAATAAGCTTAAAGTTGCTTAATGATCTCCACATTCTTTTTAATCGCTCATACATTAACTTATATATAATATTTGGTTCCATAACCTTTGCGATGAAGCTTTGTAGCTTTGATGCATATAAAATGTCTCTTTTTGCTTTTGAAAATTTGACTTAATAGACTCCTGAATTTGCTTCATTTTTTATTGGTTCTATTCCTCTTAAATCTCCTCAGAATAATTTTCCATATTACTCGTTTCACCCCTAGCATTTGACCTAGAGAAACAAAATTTCTCATAAGCTCCCATGACATTTGTTAGTACTGTATCTTGAAATGACGATAGCGGTGCTCTTTCCACACTTGAAGTAGACTGATTTGCATCAACAACAAATTTCAATTGTCCGTCTTTCTCTGTTGAGGGTTTTTTTTTTACTTCTTTGTATTTTATCCCCATGCTCATCCTTTGAGAGTAATGAAGAGGGTTAACTAGCGTTTTTTGCCATTCCTCTTTCAATTCTCTATTTATGCTAAAAATTGTTACTTCTATATATAATATCTTTTACATTTGTAACATCATGATTATAGGAGAATCTATTTTATTTTAAAAAAGTAGGGTATTAATATGATTTAGAAAGTTCGTAAGGATGGTTGATGTAATTTACCCTACATAATAATAAAGGGAAATCACAAAAAAACCCCTCTAAACCTTGACTTAAGTGCGGATTGACTTCCTAAACTTTTAAAGTGAAATTTTTGACTTTCTAAATTTTTATAAATGGGTAAATAACCCATATAAACCTTTCAAATTTTAATTTTGATGTATAAGCATTTTATAAACTTTGATTTTGGTACGTAAATACCTCTTAAAGCCTCCATAGTTTAGAGAGGTGTTTATGTACAAAAATCAAAATTTAATGGTTATAAGAGTTGTTTTGCCAATTTATCAAAGATTAAGAGGTCAAAAACCTCACCTTGAAAATTCATAGGATCAATGTACACTTAAGTCAAAGTTTAGGGTTGATATGATTTAGAAAGTTTATAAGAATGATTGATGCAACCTTATATAATATTAATAAGGGAAAATTACAAATTTAATCCTTAACATTTAACACCTTTTTTATTTGAGTCATTAGCCCATATCTTTTTCTACTTAAGTCCTTAATGTTTTCAAAAGTTTGCAAATGAGAACTTTTTTTAATGGTATTAACTTTTTTGTTATATAGTGACATGTGACATGATTCTATTGGTCTACGTAATTAATATGAAATAAATAATATAATAAATTATGGAAATAAAATTAAAATTAACAAAAAGTTAAGAAAAATGCAAAAGAAAAATATTTTAAAAGGAAAAATATACATATATTATATATGTATATATATATATATATATACACTAATGGTAGTAGGTGGTTATCTATCTATAATTACCAAAATCATGATTTTATTGAGTTTTTAACATATAGAATCAATATAATTGTATAAAATTATACAAAATAAGTAAAATCATAAACTTTTAGAATTATATATTAAAATTCATAATTCAATTAAAAGTTTGTACTCAATTATATATTTATTTTAATTAAGAAAAATATTATAAAATTATAAACTCGTATAGTTGTATAACTAATAATCAATTTTAACAATTATGCACCCAACATCCTTTTTTGGGGAGAGGGTGGAGTTCACACGACCCTCTTAGGGCAATGACTAGCTACCTCCATTTAGTCGAGTAGGCTTTTTTTTTTTTTGGCTTAATAGGTGATTGCTTGCAACCATTTGTAGGTTGAATTGACCATTTTGGTTGGTGCGTCGCAACCTACCAATTTCTTTGGCCATTTTAGTGATCTTTTAGTGACCTTATGCGTTGGGAGTAGCTCGTGGCTACCTCTAAGGGGTTGTGCAACTGTCTTAAAGTGGCCATCGCCTATATTACGCTTATGGGATTATTGAACTTTTTCATATTTTTTCTTCTGTTTTTATTTTTATTTTTGTTAAATTACTAAAAAATTGATATATATATTTATACATATGATTATATACATAATATACGTACTTTTCCCCTTCTTTTCATTTTTTCTTTTTACTTTTTCTTAAATTTTTATTAATTTTCATTTAATTTTTGTTATCTATTATGTTATTTATTTTATATTAATCATATGGACCAATAAAATTGCATCATGTGTCATTATGAAACGAAAAAGTTAACATGCTAATAAAAGTTTTCGTTTGCAAACTTTTGTAGATCTTGAGAATTTAAATAAAAATAAATAAAGTTTGAGAATTCAAATAAAAAAATTGACAAATGTTGAGAATTAAATTTATAATTTTTTCTATTGTAATTACTAATGAACAATATACTTACATTGCATATACAAAAAAATACAAAAGTAATAATAGTAATGTTAGACAATTAAAATAATAGACAAATAAAATAACACCAACCGTAGAAGTATATATGATAAAATATGATAATTATATAGTTAGTTTAATTACTATGTAAATATATTTGATTATTAAAACTATATTATATCAAATTATTAATTATAAATTCTCTTTAATATACAAAGAACTAAAGCTCGGGAAATACTATAAAGAAAAACCAAGTGGTGTAGCTATGCTTACCGGAGAGTATTAGGGTCAAACCGTAGTATCAAGAGTATTTGGGGAAATATAAAAAGGAAAAAACAAATTGCTTGGACCAAAACTTCATTAACCAAGAATATCAGCGTCAAACCATAATTATCAAGAATGTTCGACGCAGAAAGCACCCACTTCACATTCAATATCTTCTCTTCTCTTCTCTAGCAGCCCCCTGTATCCTGAAGGGCTTTCGATTTCCAATCCATACAAGAACGGGAACGCCTCCGAATCAACCACGAAGAAGGGAAGGCCTCCGAATTAAACCCTAGATTACACCAGATCGGATTGAATGGCTCACCGTCTTTTGAGGGATGCGGAGGCTGACGGATGGGAACGTTCCGATTTTCCCATCATCTGTGAGTCCTGTCTCGGTGACAACCCCTACGTTCGCATGGTAATTAATTATTTTTGTTCGTTTACAAACCCTAGTTTCTTGAGTTTAATCTGTCTTTCTACGTTATTTTGATATGGGTTGAGTTTATTGTGCTTAAATCATTGTTATTTAGTTTGAAATTTTAAGGAGAAAGTCATATGCCATCGATTTCTGTGGTCGGTAGCTAAAAGGAATACTAGGTGAACGCGCACCTGCCTACTCAAGTGAAACCACTGTGTGATAATTCGTGCATATCCCTGAAAGTTATGAAAGGACTTGATGTGTAGGAATGGTGGACAAAGTGGAATTGAACCTTGATAGCCCTTAACTTTTAGATTTTTTGTATAGAAAATTTTATGTGGGTTGTTGCAGCAAAATTAGTGTTCTCCCTTTTGTAATAGATAGCCATGTTCTTGGGATGCTGAATATCGGTATTGTGAAGAGTGCCTATGGACTTTAGATGTGTCGAATTGAGTGTTGATGTTGTGTTGTGGTGGTTTCAGCAATATCATTGCCATTTTTATTGAGAGAGGCATTCTTTATCTTCTTGTCTCTTTGAAGGAGAGATTAGAGGAAACGGATGTTTGCTTCCTGTATAAGATTATAGCCTTTTTTAGGATGTAGGGGATATTATTGTCTACATCCATATGATTTGAGATAAAGCACAATTGCGAAATAGGATCCTATAGGAGCCTACCACACGAAAGTTTGATTTTATTATTGTATCTGCATGATGATTTTGCTTTGCTATCTTCATAACTTTTGTTCCTTGATAATAATGCTGAATTGGTAATACTGGCTGAATTGTACGAGAAAATAAAAAGATGTACTGTGGTTCATTCTTGTATCTTAAGGTACACAGTGAAAGGACATCATGGATTGATATATTTCTGGTAGATTTTCAATTGACATGGAACCATCGCACAATTATGGTTTGTTTCCTCTTTTTTGGCAGACAAGAGCTTTGTATGATAAGGAATGCAAGATCTGTCAGCGACCATTTACAGTCTTTAGGTGGAGACCAGGTCGTGATGCAAGATATAAGAAGACTGAGATATGTCAGACATGCTGCAAGTTGAAAAATGTTTGTCAAGTTTGTCTACTGGATCTTGAATATGGGCTGCCAGTTCAAGTTCGAGACACTGCTTTGTCAATTAACTCAAACGATGCTATTCCTAAAAGTGATGTTAATCGAGAGTACTTTGCTGAGGAGCATGATCGTAGGGTATATATATCTTTCTCTATCTCTTCTCTGAACCCCCCTTCCCCTTATCCCCTCCAAAGAAGGTTCTTCCTGTATATACTGAAGATGTAGAGATGAGACACTACATATTGCTACAATTATGCACAAATTAACACTAGGTGGGTTAATTTGATACTGGAATGGAGCAAATATGCAACCGAACTGTTTTGATTAACAAAAAGAGTTTATCATTGGAAATGTGTGCATGGCAGCTGTCTACAACAGTGAAATCATAAGAAAAGAAAAGAACCTTTGCAAAATTTTGTGAGAATAATACTGAAAAAGTTTTGGGAGCCCTTTTTCTCTATCTTACTGGTTCCAAATGAATATGGAGGACACTGAGTAGATAATTTAGGAGAATTGTGTTTTCTTCTCTTTGGCCTATTAAATGAACTTAACAGTCTCCTCAACTGAAAAAAAGTAAAACTGGGGCATTGCGTTTGCCCTGAGATATTTCAACTTCCTAGTTATATCCTTTAACATCTCATGTAAGAATTTCTTCTATTTCTACGCATTTTAGGTTTTGCTGTTGTTTTTACTTATGATGCCCTGAAAGTTGCCTTGTATACAGTTTTGGTTGTAACCCATCCATTGGACTCATTTAGCATCAGATTACATGTGCTTTGGTTGTTTTGTTGTAGATGATACCCTGATATTGTGTGCATATGAAATTATTTTGCAGTTGTAGGAATGCTGTTTTACAACAATATTGCTTTTCAGCAATTATCATTCTTGCTAAATTTATTGACTTTCTCACCCTTTATTAATAACACTTGATTTTTGCAGGCTAGAGCTGGTCTTGACTATGAATCCTCATATGGGAAGGTCCGCACTAATGATACCATTCTCAAACTTCAACGAACAACTCCATATTACAAAAGAAACCGAGCTCATGTTTGTAGTTTCTACATTCGCGGTGAATGTACTAGAGGTGCTGAATGTCCATATAGGCATGAAATGCCTGTTACAGGAGAGCTGTCCCAGCAGAATATAAAAGACCGTTACTATGGGTATGAAAATTTTCTTTCTTTTCTTTGCCATGAATGCTATTTGTGCTCATAACTTTTTGTGCTGGTTCCTCAATCCACTTTATGTCCATGCATAATAGCTCATATTCTCAAACTCTGTCACAGTAGTTTATCTATAATTATAATACAAGTTGGATTTTTCTCCTTGTGATTCTCTTGCAGTCAATTAGGCTGTTCATTGTTTAATTCAGTTCGGATTGTCTTATTCTTATTAATATTTTCTCTTTATCGTATTTGTATATTTTTGTCTTAATTGTATTGTTGGATTGCCCGTTTGTGTCTTATTCCTGCATTGTGTTTATTTTTGTTTCTTCTCTACCTTTTATCTGTGTCTTATTTTGACAAACCCTTATGAAACTCTGAAATGGATTCTTTGTACCATCCAATCAGTCCCTTAGTTGTCTTTTGATTATAAATTCTTTATTAGGGTATATTAAGTGGGTTTAAAAATTTCCATTCCTTGACGATTTATCTGTGGGCCTGTTTACTTGATTATTGATACCCTTTTTCGTCAAAGAAAAAGGATTACCCTTAACAAGAAAATGGTGTAGAAATTTTCACTCTTTTTAATTTGAGTTTCAAATACATGACACCAGACAGAAAAAAGAAAAAAAAGAAAGATTGATAGACCTTCTACTCGATATTAATCACCATATATAATGCTAGTATGGCTTCTATGGCAATGGCAAGTTGCAACAACAATAGACTTCACAATAACTGCTTCTACGTGTTGATCTAATTTGGCTTTCAAATTCCATATCTGCCCACACATGCCTTTTTTTTTTTTAAATAGATAAATATTACTGAGCCAGGCCCGGGCATCAGTTTTTCTTATCTGCTTACTGAGAGAGACCTTTTTATTGATCTTGTATTTGCGGTTAGATTCACATATTTGACCAACTATTTTTCTTCATCTATTGATCAATTTTGATTTAGCAATGCATTCACTTCTTAAAGCATTGATGTTTTCTAGTTTAAATGGTGACTAGATGATGGAGCTGGTTTTCTCTTAGATCTATAGCAGAATGTTCAATGGCGTTGCCATTCTATATGTAGTTATCTTCTTGATGGCATTTTATACAGTCTGTAACCATGAATATATTCATGTCTTCAGTTCGTGTCTTGTATGATCAGGGGGAACAGACTCTCTGCTGACTGGCGTTCTTCAATATCTCCCCATTTATTGGATTTTTTTCCTTTCCATTTTTCTGGTCATGATCAGAGAGAATATGCACCCTGCAGACTTATGTCCTTCAATATCTTCTTTTTTTCTCTGATTCCCCCCCCCCCCCCTTTTCCTTGTTTGGGATGCTTAAAGACTGTCGGATTTGGCTCATGGAATCTCTGCATTGATTAATGGAACCATCTGTTACATGATGTTATGAGGTTGAGGGAAAGGGCTAACATGCTTTTGAAACTATTACATATCCATTCTTGAAGTTTGATTCTGTAAAATGTAGACTGATCCGTCGTCTTTCTTCATGCTTGTATTGATGTTGCTTGATCTTGTTGAAGACTGATAATAGCACAGGTGATTTATCTTGCATTGGGCAGATTATTACCATCCTTTTGTTGGATCTGATGTTACAAGACTAGTCACCATGTAACTGATTGGAATTGGTTACATGATTGATAGTGGTTGATAGTGAATTTAGTGGCTCTTCAGGATGCTTATTTTAAGTAGAACTCTGATGTTCAGAATTAATGTTGTGGTTGGAGCTTAGTTAAGATTCTTTTGGTTGGGCTATTTCAAAAGCTGATTATGCATGCGTCTTCTTTTTGTACATTGCAGAGTGAATGATCCTGTGGCACTTAAGCTTCTTAGCAAGGCTGGAGAGATGCCGTCACTGGAACCTCCAGAAGATGAAAGTATTAGAACACTATATGTGGGTGGTCTTGATGCTCGGGTGACTGAGCAGGACTTAAGAGACCATTTCTATGCTCATGGGGAGATTGAATCTGTTAGGATGGTGCTGCAACGAGCATGTGCTTTTGTGACATATACGACCAGGGAAGGTGCTGAAAAGGCTGCAGAGGAGCTGTCTAATAAGCTGGTTATCAAGGGTTTAAGGTTAAAACTAATGTGGGGAAGACCCCAAGCACCGAAAGCAGAAATAGAAGGTGCAGAAGCTATGAGTCAGCAGGCAGCGGTGGCCCACGGTGGGATGTTGCCTAGGGCTGTTATATCCCAGCAGCAGAGTCAAGCTGGTTCTCAAGATCAAGCCCCACCTATGCCTTACTATAACATGCTACCACCTCAGCCAGAGAGAACCTTCTATCCTTCAATGGATCCTCAGCGAATGGGTGCTCTTGTTCCTTCTCAAGAGGGTTCTTCTTCAAATGCACCCTCTGGGTCAGGCGAGAACAAATCTGGTCCTGAAAAGCAGCAAGGCCAGAACTATCCATATCCAGCCATGCCACCACCCCTTGGACAGTATTATCCACACTACTACCCTCCTCCTCCATATGGTTATATGCCACCACCACCACCGCCTGGTCCCTTTCATCCACCATTCCAACAGGGACACCCACATGCAATGCCACCTTCACAGCCACCACCTGCGACTCAAAATCAATCTTCTGCACTAAACGCACCTGCATCTTCAAGTTCTGCATCTCAGCCAGTATCCAACCCACCAGCTTCCGGTGCCGTACCTGCTAGTTCTAGTCAATCGGGGTCCTCTCAACAGTGATTGTGTCTTTTTTGATGCTTTTGACTGTGTTGTCTAACATTGAATTTCCTTTTTATGTAGTATTTTCTGATCACCTTTTCTGTTAGCTTTTTCTGGCCCAAGTCTGTTTACTTACCGGAAGGCTATGAAGGGTAGAGTGTTTGCTTTACAGGCTTTTTATTTTAGCGATCGGTTATGCAACTTATTGCTTGGATCCTCTATCTGCAATGCACCCATCGTAGGGACGCTTGCATTCCTGGTGCCATTGATTGGATGACTATGCTGATGTTCTTGAATGAGCATGTAGCTCTCGATATTCCATCTATTTTCCTATATCTTTGCCTCTTACATGCACAACAAATATGAAAAATGAGAGGGGAAAGAAAAAGAAGGAATTTTCATTTTGCTTCGCAGTTTCTAAATCAGAACCTAAAGCAATGTAATACGGTAGGGATTCAAACGGATATAAAATCAATAAATTCTGCAATTTGATCTACCTGAAGATAATGAATATTATCCATAAAACAAATTAGAAATCTCTTTTCCCTTATCTTTCTAAAGGATAATCTCACAACCGAGAGGGTGCAGATGCTATTAAGACTAATATAGAGAAATTTTGAGTTTTGATTTTTGAAATAGTTATTAAAAATTATTATTTTTAGAATAATATACGAAACAATCATAAAAATTAAACTTGATTAAGTTTAGGGGTGAAGCATGTGTCTATTATTATTTTTTTTAAATTACATAAATATGATTCAGATGAAAAATATTATATAAATTCAAATTTCAAATTGCATTTACAAAATATGACATTGGAAATAGTAAAAGTGTAATATTTTATAAATACGATTTAATGTTTTACTTACTATAATTATCTCGCATTTACCAAATGTGACATACATTAATTGTATGTATATTGTATATCTTAAATACGATATAGGAATGTTATATAAATATAAACCTTAAATTGCATTTGTAAAATGCCATATTCGAAATAGCAAAAGTGTTGTATTTTATAAATATAATTTAATGGTTTGCTTACTATAGCTATCTTGTATTTGGTCTCGTATTTATCAAATGTGACATACATTAATTGTGTGTATGTCGTATCTATATTATATTTAAGAGATGTGATATTAATCTAATTGAATATATGTTTCATTTTAGAGATGCGAGGTAGATTTATTAAATTAGTAATATTTTTTTATACAATTGTAAGTAGAGTTAATGCTAATGATTAATCATGTACTATGTGTGTGGTAGTTGATGGAAAGATCTATAAGAGGAGGAACAGGTAGACCTCGATCACTCGCATGCGCAGGTGATAGAAGATGAAGCCTTACGTTTTCTAGTTATTGATTTACTTTTTACAGAGTAGTGTGTTTGATCTTTTGTGGAGTGGTTCTAGTAGAGCTTCCATGTTTGTCTCAAGTAAGCCAATGCTTAAAATGATCCCAAATGAGAGGAGATGCCTTTTATCACTTTTTGCAGAGTAGTGTGTTTGATCTTTTGTGGAGTGGTTCTAGTAGAGTTTCAGCGTTTGTCTCAAATTAACCAATGCTTAAAATGATCCCAAATGAGAGGAGATGCCCTTTTATTTATAGATCTTGGAAGTTAATCTTATTCATTGAATTACTTAGACATGGATGGTTGAGATCTGATGTTATTAATAGCCGTTAGATTGCCCTAAACGATCTAAAGGCTAAGGTTCACTCTTTTCTCATATGAATCATGAGTTTGGGCCTTGAGTTTGGATGGGTCCAACAACTTATAATATAAGGGAGGAAACCCATTTATAATAATATAAAATCATATTCCTTATTTACATTCAAATAGCTATTTTTAAGGTCAAACAAAGTCAAAATGGGCTTAGAAAGACTTGTTTAGAGCTTACTTTTCATATATAAGTCAATCGAGTAAGACTAATAGCGGAATAATTGATTTAACGATTTTTATTCTGAGTTTTTTAAGTTATATCTTTCTAAAACATCTTTTGTTTAGCCCGATTTCTTAGACTTTTGTCACTAGCCCATTAATTGATCCATGGCATTAAATTGGGCTAAAAGTTCAATTACCAAAATGACCCTTAGCTTTTTGCCCTTAGCTAAAAACTTCTTTGGCAAAGCCTATGGATTTTGGACATTTCATTAAATTAGCTCCTTCAAATTTGTGATGTAGATGTGTTAGATTAATTTTGTCGCTTGACAATGTTGATGGAGGTAATGCTTTTTTCATTGTTGATAAGCTAGAGTAGAATAAATTGACATGGTACTACTGTTGTGAATTTTGTTTCTCCACATGTCTTGCATAGAATAAATACTATGGTTTCTTGAGATGTTGATTTGTCTTCATTCCATAGAGTTAATAATTCTAACTCCTCTATCGTGAGGTAGAGAAAAAAAGAAAAATGAAGCCATTGAAAGATTTGTAGAAGTCTTAGAGCTTCAAGAGTATTTTCATACGTAGATGTTTTATATATATATATATATATATATGACAGCAATTGCCCCTTTACAAGGATTACAAGAGTTTTGTTAAGCTATGCTGGTTAGGGGTGTAGGGGCAACGCCCAGTCGTACGTTATAGGGGTAATTCTCATAAATATTTCATGCCCCTTTTAACTAATCGTAGGTGAAAGCCCATTAGCAAAGAGATGGGGACTATAAGAACTTGTTGAGGTTGCTACCCAATTCCCCTGATACAGCATTACAGCCCACTATAAAAATTAACCCGTCCGTTCCTTAGAGACACACTGCAAGTGAATGAAGCAAAAAAAGAATAACGTGGTGGCTGTCATCCAATAAACACATTTCCTCTCACCTCTTCCATCAACTAGATGTAGGCTTTCACTTTCTTGTGTTGGAGCTTGTCACAATCCATATTCTTCTCACTTTCTTTTCTTTTTAATATTTCTTTAACATAGTCGGTCAACATCTCAAGTAAATGTGTATACAAAAAAATTCCTGTCACTTGCCCGAACGGTGAATTCCATGCATAAAATTTGGAAACCGAGTTACTTCATCCTTCATTACGATTTTCCTTTGGTTGTCTCATTGATGACTTCCTTATTGTTAGCTGTTATAATTTGACCACCCTCTATCCTTCATGAAAAAATTGCGCATGTGCTAGGAGATTTGAAGGTAAGAAACCATCATCTTCACTCCTCTCTTTTCCTTCTTTTGTTTCATGCATTCTTTTTTTAACAACCATGATCAGCTATCTTTTAATTTTCATGTTTGAAGCCATTCCCCATCACGTTGGTTTATTTTTCTTTCTTTCTTTAAATTTTTTTTTTCAACCGACGATTATGAAGAGGATAATAATCAACAGCAAGGGGATCGGTTAAGCGAGCGCCACCAGTCGCGTTTAGTTCCCTTCATTTTCTGTCGTGTCTCTTGCTTGAGCAACGGCTTCTGATGTATACATGTACAGTTGATCTTTTTATGGTTCCAGTATCAGCACTTCTCGAGACAAGTGTTATTTATTTCCACGATTTGATTATATTGCTGCTGCTAATCTCGTTTAGCACATGGCTTCTTTGTAATACTTTGCTTTTACTATCATCCGCGAATAAGCGATGGGCTGATTCCTTTTATTCATTTTAATTCTATTTGTGCCTTTGTTGTTGCCACATTGATTAATCTGCCTTTTCCTTTGATGGGCTGATTATTATTATTATTTCTTTTAAAACCTTCCGAGTTAAGACCATGTATTGATACAACAAGGCTATTTAATAAGAAGGTTAAAAAGAAAAACAACTGATGAACGTTTAATTTCAAGCGCACGGTCTACCTTTTGCTTCCAGATTTAATGCCAATACAATATTGCTCTATATCCCCTGGTTAGTAACCTGGTGATATCCTCCTCAATTAGTTTAAGTCCAGAATTGTTTCCCTGACTGAGTCCAGTTGAGTCAAAGAACCCCCCTAGTTTTTCATTGTTAAAAAAAAGGCTTCACATCGACCTTTTTTGACCGAGTGTTGTTGTCGTCAACTTTGTTTTCTTCAGTCTTTCGAGCATATGAACCGACTTCATGCAAGTGCTGATTTTTTTCTTTTCTTTTTCTTTTCTTTTTCTCTTCCTTTTCTTTTCTTTTTATTTTATTTTATTGCAAAGGATAGGACTTTCTATATGACTTCATATATATATATATATATATATTTGTGATTGTCCGAATAAAAAAATAATTGTGGTTGATGTCTTCGCAAATCGTCCATTGTCTATTGTCTCCACAACATCATTCAAGTTGGCTTCCGTCCATATATATATATATATGCGTGTGCGTGTATATATATTATATCCAATTGTCCATTGAATAGATTGTCTTCACAAATTCGACAATGGTGTGTATTTGATCTTACGAGTTCGTAGTAAAGGTCATTCAAATCTTATGCTATGGTCTTATCTTCATGTAGTGGGCTTCAACTCATCATTCACTAATTTTATGAAAGTATTGTCCATCTTGGAAAGCATCGTAGAGTTTAAGTAGTGGACTTTCATGATTCTGATTACTCAGAGTATCATCTCTTCTAAAAGGGATGCAATCTGATGAAATTTTATGACAGCACCACCATCTCATTCATAGGAAATTCCAACTTTTTTTTTTTTTAGTCTTGGACCCCAAATATATATATATATAAAACATAAATCCGTGGTGGAGTCTATGGCTTAAGATATACATATTTCATTAAGAACAAATAAGGAAATGTAGTTTCGGAGCATGCCCCATCCATCTTGTCTTGGTATCCCATGTGTCTCATGTGCCTCCACAAGCCTGTGTTCATAGAAACTAAATATAAAGTAAAATATCGTCTGCATTTAGCTTGATCCTTGGTGCTATATGTCTTGGTTCTCTCTCTCTCTCTCTTTTAAATGATAATAATAATTTTATTGCTTTTTTTTTTTTTTAAGGTGACCCCTCTAAACCATCTTCCTTCTAAGTCATACTATACTACAATATAAGTGGTTCCATGATAACCTTGGATTTCTTAGGTACAGAATTTATTCCGCTTCAAATGTTAGCTTCCACTTTCACTTCTTCAATCACTTGATCAATTGTAAATAATGGGCAAGACTATTCCCGCTCAAGCTATTGAGATCGGTTGACATGAAGAGGTGTTAGCACATTATGGAGGCCTACTGCCTATGGTTTTGTCTCCATGTGAGAATTGGATCGACAAGCCCTTTCAAATGGCACCCCTTTTGGTTGAACTCTAAGACCCTCTGCGTACCCAACTCTATGCGTGCCTAATTCTACAATGGGTCCTTGTAAGTTCATCATCCTAGAGGCTAATTGTGAGCCTGAAAAATTGGTGAATGTAGGGTTAATACTCCACTTTAGTAACGAGAGGAAAGAGCTTCCTATGCCTGTTGCTCAGTTTACTATTCCAAAGTACATAGTCTATGATCGGAACTCATGGGTAAAATATATTATGAAGAATATAGATTACTTCGCAATATTGAAGCAAGCTAAGACCCTTAATGCTATACATATGACTTCATGATTCAACATCAGCATGATAGAAGACATAAGATCTTGGTGAGCTCTTATATCCAGGTGGAGTACTCAAACATACACCTTTAAAACCTCTAAGGTTGAACTCACGCCTACCATAGAAGATGTCTTTGTCCTCCTTAGGCTTCATAGCTTTGGAAAAACAGACATTATGGTAGTATTAAGCATGCCATAGGATGAAAGTGCACACAATATCTTGCAAGGTGCTATTGATTTAAGTAAGTTTTCATCAAAGAGATCCACTTTTTCATCATGGATTGAATACTTTTATGACATGATAGGGAAGAATGAACACCTAACACGAGGTCCTAGCCATAAAAGTGAGTAAGTACCATTTTTCTCATGTTCATATATTTAAATTTCTCATTCATGTGCAATAGAAACTTTGTATAACACTTGATATATGTGTGAGCTTGTAGCATTTGTAGCTCTTTAGCTGTCTATGTACGTTTTTCTTAGTGGGGTTGAAGAAGAAGTTATTCCTAAGCTCTTTCCTTTAGCAATTGTGGGGTTGAAGAAGGAGTTACTCCAAGGCTCTTTCCTTTGGTAATTTGTATTGCTAAAGGAGAATGCTTTGCCCTAGCTGCATTTTACTTAAGGTTACTATATGGTCGCTTGAACTTATATTATAGTTGTCAAAATTGCGATTCTACCTATATGATTTTAAGAGTTTATAATTTTAGGAGACTCTTTTGAGTTAACTCGTATGTAAAATCATTTTCGTGTAGAAATTTATATTTTTAATCAAGTGTACGTATAAATTCAGTAGAAACTTACATTTTTTATTAAGTTTACTGATTCTTGAGTTGAATAGGCTAAAAAATGAAAAAATACAACTAATTTTTACAAGTTATCAATTATTAGGACATTGCATCATCTTCCTTATCTTATTTTAATTTTTTCCTTTTTCTCTCTTTGTTAGTTCCTTATTTTATGTTTATAGCTTTCATCTAAATTTTAGCTACAATAACAAAAATTATAAAAGAAAAACTATATACTTCAGTTTATACTATCAATAATTTAAAATAAATTGAAATATTTAGTTCTCTTTAATTTATTGTTTTTTCTAAAAAAAAAATGGAAAAAGTTTAGTTATGACTTTGTTTTTCCTTTTTCTATACATGTTAAATTATATATTATTAAGAATTCTATTATAGAAAAAGATCTTTATTTTTTTATTTCCATCATGTATTTCATATTTCAAATGGTTACTATGAATTCATTCACAGGTTTTTTAAACTATTTTATAGAGGTTATAGAAATTTATGTTTTTACTTTTAGATTTCTCGTTCTGATTTTATCGACCCTCTAGCGATTGTAACTAGAATTACGAGTTTGACAATCTTAACTTATACCATCATGCTAGTATTTGTTCCATGGGCCGTTGTGTAGTTTTGTGCTAGGTAAATTGTAAACACCCCATTTTCTCTCCTTTATTTTATTTATTTAATTTGGGCCAGGTATAGAAAAAATAAAAAATAAAAATAAGCAAAACATTGAAAAATACAAAGCATAAAAAATCCAAGTCAAGTCAATTGGTCATTTAGGATCAGATTAGGCAATAGTAGAAAACATACATGTAATTTAGTAAATTTAGAATTGGCCTTCATTAGAAAAAAAACATTTTCTAAGAATAGTCTAGTAAAATATTTGAGTTCATAAAAGTGGACTTTTGTTCGATTTAAGAATTATGTTTATAGAACAAATTAAAATAAGACTCGAGATCTACTAAATTGAAATTAGGTTGAAAATTTTTAGCTATTTAATGTGTTTTGGTCAATTAAAAAAAAAAATGGCCCAAATTGGCTTTAGGTTTGGAAATTTAATATAAATTCGGCCTAAGGTTCGATCCTTACGTGTGGTATGTACGTTTATCTTTTTACTCAAGTTATGTACAACAATCTTGGTTAGATTCCCACTAACTACAAGAAATCCGGTGAAGCTTCCCCTATCTAAGCTTCATCCACATCTCATCAAATCTTTATAGTTTTCATGTGAATTAATCCGAATCTTAGAAAGATAAGATCCATTTATGTCGATAACAAAAGTTGGAGATTTGATGAGATTAAATCAAGTTTGAATGTCATCCGTAGTTGATTCAAACTTATCTCGAGCACCATGTTCGATTCAAAATTTATTTTTATAAAGAACTTGGCTAAGTTTTGAAGGGGAAATCTAGACTTAAAAAAAAAACACACATACGCACATACACAAAAAATACCCTCTTTCTCTCCATCATGACCTACTCTCTACTAAAACCCCCCCTCTCTCATCCTCGCATGACAACACAATCAATTAGCACCATCAACACACAATAGATACAACATATATGCAAACACAACACATACAGCACTCACCCACTTGATTAGCAAACACAACACACGTAGTACTCACTCACTTGACTAGCAAACACTACCCACATCAACACCTTTCATGGTGACTTACCAACCTCGACCATACTCTTATGCAGCCTACAACATAGCCACGCATATGACCTAACACCTTCTCTTCATCACGTGACATACACTCACAACAACAACTAAGCAGCAAACCAACAACACCTAATAGTAACTCATGCATGCGACAATAGCCTCCGTGACCTAAACCCATACTGTCAACCACCCATCAAACCATTATGAGAACCATTTCTCTACCCAAAACTAACACTACCACAATACTCTTTACACCTAAAACCCCCTAAAAGTAACCTCACACAACCTCGAGTAGATCACTACCATGTTACCCAAAGACCACCTTCGCTGCTCAATCACAAAACACCCCTAAACGATTACCTTACATTGAGGCGCCATTGCTAATCTTAGTTTCAATAACAAAAAGCTCATGAATCTTCAATTCTATCGTTGTGTGGGTGGCCGAAAGTAGCTTGGAGGAGCCTAGGAGGTTGCTACTATAGAGGTTTTCCCTTAACCCAAGTTGATGGAGCACCAAATCCGGATCAGAGTTTGACCCACGTAAATACCCTTTGGTGATTTGATCTGCATTTTTTGGGTGAGTTTTGTCTTAACTTTTTTTTTCTTTTCTATAATTTTAGTTTTGTTATTATTTTAAAAGAAATTAAATAAAAATAGGACCTACACTCAGGTCATTAGCTGCAATCTTTTTTATATTGTTTTTCTTTTTTAATTTTACTTTGTGGATTTTTTTTTTAGTATAGTGTTGGTTTTGCTTAAAGTCAAATAAAATATGCATTAACGTATATCTCTTTGCAGATTTTTGTACTAGTAGTTGATATTTTAGTTTATTTTTTTTTGTTGATATGTTTATTAGAATTGTATGTTTTAGCATTGTCTTAAGATATGTTGCATATTTAAGGTATTAGTTACATGCTTTATCAAAATTCACGTTTTATTAAAATTTGCAATCCTTAAAAATTGTATTTTTTTTTAGGAAGTTGCATTTTTAGAAAAATCACATATTTTTGGAAGGTTGTATGTTTTTAGAAAAATTGCATTAGGCATGTTAGGGTTTTTAAGAAAAAAGTTTATTTTCTCATTTAGATAGTTTTTCACAAAATAAAAAATCTTAACTTAAGAGTATTTTAAAAAATTAGTTTTTTTTAGGTTTTTATTTTTAATTAAGAAATCAAAGTTAGGGTTTTTCAGGATATATTTTAAAAATAAATAGGTTAAAAAATATAAATTTAACCCATTTTCAAAATAAAAAGAACCAACCCACTAAAATTTTCTAAAAAAATCAGAACTATATTAGTTTAGTCCCGACTAATGGGTATGTAAGTACCTTTGGAGCAACTGTTAAAAAATAAAATCTTTTTGTTTTGTTTTTTTTAGAAAATTCATAATAAAAAATAAAAAAAAAAATCATTTTCATTGCATTTTATACATTTTTGCATAATTTGGCATTTTTAGAAAAATTATAAAAATTAAGGCCCATTAATTAGTTTGTTGTAATTTTTACATTATGAATTTGTCTTAATAAGCTAGCCTCCAAGCTTAATTTTTTAATGTATTTTTTGAAAAATTTATGTTTTAGAAAATTCGTAGATTAATGACTTGATTAAGGTTTTTTCACCTAAGAATCCTAATTTAATTTTTTTACCAATTTTTACTAGTTGGTGACTTCAATCATTTTTCAAAAATATTTTTAAACATTTTTTTAATAAATATTTTTCCTTAATTTTATGTTAAGTAATTTATATTAAGTAAGATGTACTTAATATAAATTAAATTAAGGAAAATCAAAATAAGGCTTGACATGGTCGTGGTCTTCCTTCAGATCTTTTTTTGCGAAAGGTTTAAGGTACACTTTGCTTCTCCTAATATCAATAAGGATCCTAATTCCAATTTGCTGCAATCATGGGTGTGGGTAGAAAGAGAATACAAACATTCTTTACTTAAACTCTTTAATATTGCATTAGATTTTGCATTTTGTCCTTATGTAGAAATGATCATTGGTTATCAGACATTTAGGGGCTATTATCTACCTTCTAACCATGTCTCTTTGGAGAATTGTGGAGACTTGCGATCCTCTCAAGCTAGCTTCTTTCAATGGTGTATTTCAGGTAGTCTTCCCTCTTTACTGGATTGTAAGGGTTTAAGCAGGAATATTTTAGAGCTTGAGGTCATGCTTTATTCTCCACATAGAGTTGCTTGACAATTTGGATTCAATTAAGGCGTTCCTTGGATGGTCGTTCTTGCTTTAGATTTTGATACCTATTATGTTATAAGCTTATTTCACTCAAAGATATTGTCCACCAATTCTACTTTCCTCCTTTGAATCGTAATAGGTTGATATCTCCTAATTAGTCATCTTACTAGGTTGAATGCTTTAAAGAATTTTAAGCTTATAACTTTTCGTCGAATGTCAAGTCTTTGACTAAGGTTACCGTATATCATCAAGAGTTTTACCTTTAGCTTCCAAGGCTAAACAATTGGATGCAACATCATCAATCTAATAAAAAAAATAGAAGCTTTTGGAAGAGCAGAAGTGGGAGTGAACCCTTTTAAGCATCCTCATGTTCCTTCAAAGGATGATTAAAACGGTGCCAAACAACCATGTACTCATGAGGTAATGATTGCTCTTTAGAATTTAGTTCTTCTTTTTCCCTTATATATTTACTTTCATTCATTCTTCTCTTATTTTGTAGGGATTTGTTCAATCTAGCTCCCATCCAGTAGAGCATCCATCACTCCTACTCCTCCAAAAATCTAATAAGGACAACAACGACTAGGAGTTAGTAGATCATAGGGATTCCCTTGGAGAGTATGAACGAAATGATGGTGGTGGTGATTTATACACTCCAGCTAATTATGTTGAGATTGCCAATTCTGATAACAAGGCATGCCTCAATGGAACTTAAGTACCTATGCTCGTATTGGCTACGGTTATTGAAACTCATGCTAAAGCTTTATTAGGTAACTTACACAATTGGCCCGATTCAAGCAATTAATCCTCCTTATGTGCCTACTATTACACCTTGAAGCGGTAGAGTAATAACGGTTCCACTGTGTAAATCATTTTAATATAGAAGCTAACCTTACAGTCATTATCTTAGACTTGATTTACATAAAGTGTCCAAGACTAACTCACTTTAAAATAAACAGTTTACAAATTAAATATATTATTTACTTTCGAAAATATAAAAAATACATACCAAGATTCAAATATCCCGAGTAACGTTTATAAGATTTAGTAACCTAATCTTACCTTACTTAAGTAATACATAAATTAATATTAAAAGATTTAAAGATAAGGCCTAAACTTCGAGAGTATAATTGATTCCTCAGTTTTATATCCTCATTCCCAAGGATCTAACGATTGCTAGTTCCAGAATAGTTATAAAGCCGCTTCTTAGCTAGCCCTGTAACAATATTTATAGAGATGTGAACAACCAACCGCTTAGTAAATTAGGATGGAGACATAAGACAACATTATCGGTAAGTTATTTAAATATAATGCAACAAATAAATACCATCACACGACATTATCTGGTCTGTTGTAAAATTAGAGAAATCATACCTACTTTAATTTGGATTGAGGAGTTTAACGGACATTTAATAGCTCACAACCAAATCTAAGCTTGTGCAATGGAGACACTGCTCCTCCAGCGATTACCTTTGAACTACTACCTTCACCCTTGTTGTGACCTCCTCTTTTATCACTTAGTTTGACTAAAGATAAAGAAGGGACTATTATGTTCTAACGCTATCTCTTTCGAAAGGGTTGGCATTTAGCTGGAAAACCCTAAATGCTTCCCCTAATGGGTTGCAATGTATGTCCAATTTAGATTTATAAGTCATATATTTAACTAAGTCCAATTTAAAGCATTCAATCATTTCATACAAAACAAACACTTACAGTTTAGAGCATCAAACCAAAATCATACAATTAAACCCAGAAACATGCATACATAAGCACGTGCATAATCAAACTATCTAATAAACATAATTAAGTATAGTCCTAAGCCTCCAAGTACTATGAAATAGTACTTCGAAATACAGTAATGTATTAATCCTAAACTTAGACTTCCTACTTGCTCACTTAAGATGCAACTCACTACAGCCCTTCATTGATGATCCCTATAATACAAATATTACTTCATTGTTCATATAATTGTTATTTATATATATAATTTATTATGTAATTAAGATTATTATCTTTAGTTGAGGGTTTTACTATATCCAATTGTTTAAGTTTTCAAGTTTCTTATGATTATTCTTATTTTGAGCAAGGTTCTGATTTAGTTTTTAATTATAGTTTTATTCACAATCTTTAAACTAGCCATTAATCCATCTTCTAAGCTTATCGATTCACGTTACAAGTATAAGGGTTTCTGAATTATACACCAATCCTATTCCTATTCACTTTATACACCTAACCTCTAATCAGTCTCTTGATTTGGCTCTTGGTTTCATTTTATACTTAAATCTCAAGAATGCCTTCTAACCTATTTCATAAGGTTTAACTACCTTTAATTCAAATGAATATAGTGTCTTATTAACTTCTCAATTTATTAGTATTCACCTTGGTTCTAATTTAGTTTCTAAATTAGCTTATAATTCAGCTTCTGATTATGGCTTTTTATTTGTAAACCTTAGGAACTCCTTCCGAACTAATATGTGAAATTCATCTAACTATATTTAGGGTATCCCAAACCTCCTATTTAACTCATAATCAGTATTCTAATAAGTACAATATATTCTATTCCTAATTTAACTTCCGAATTTTCTCTCAATGTGAGAATAACCTATATTTTTTACATAATTTCCTAAATTTACATTCCAAATTAGATTTATATTATATTTCTAATATTGTAATATTATCAATTTAACCTAATATTTTTCCATTTATTCAATTTCCTATATTTATATATTATGCCTTATTACATAATCTATATAGAAAACACCTATCTAACATTTCCCAACACCACAATTAACATCTCTCATCATCAACCAACATTTCAAGATGCCTAAATTAAAATTTTTTATCAATTTAACATTAAATCATAAATTAAGCCTAAAGCTTTCCTTTTATTTATGATTTTAGAGGCCAAAAATTAAGCAAAATTTTGGAAAAACAATTTTAAGAAAAGCTGTTCATAGCAATATGATATACACCCTAAACAGTATACACAAAAATTTCAGGCTCAAAACTACATTATTAAAGTCATTTAAATCAAGAGCAAATATTAGCTCGAGTTTAGTGATTTCCTAAGGATGATATATCCCAAGACCTAATTTTATCAAATTGATATTTTTTCCTAAATCTATGTACAAAAAATCTTAAAATACCAAGTTTTATAATTTTACACATTAATTTGATATTTTTAACAAATTAAACAAAATTGGAAGAGAAATTGGAACTCATTATTCGATCGGCTTCTAGCCACCAATGGTGGCTCCCACTGTGTCAGCAGCTCCAAGTAGTGTTTTTGATGTCTAATATTGGTGGCTATCCCTCCCTAGGTGGTCATTGGACATGCATTCTCCTTATATGCCCTAATTGCATACTTTTTTTGTAAAATACTCTCTCCTTTCTTTTTGATCTCTTCTTAATTTTTCTAGACTCACAATTGACCAAAATGGATTTTGGGAGGGGTTTGCTAAATTTATAGTGTAGTTTAGGTTTTTCTTTTAATTTTCTTTGTGCTAAGTATCCTTTTCCTTTTCTCTTTTTATTTTCTACTTAGTTTAATATCATTGGTTGATTTTCTACCTTGCATCCTTTGCTTGCCATACCTCATTTCTAAAAAATTCTACATTTTTTTATCGTTTTTCTTTATTTTTTATTAATTTTTCTCAATTAATTTAGCATTATTTCCATATATTTTAGGTATTTCAAGTAATTTTAGGTATTTCTATCTACACATAAATACATATATTATATAAATAAAATGTTATTTTACGATTTTTATCATACATATAATTTATCTATATCAATTAGTTAGTTATTGGAACTTATTTTCGTGTTTTTAATAAATAAAGGGTAATATACATATAACTTAGTATTATAATATTTAATTATTTATTTTCCTAAATCCAAACTTGTGAGATCACTTTTATTAATATTTCTAACTTTTTCATAAAATTCAGACTCGATCGGATAATTTACATGATCGCCTTAAATTTTACAAACCGTCTTCGAATCAACTGATGATGTGTTGATAACCATTTTTTGTTAAGCCTCTATTATGACCCAGAGGGTAGCTTTATCGTGGCAGGCACCATATATCATACAAAAGATAGTAGCTTAGTTACTCTCTCAATCGACAACCTTTCATATGACATACAAGATTATTATTACAATTGGTTATCCCAAAGTTATGCAGATGCAGATAATATTACAACATGTTCATATTAATATAAAATTTCATAAAGTAAATGTATATACTAACAAAATACACTAAGTCTTTAAAGTACTATTAGATAGGCTAAAGTATTAAAAGTATTATTACATATTCATATTGAATAACATATAATATAAGATAAAAGGACTCTATTTGAGAGTCTGCCATGATAAAGCTATCTTAGCTCTCTGCTTAAACATACATAAACCCAAAAGCTTCCCATTGATCTTAAGTATGCCTTGGCTAGGTATGACGAAAAGATTCTCCTGCAAAAGAATTCTATAGGGATGTAAACTAGAAAGCTTAATGAGTTATTTTTCAATCATACAATAAGCAAGTTATTCAACGATTAATTTCAAACATATGGATGCACGAACAAGTAGAATGTCACACAAATATATACAGTTAACTAGGTACTGTATACAATTCAGATTTAACACCCTTCGAAGTTAGAGTTAGAGTATACATAGCATTAATTAGATCCGGGTACCATACTTGAACTCACATAACTATGAAACTTTGCATTTTGTATTAAAAAATAAAATAGTTTGTTCATTTCTAGTTTTAAAAACTATGTTCCAAGTATGATTGTTAGAAGGCCTTCGTAGTCCACACTTACCTCTAAACAGAGGTCTCTAGACTCGACCCTTAACTAGGTAGTTGGTACCTTTAACATCTAGTAATCCTGCGAGGTTAAGGTAAGGTCATGTTATATGAGTGCACCGTACTATAACACTTTATTCATAATATATAATCAACCTTTACATGGTCTTTTATTACCTCCATGTGATGTGACGGTTGAAATTATTATAATATAATGCATGATTATGCGTAACCCGGTTTAGTTTAAACAAGCCAAATATATTTAAGTCTATTTATCGTATGATCAGCCAATATCATAAACAATCAATCCCCTACAAATATCGATAATGCAGCAACTGCATCAGTTTCATCAATTTAGAGTATTTTCACTTAACATACATATATTAATCATACGCATACCTTAAACCCCATGTATCAAGTTGTAAACCCTACAACCAGCTATTCGGGGTTCCGATCGGTTGAAGGATCCGATCGAACCTAAATTATAAAGTAAAGCTAGAAATATTAGTAAAAAAATGATCCCGTTAGTTTGAATTTAGGAAAATAAGTAATAAAATAAAAGAGTATAAAATTTTCAAAATTTAAGTATATTACTCATTATTTATCGAAAATGCATAAAATGCATTCTAATAATTAACGAATTACTAAAGATAAATTATATGCACACTAAAAATTATAAAATAATCTAAATAATATTTAAGAATATTTATTTGTACTATATATGAATTTACAAGTAGGTAGAAATATGCGTAATTATTTAAAATAAGCGAAATGTGCTAAAATAATATTAAATAATTAAAGAAAATTCATAATTAATTAAGGAAAAATAAAAAAAATTAGAAAAAATAAGGAATGATCCAGATTTGGGTCGCGGTAGCTGGGGAAAATAAGAAAAAAATTAGCCAATTAAATTAGAACAACACAAAAGGCAATTAGAAGAAGATAAGGTAATTGTCAAATCAATTTAATGCATAATAATTTCCCTAAAGCTCTATAAATACTCCAAATTTTTCAGAAGCTCATTTGATTAGTTTGAAACCCTAGAAAATTAGAGAGAGGTGAAATTGAGAGGAAATTAGGGTTTCATAAAAATTTAGCAAAAATCTGTGCAGTTGGAGCTTCTAAGGAGAACTCAAACCTAATGAGCAGTTGGGAGTGGACGGCTACCACCACCGCCACATAGTGGTGGCAACGCCCAGGTGGGCTGACACACCTATGGCCACTGACGGTGGCTGGAGCTACCCAAACCGGTGAGTTCGATTTTTAGCTTGATTTTGTGTAATTTTATAAAAATAGTAAATATTCTTAGAGAATTATGAATTTTGTTATTTTGGAATATTTTAATATGTAGTTTTTAGGAAAAATATTATTTTGATGAAAATATATTCTCGTGATATATGGTTCTTAAGAAATCATATAAAACCGAGCATGTTTTGATTTATAAATTAATGACCTTGGGAGTATAGTTTTAAGCCTAAAATTTTTGTGTAGACTACTTAGGTGATATAGAATAGGGCCACGAAGCCCTTTTTAAAAAATGAATTTTCGAAAATTTTACATAATTTTTAGGCCTTAAAATAAGGCATAAAATGGGTAATAAGTAATTAAATGGGTAATTACTGATTTGATGTACAATTATATGTTTTAGGATAATGAAATCTGATGAAGTATGATACTTGTAGTATTTAAGGTGTTAGCTGTAATTATTAGGATAATTAGGTAGTAAATAAGTAATAGGGAAAAATAGTACATTTTAAGTTAATTTGGTAATTTAGGGTAATTAGGTTCAAATCTGATTTGGGATGAATTTAGACATTTTGAAATGTTAATTAATGTTGAGAGATGGTAATTAGAGTGATAGAAATATTAGATGTGTGTTATGTACATAATAGGTGATAATACATAATATGTAATTATTGAAAATATAATAAATAGAAGATATTAAGATAAAAATTGATATTACATAAATAATAGGGATATATAATAAATCTGATAGAAAAATTAAATTTATAAATTTATATGAAAAGTGTAAAAAATTCTCACATTAGGAATAAATTCGGTACACTAATAAGGATTTAAGTGTACTGGGTATAATTAAATATCGACTAAAGGTAATTATGGTATTTAGGATATCTGAAAGTAATGTGATTAATTTCACATTATGAGTTGAAACGAATTTCTAGGGTTCGGGTATAAAACAGTTTTAGAAATTGAACTAAAACTTAATTTAGAAATTGACGCGAAAGTTGAACCCGAACTTAACCCCAAATTCAGAATAATTGTAAAAGATTTAAGATCTAGATAATTAGGTATATTAAACCTTAAACAAAAGATAATAATAAGTGTTATAGGATAAAACCAACCTATAATAGTTATATGAAAAACTGAAACCACGTTTGTGTTATAGGGATGATTGGTGATGGCTTGAACGAGTCGGACCTCGAGTAAGCGAGCGAGAAGTCTAGGTAAGTTGGGATTAATACAGTGTGGTATTTTGGAGGCTTAAAATTGTACTTGATTGTGCTTGTTTTGAGCTGATGATATGATTTTTGATTTGCTACTTGGTTTGTATTGTATGAAATGATTGATCACCCTAAACTGGACCTAATCAAATATACGACCTGTAATTATAATCAGACCTGCATAGTAACCCATTAGGGAAATCATAGGATTTTCCAGTCAAATACCAACCCCTTCGAAAGGGATAGCGCCAGATAGTACTAGATAACATAATGGGTCCCTTCTTCATACTTAGTTGAACTAAGTAATAAGTGAGGAGGTCACGGTAAGGGTAAAGTCAATGGTTCAAAAGTAATTGCAAGAGGAGCGTTGTCTCCATTGTATAAGCATAGGTTTGGTCGTGAGCTGTTGCATTAACGGTGACTCCTCAACTCGGATTTAAGTAGGCGCAATTTCTCCAATTTCACGATGGGTCGGACAACGTCGTGCGATGGCATTTGTTTGAACATGTATTGCACCTAATAAGTTGGTTGATAACTTTGTTTGTGTTTGTGGTATAGTTTTAAGTCCTCTGTCCTAACTTACTAAGCTGTGGTTGCTCACATCCCTATAGACGTCGTTGTAGGTGTTGGCTAAGAAGCGGCTTACAACTATCCTAAAGCTAACAACTGCTGGATCCTAGGGAGTGAGGAAAAACATTTGAAGAACAAACATATATTTTTAAGGTCTAAGCTTTTATTTTAGAATTTTTCATTTCTAAATAATGTATTAACTAGGAAATATATTATGGTGAAACATTGTAAATATTAATTGTAATAACTGAATTATAGTGTATCTATATATTTTCTTACTTTATTAGGTAAATGACTTATTTAAATTACAAACTGTTTACTTTAAAGTGGGTTAGTCGTGGACGCCTTGTATAGATTAGGTCTAGGATAACGATTGTAAGGCTAACTTCTATCTTAGAATAGTTTACACGGCGAAGTTATTATGACTTTGTCGCTTCTGGACGTGACACAAGTCATTCGTCAATAGAATTTAGAATGCACTAACTACAAACACTGTAGACACCTAATTTTTGCCCTTCCATAGTCTTATTTTTTATTTTTACAAAAAGGGTCCTAATTCAAAAAAATAAAAAAATAAAAATTAACAAATAATGAAAATACCAAAAAAATAAGAAAAGGAAAAATTATAAAGATTTCGTAGATTTTTAGAAAGTAATTTATATTAGGAATAATTAGTTTAATGTCAATGTTAATTTTAGCTTAGTTAAAAATTTTAATTTAGGGATTCAGATAGTTTAAATATAATTTAATATTGATAAATGATAAGAAACAGGTCAACGGCCTAACGGATAAGCAGCGGAGTACTTGAGTGGATTTAATTGGAGGTCATGGGTTCGAGTCTCAGTAGGCACCAATGAGATTTGAATCTAGTTTAATCAAATATATTGGGATTTGATTTAGACTTTATAAAAAGAAAGAAACCATAACGTGAAGGGGGATATATGTGAATATTTTAGGTTAAGAATATTATATTTTAGGTGGTTATGTAACAATAATATAGATATACATTTTAACTTAGGTGTTTTCCTTAATATTATATTTTTAGGAGTTCCTACTTAGAAAACTTGTTTTTTAGAAACAAAGTCAATGAATTTTTCAAAATTTTAGGACTTTTAGCGAAGTTTTTTTTATAAAACAATAACACTTAAGAGTTAGGACCCTTTTAGATTTTTTCATAAACCGAATAAATTAAAACGTAAACTTGAACGGTTTTCAAAATTAAAATAAATCAACCCACTAAAATTTTTTTTGAAAGAACTACGATTGTCTGATCCTGACTAGCGAGTACGTAGGCACCTTCGGGGCGACGATAAAATATGTAATTGTTCTAAATTAAAAAATCATTTTGATATTGATAAAAAAAAATCTTTAATTGACTTCTTTTCTATGGTTAGATGTCTTTTCCATAGTTTAGATATCTTTTCCATAATTTAGATGTCTTTTCCATAATTTAGATATCTTTTCCATAATTTAGATGTCTTTTTCATAGTTTAAATGTCTTTTCCATAATTTAGATCTTTTTCATAGTTTAAGTTTCTATTCTATGATTTAGACATCTTTTCCATAATTTAGATTTTTTTTTAATGGTTTAAAAATCTTTTTCATAGTTTAAACATCTTTTCTATGATTTAGATATCTTTATGATTAGGAAATTTTTTTTTCTTTCTTTCTTTTTTAATGTTTTAAGCATCTTTTCTATATAAAAGTTTCATCACGTAAAACATCGCATATTTCATAAAATCTTTAGGGTTTTTCTTGAAAATAAAAAAATTATCACTTAGTTATTTTTAAATAAAAATTTTAATTTGGCGCTTTTCAAAAATTAGGTTTTTAGGTTTTTTTTTTATTAGGAATAAAAATTAGGCTTTTAGGGATTTTTCTTAATAAAAATAAAATGGTTAATAAAAACATAAATTCAACCAATCATTTTTTACAAAAAGAACCAACTCACTAGAAATTTTTTTGAAAGAACTACAGTCATCTGATCCCGGCTAGCGGGTACGTAGGCACCTTCGGGGCGACGATAAAATATGTAGAAACTTAATTTTTTTTTTCTTTCAATTTTTTATTATTTTTTTTCTTTTTAAATATTATAATTAGAAAAATAATCTTAATTTCGGTAAATATATAGTGGTACCCGTTAGGGTTTAATAAGTTAGCCCCCGAACTTGGAATCCTCTAGTTCTTCATAAAATTGAAATCAAAGACCGGTAGTTAAATCGTAATCAATCTACCCAATTGATTACGGTTTCTTTTTCTTTTCCCAACTTCGGTCGGGTGGCGACTCCAAAAATGATTTTCAATAAAAAACCAGAATTTCTCAATTTCTTTAGTCGAGGATTAATATTAAATGGGTTAGGGTTTAGTATTAATCAAGAAATGAGAAATCAATTGAAATAAATAGAAAACCGAAAAATCAGACTCGACAAACAGAATCAAGTATAGAATTATCAAGAGCACTCACTCGACCATAACATTAGTCAAGGATCGTAATAGTCCATTGGAAGGTTAGTATCTATATCATAATCACTTCATAAGTAGAAAGTGTGAAAGATAGTAAGTATTTAGATAAGATACTTAATCTAGATAAGTATTTAGTAAAATCTACCTAGTTATTTATAGATAATTCCTGATTCGAGCTTTTTCATCAATTGCACATAACTTTTTCATTTTAATTTCGATTTTTATAAACTTATTATTGATTTTTATCATTTTCGGATGTATTTTTACCTAGCGAGGTCCGTTTTGGATGTTGTAACCCACATTTTTCATTATGCTCTTAAAATATTACGAATTTTATTATTTTAACCCAAATATTTGTAAATTATCATTTTAAGCTTTTCTTTATGAATTTATGATTTAATTAATATCTAAATTTATATTTTTGAAATTTTCTTATTTTTAAGTCGTTTTTGTAATAATTTACTTATTTCACTATTTCAAGGTTAAATTCACATTTAAATCACCTTTTTGTTATATTTATAATTTTTTATTTAATTATTTATCATTGTTTTCATAAGTTTTGAATTTAATTACATAAATAAGGGTGCTGACGTAGCAACTTCTTATTGGTCTACATGTCATTTTCTAAATTTTTTAAAATTTTACATTTTCCCAATTTTTGTGATATTAATTAATATTTATTTATATATACATATTATTATAATTTATTAATTAGTAATAATTAATCCTATATTTTCCTTAAGGGTCACGGCCATACATGTACACGTGTATGTATATACATATATTATCTCATTTAGAGTTTAGTATTTTAGTATACTTATACATATACTTTTATATTTATATTATACTACTACTATATGTATATTTACACTTATACATATATTTATACAAACTCATACCATACCTTACATATATGTATAATAACTTAAATACACTATGTACCATATGTATGTAAAAATACTATATACATATATATATATTGATATGTATTATACATATACATAGTTGTTCATAACATTTATGTACATATAATTATATATATATATACATAGGCATATACGTATACAAAAACCTACACATAAAAAAAAAATATAATTTAATACATGTATATGAAATTTTATTACAAGAACGATAAAATACATATGAACTTCATTACATACTCCTATAATACATGAAATTCTATGAAATACATGTATAACAAAATATACGCATATTTCATATTTACAAGGAAAAGAGCTAAATACACATAATATATTACTTGATAATGCTTTGTCTTCTTAGAAAATGCCCTCCTTGGTCCTCTTGTTATTGGTAAGAAGGTACTAAAATATAGATGATAGTATATGTAATTGAAGGATAGTGGATAGTATGTAGAAGTTTTAAGAAAATGAAAGGGAAATAAGGGGATTAAGTTATCGGTTGGAAAGGGAGAAATATGTATGGTGTCTTGAGTTTAGTTTTGTTAAAAAAATGAAAAAAAAAAAAAAAAAGATAACATATGGATGCTTGTAATTGGCTCAAAAAGAGAAGGAAACAGTGAAAGAAATAAAAGAAAAAGAAAATAAGATATGAAGATACTTGATTTAACCCTAACCTTATCTATTAGCTTTGTTTTTATCTCTTAATTAGCACATGTTGGAAAAGGATGAAACAAGTGGTAGCCGAATTTGCCAAAGAAAAGAAATAGAGGAGAAAAGAAAGAAAAGAGGAAAAAGATAAATTATAATCTATTAGTTAGATCTTTCTAAATGTGTGTTTGAATCTTATAATCTATATATATATATATATATGATGTTATGGTTATCAAGCTTACTACAGAATTGCTTTAATTTAATACAACTAAGATCGCTTTGATCTTCTTATGAGAAATCATAAAAGAGGCAATAGACTTGCTGTCAGCTTAAAAGCAGTTCAATTATCATGGCATAGTCGCTTCATTCATTTATGATTAAGGCTGCTTCAACCTTAAGTTCTATGAGAGGTGTTACGGTTCGCAAGCCTACTGTAGGGTCGTTGCAACCCATTATAGCTTGAGATCGCTTCAATCCCAATATTTAGATGGCATAGAGGGACATTATGTCCGCTAAGATTGTCAAACTAGCGATTTTACGCGATTCTACTTAGAATCGCTAAAGGGTCAATAGATTTGAAACATAAAATCAAAATATGGAAACGTAAGTTTTTACAACTTATGTAAAATAGCTTTCAAAAGGCTATAGATATACTTGTAGTAGTTACAAAAAAATTGATATACATTACGGAAATAAAGAAATGAAAAAATTAGGGTTTTTTTTTACATAAAAAAGTTGTTAATATATAATCTAACATTTATGAAATAAGGATAAACAAGGTGGAAACTATTTTTTTCCCATTGTTTTGTCTAAAAAAAAAACAATGAATTGAAGAAAACCAAATGTTTGAGCTAATTTTGAATTGTTAATGGTATAAACTTAAATATATGATTTTTCTTATAAACATTTTTATTGGAATTAAAATCATATGAAGGCTATGAATATCAAAGAAGGGACTAGGATAAAGAGAGAAAGAGGAAAAAAATTGGAATAAGATAGAGAAGATAATATAATGCCTTAATGATCAATGGGACTATAGAAGCCTAGTTATATATATATATATATTTTGCCCATTTAACTTATATATGTAGAATTGGCAAACTTAATTAAAAATATAAATTTTTACCGAGTTTGACATGTAAAATTGGTTAAAAATATAAGTTTCCACAAGAAAAAGATTTTATACACGAGTTAACTTGGAAGAGCCTTCTAAAATCGTAAACTCATAGAATTGCGATTTTGATAACTACGATGTTCGCTACATGCTTGGATTCAAGATTATTACCAAGTGATAACGACTATCATGATGATATCGCTTCTAATATGCTGTGTCAGGGACAGATAAGGGCAGCGTTATCAGGATGGGTCCAAGCTGATATAAACCTTGAAATGTAGGATCATGAACTCATGAAAATAAAAGTGAACAAGCAAAACCTATGAACAATTTCGAGGATACGATGCATTAAGGAACCTCCATAAACTCACAAACTAGCTCGATATGATGCATGAGTAGCTCAATGAGGCCACTTACCACCTAGTCTTGCTCAAGGGATAAGATAAGAGTAAAATAGTAAGCTTAGAACTCCACACAAAGGGAATGCAATATATTTGATAATGTCAAGATAATTATTGTGGCTGTTATGAGAAGGTACTTATACCTCGAAATATTAGGACAAATTAAGTAAAACACAAGAAATAGATAAGGGTATAAAAGAAATTGCAAAAAATAGAAGCTTATTTGGCAAATTCTTTCATGTGGACGGATGGGACACATGGCAGACATTCACTAGGTAGGTCCCTATAGAAGCAGACAAGACGATATAGTCGAATCTAATTGATGTCGAGCTAATTTGCGAGCTCTTTGAGGTTATGCCAGCTTAGGTATGATTTAGGGAGCTTAGAGCAAATGTGATTGAGTTAATGGATAAGTTGGCTAAGCTGTCAATAGAGTTGTCTTCAAGTCAGTACTAGGTCATCAAAATATAGGAGGGTGCTTGGCTTAGCATTTATGGCGGGTCCGTAGTTAGAAGTAGCTTAGATTCCTCAAGTGTAAGTCCAGTCGAGAGGATATGCCTTGCTATGCTCTTAAGTCCATGAGCTTGAGCTCGAGTTAATGGTCTAGTGGCTCTATTCCTATCATCCCCTTTGAGTTGGTTGGGATTTAGGATCAAATCTGACCGATCTTCGCTCTACTCTTCTTCAGATCAATAGGGGTTGAGGCAGCAATAGTAAACACATTAGAAACTCTAAAGTCTTCAAGTAGTTCCAATTAGTAGGCATTATCGTTGATCTTCTGGAGTATCTTGAATGGTCCTTTAGCTCAGGTGAACTAGTTGCTCTTCCTTTTGTTCGAAAATCATTCTTTCCTCAGGTGTAGCCACACCAAGTATCCAGGTTAAAATTGCTCTTTCTTCCTTCCTTTACCCCTTTCCTTCAACTTTTTGGTAGCTCAGTCAATCTGCTAAGTAACTTTCTAATAGATGTGCTGAAAGGTTTGAGCTCTAGCTTTAGCATTGGGGTCTTCTTGCTCAGATATAGGTATTAGGCATAATTAAGAGGTAGCTTGGGATTGAAGCCGTAGACCACCTTAAAGGGTGTATGCCTAGTGGTGTCGTATACTATCTAATTATAAGCAAACTTTATCACGGGTAAGCACACATCCCAATTTGTCAAGTTCTTTCCTATTGTAACTTTAAGTAGTGATCCTAAAGTGTGGTTGATGACCTCTATCTAGCCATTTGTTTGGGGATAGTAGGAAGTGCTGAAAAGTAACTCAATCCCCATTTGATGCCTAAGAGTTCTTTAGAAATAGCATAGAAACTTTAGGTTTCGATTCGACACTATATCCCTAGGCACTCCATGCAAGTGGATGATCTCTTGCAAAAATAGAAAAGCAATAGCTAAAGCATCACTAGTTTTAGTACAAGGCATAAAGTGTGCCATCTTGCTAAATCTGTCCACAACAACCATTACTGAATCTTTGCTTCAAGTAGTTCGAGGTGATCGGGGGACAAAATCCATGCTTAAATCAACCCAGGGTCTGGTCAGGACAAGTAGAGGCATCTCTCTTCCTTGTTCAGCTCAACTTTTGGCCTTCTTGTAAGTTGCATAGCTCTCAATAATACGATGCCCATCTTGCCTCATATTAGGCCAAAAGAATTGTTCATTCAACAATTCGTAGGTTCTTTTCTCCCCAAAATGTCTAGAGAGTCATCTAGTATGAGCTTCTCTCACTAACAGCTCTCTAGTGGAATGGGTTGGTATACAGAGTTTGGCACTTTGAAATAAGTAACCTTCCTCCAGATGATATTAATCTACCATCCTCCTTTCTTCACAATGCTCATATATTGGACCAAAATGAGGGTCTCAAGGGTATTGTTCTTTGATGCTTACAAACCCTAATAGCTTGATTTGCAGTTCAGTAAGAAAAGTGTGCCTTCTTGATAAGGTGTCAACAAAGACGTTGGTCTTACTTTACTTGTACTTGATTACAAAATTAAATCATTCCAAGAATTATATCCATTGGGTCTGCCTCTTTGAAAGTTTGGCTTGGCCTTACAGGTATCTCAAAGATTTATGATTGGTGTGTATGATAAACTCTCTTAGTGGAAAATAATGTTGCCACACTTGGTGTACTCGAATTAATGCTAGGAGTCTTTGTCATACATGAAGTAATTCAATTGTGGTTCTCTCAGTTTTTCATTGTGATAGGCAACAGGTTGGCCTTCTTATATCAACACAGCTCTTATGTCCACACCTAATGAATTACATTCAAGTTCAAATATCTTCTCAAAGTCAAGTAGAGCCAATATAGGCACAGAAGACAACCTCTTCGTCACCTTAGCGAAACTTCTCTCTTCTTTCTCTCCCCATTTGAATTCTACGTTCTTTTTCGTCAGTTCGGTGAGTAATGCAACAATGGTATTGAATCCTCGAATGAAACATCAGTAAAAGGAAGCTAAACCATGGAAGCTCCTCACATCGGCACAAGTGGTTAGGGGTGGCCAATCAATAATAGCTTAAATCTTCTCATCATTGACTCATAAACCTACTCCACCAACTACCTATCCCAAGAAAACCACTTCCTCTTAATAGAAACAATATTTTTTCAAGTTTCCAAATAGTTTCTCAGCTCAAAGTACATCAAATACAGCTTGGAGATGGTCGGTATGGCTTTGTAGGTTAATATTGTACATAAGGATGTCATCAAAGTAGACCACAACAAAATTTCCAATCAAATTCCATAATATAAGATTCATTAATCTCATGAAAGTACTCGGGGTGTTGGATAAGCCAAAGTGCATCACCAACCACTCATAAAGACCATGTCAAGTTTTAAATGTAGTCTTCCATTAATCTGCTAGCCTTATTTGAATTTGATAGTAGTTAGACTTTAGATCAATTTTGTTGAAAATTCTAGCACCATTCAGTTCGTCAAGCATATCATCTAACCTCGAGTCGGGTACCTATACTTGATCATTATTTTGTTAACAGCTTTGCTATTTATACATGTACACCAAGTACCATCCTTTTTCGGTACAAGTAGAGTCGATATAGCATAAGGGCTAAGGATCTCCCTTACATAACCCTTCTTTAGTAACTCATTGACTTCTCTCTATAGTTTAGCTACTTGCTTTAGATTCATTTGATAAGCAAGCCTATTAGGGAGGGCAGCGCTAAGCATTAGGTCAATACAATGCTCAATCCCTTGAAAAGGTAGTAGTCCTTTAAGCAGCTATTCAGGGAATAGGTTGGTATATTCATCAAGTAGCTCTTGGATCTCGTTTGATAACATGACTTACTCCTTCAATTCTAACAATCTTCTTACTAACAAAAAGGTCGGCTTATCTAATTGGATAACCTCTTTGAGCTCAGATGAACTAAGAACCAAGGTCTTATTAGATCCTTGGGCTATCTTAGCCTGTAACTTGCTTACTTGATTAGGAGTTATAGGATTCAAGATGATCTTCCTCCTATCTTTCTCAAATCAATATGTGTTCTTAAATCCATCATGTATAACCTTTTGATCAAACAGCCAAGGTCGGTTTAATAACACATGAGACGCACACATAGGTAACACATCACAAAGAGTCTCATTAGAATAATTCTCAATCAAGATTGGTAGCAACACTTGCTGAGCGACATGTATTGCTCCCTTTTCGTTGAACCAATGGAGTTTGTACGGTTTCGAATGTGAAAGGGTTGGCAACTTGTGCTTTCAAACTAGGTTAGCATATACAATATTTGTGCAACTCCCATTGTCTAAAATGAGTGCATACACTCGTTCGTTTACCTAACAAGTGATATGAAATAAGTTTTTTCATTATTCCTCTTCGATAGATGGTTCAATACTTATTGCTCATCTGACAACTAAGGTCAACTTATCCAGGTCTTCAATAAATACATCCTCTTCAACAAGTTCCTTATTACTCTCACTATTTTACTCCGATTCCTTTTTTTCTTCAAGCTCCTCATTTGTACTATCCACTTTAACCCTCGGAGCATCACCTTTGATGACCATGGTTTGTCTGTTTGGACATTGGGCAGCTATGTACCTGAATCCCTAGCACTTAAAACACTTGATTTAGCTAGTTTTTTTGCCTTAATTGTTGTCCTTGCTTAAATTTCCTCTTTTGTGCTTATTGTCAATAGGTCCGCTCTTACATTCAGTTATGATGTTTGTCCACCCATTGGGCTCAGTGCTCTATTAAGTTGAGTGACTGCCTTAAGCAGTTTGGCTGGGTTAGATACGTCAGTTCATTGAAGGTTGGATCAACCTATTCCTCCTCTATCTCTCTACTTGTTAAGCAATTCTTATAGCCTCATCCAGAGTAACAAAATGTTGTAGCTCTATTACATCTTGGATCTCTACTCTCAACCCAGTTAAGAATTTAGATACTATATGGGTTGAGGGTTTACTAAGCTCATATTGGATCATAAACATTTGAAATTCTCGAACATACTCATCAATAGTATGGTTCCCTTACTTTAGTTCTTGGAGTTAAGCAAAAATAACCTGTAGATAGGTTTCTAACACAAATTTGGCTCTAAGGACTTTTTTTTATCTTAGGCCAAGTGCGAACCTCTCGATATCCATCCTGTCTTTGCATGGTCCAAAAATTTCTCCACTACATTGCAACATACCTTAAGAATTCTATAGAAGCAGTTCTCACCTCATCATAGTCTTCATATTGATAGTAGTCAAAGACTTGTTCTACCTTCTCTTCTTAATCAAGGTAGTCATTAGCATCTCCAGAACCATTGAAGCTTGGAATCTGAAGCTTCACACGGTCAGTAGCTCAGGGTGCATGTGTTCTCTCTTCTACTGCATTGTACTCCTCCTCATTTTCCTCATTTACTTCACCCACGTCTATCCTCCACCTTAGTCTTGCCGAGTTGGGAATTGCCTTTAGGTAGGTTAAGCATTATGGGCTATGACACTAACTTTGGGAGTAGCTTGAGGGGCACTATAGATGACTTCAACAAATTAGGAAGCTAATAAATGAACAACTTGATTCAAATTAGCTATTAAGTGAGTCACTTCATCAAACTACTCGTTGAAACTTCTAAGGGTGTTTTGGGGTTATTGGCTACGGTAGACAACACCATTGCTGTTGTTCTCCAATTTTGGCATTTACATTTGAATTAGTCATCTTTTTTCAACTTAATCTTGTTCCTATAGCAAAATCTAACAACATTTAGATTCTCACTATTCCCTAGAAACAATGTACACTATCTCCACTCAACTAACTTGCTCATACACTTCTTCACACGAATACCTAAGTCTAAGTAGACTCTACCACAGATTACTAGTATGACAACAATTTTGAAGAACGAAAATGCCCAGTTAGTGCTTGCTTTGTTTCCAAAGGTTCAAAATAAAGTAAGATAGAGTACTACATAACAACTGTTATAAAGAATAGTGATACTATAACTACTCTTTGTCAAACATTGTAACTAGCTCTCTTATAATCTCACAAATAATAGTACGTATTCTACATACACTACCATGGGAGAATTCCAATGTAATATGACAATAACACAGCATAAGAGTAACTTACCTAATATAAGCCTATATTCTAATATCAAGATGATACGTCACTCTAAGGACAGACAAAGGCAACGTTATTAAGGTGGGTCCAAACTCATAGAAAGCTCGAAATGTAGGGTGATAAACTCGTGAAATAAAAGAGAACAAGCTAAACCCACAAACCATTTTCAGGATATGATGCACTAAGGAACCTCTGTAGACTTACGAACTAATAGCTTAGTGAGGTCACTCACTAATAGGAATCAACTCCTCAAACCAGTCATATACAATCATGCTAGAAGACTATAAGGACTTACATGAAAAATACTAGCTCGAAACCCCATTCAAGACGAGGATTCCTACCTTGACCTTTGCCTTCCATATTTCTGCTAACCTGAATATTGAGCTCTAGTAAGGACTGACATAATTCCAGAGATTCCAAGTAGAAATGCTGACCTGCTGAGCAAGCCCCATTCATTACCAAGCTCATACCATAATCCAGTTAGCTTTTAAGCCAACTAGTGTCAAACCTCCGTTCGAGTCAAGCTGCAAGTGCCTAACTTGAAGAAGATCTAAACATCCTGTAGTGATTGAACTCTCATTTGAACTAGATCAGGTTTGCTCTAACTGATTACTCTTTCTTTTGACTTCATTAGAATTGTATTATACTAAGGTCGAGCCACCTTAAGGTACACTTCAATAAGACCAATTGCATTCTAGACTGCCAACTACCATATGACACGTGTCTTTTAGCACAACATTTCAAAAGGATTCCTTACCTTTTCTACATGGGATATTCTTTGTCCTTTTTACACTTTTTAGTATATTTCGCATATTTCATTTGTAAATTACCGTTTTGTCTTTTCCATGTATGCCTTATAAACCTAGTGAGGTTAGTATATAAACCCCATCTACTTGTACATGGATAACATAACATTGCATTATTGATTATCATGAGTTTCCTTTCCTAAGTAACCTTAGTGTTCTTGTTTATTTCTTAACTCTTATCTATTTCCTTTAGCAAGGAGTAGTAGTGAGTGACCTTATAGTTCGAACTGATGAGTTACATTGGATTGGTAGCTGCTTAGATTTGCTAATCGCCCTTTTTGTTTTCTTTCATTTCCTCTTCATGTATACGACCCCGAAGACACATCACTCGCTACCTAGCCTTGCTCAAGGGATAGGATAAGAGTAAGACAATAAGCTTAGAACTTTACACAAAAGGAATGTAGTATATTTGTTAATGTCAAGATGATCATTGTGGTTGCTTATAAGAGAGTATTTATATTCGAAACATTAATGCAACCTACTAAATATGGAAAAGACTAAAAGGGAATTGTTTAAATTAAGTAAGATACAAGAAATAGATAAGGGTATAAAAGAAATTGCAGAAAATGGAAGCTTCTTTAGCAAATTCTTTCAAGCAAGAGTATAGTACCTCGCCTAGATGGTTTGCTACATGCCATCCTCAAGTTAAGGATATAGTGAAGTCAACCTATTTTGACTATAACAAATCTCAATATACAAATGGAATCATCATATTTCTCTTTTTTGATAATAGATATCACTTGTCAATGCTTTACAACATGGGCCTGCTAAGGAGTATCACCTTTCAATTATGCCCAAGACATTACATAATCCAATTCATGACTACATCATTACACTTAAGTGAATTCATCAAAATCTATGGGGTATCATGGAGATCTTCTTGAGTGTTCACATCTTACTATCAACATATAATCTTTTTGCTAAACGCTGTCTTTGCCCCATCCCAATTTCCTAGTCTTATCATTCTTTGTCTTCTATCACTTGTAACTTAGGGATGCACAAACAGACATCCCCTTAGCTCTTTGTGAGCTAAATGAGAGTGAATAAACATAAATAAGGTACGACAAGTCCAATAATAATAATTGATCTAATACTTAGAAATTTCACATGTAACAAAAATTATGCAGCTAAGTTAGCTTTTGTAAACATTTTCAATAAATAACAACACAATAGAGATCAGATATTTTCAGCCATGATGCATAAATGTCCAACCTAGAAATCAATACAAAGAATATATGCCATGCTTGTTGATAATTTCCTATTTATATATATTTTATATAGTGCTTTTTGGTAAATTTCTTTGAATTTTGAGTTTATTTTTAGAAAATGATACTTAATTGATTAAAACCTTGTTTTCCAGGTTTTAGAATGATCTATGAAAGAAAACGAGAACATGGAAACAAGTTTCACTCAATTCGGAGCTAAAATAAAAAAGTTATAAAGTTTTAAAGATTGACATAATCAAATGATATGACCTTATCATTTGTAGTGAAGAATTAAGCAATTTTTAAAGATAGTCAAAAAGTGACATGACCTAGGGATACGATTGTATCCTCGGGTCGTGCCATTTGCAAGCATACATGGAGTTGATAATTTTTTCAAAAGCTTAGAGAGTAAAATGGCATAGTGACACGGTTGTGTTGATGGCAACAAAACCCTAATTTTGAATTGCTTATTTAAAGCTTCTTTGAGGGTTTTATGATAGAACTAATTTTGCATTTTCTTTGGTGAAGTATATGAAAAGAAGTCGTTTACAGGATTTGATCAACATTGATCCCGAGATTGAGAGGACAACTTTGCAAAATTTGAGGCAATTGACTGTTAAGGAGATAGTAGAGGAAATAAACCAAGGATCTCCTATTTGAATTAAAGACGATGCTGAGTTAATCGAGGGTAAAGTAAAGGATTTAGTAGTAGAGCACAAATTTGATCATGAGAGCTTGCCCGATGACAACATAGCCAACAATAAGGGATAAAATAGAACCATGTCAACTTCTCTCGGCCATATTTGACTGGTACTCAATTGAGCATTAATTGACTAGTTGTTGCAACCAACAACTTCGAGATCAAGGTAAACATTATTCAGATGGTGTAACAATTTGTATATTTTGACAGCCTACAAGATGAAGACCCCAATGCACATATTTCCAGCTTTTTGGAAATATGTGACACGTTTAAGATTAATGAGGCAACTAACGATGCCATCCGGTTGTACCTCTTTCCATTTTCTCTACGTGGTTGAGCTAAGCAATGGTTAAATTCCTTAGCAAGGAATTCGATCATAACATGAAAAGAACTAGTGGAAAAATTCTTGGAGAAGTATTTTCTGTCCGCTAAAATTGCAAAGCCCAGAGTTGACATCTCTTCTTTTGCCCAGATAGAGGGTAAGACCTTATATGATACCTAGGAGCGCTATAAGGACCTGCTAAGGTGGTGTCCACACCACAACCTCCCCCTTTAGATGGAGATCTAAACTTTTTACAATGGTCTCAACCCCTCTATAAGGCAAATGATAGATGCAGCAGTTGGAGATATACTCAATACCAAGACACCCGAGGAAGTTCAGGTTTTGATAGAAGGAATGGCCATGAATAACTACCAGTGGGAAAACCTTAGAGGAAAGCAAAAAGTCACAGGTGTTTTTGAGTTCAACGTTGTTCAGTCTTTAGCTACTCAAGTAAGAGTGTTGAGTAAGAAGATTAAATCAGTCTTAGCTGGTTTGCAATAACTGTAGTTCAACCTTAACAACTTCTGCTAAGAGGGGTTTATAGGTAGTGAATAGACGGAACGAGTTGATTTTCGAGGCAAACCCTTAAGACCTTAATATAATCCTTACAGCAACACCTATAACCCAGGGTGGAGAGATCACTCTAATCTTTCATGGGGAGGTCAGAATCTGAGTCAAGGCCAGTAGTAGAAGGTAAGGAACTAGTCCCAGCAAAGATCAAGCTTACCTCTACCTGGATTTCAACAACCTGTAGCTTCCCCACTTACTTTAGAGAAGAAGTTGGAAAGTCTCTTGGAAAAATAAATTCAATCTAATGAGGCATGAATGCAACAAACAGAGGCCCAAATGCAATAAATAAAGGCCTCTTTAAGAAACCAAAAAGCTTCCATCCATAACCTTGAGAATCAGATTGGTTAGATTGCTAGAATTTTGAACAAGAGACAACAAGAATCATTGCCTAGGAACATTGAAACAAATCTTAGAGAGCATGCCGATGCAGTGACTTTGAGAAGTGGTAGAGAGCTATAAGTTGAGAAGAATGATGGAAGGAAAGTAATAGAGAAAGAAGTGGAAGTCAAGGGCAAGGAAGACATAAAGTCGCCAAAATCAAGAGAGAATAGGGAACCGCCAAAATTGAAGGAGTATAAGCTACCCATCCCTTATCCACAGTGACTTAGATAAGATTACCCTGATCCAAACAAGCAATTCGATAAATTCCTCCATCATTTTAAGTAACTACAATTGAACTTATCTCTTGTTGATGTTTTATTGTAGATGCCGAAATACATAAAGTTCTTAAAGGATCTTTTGTCGAACAAGAGGAAGTTGGAGGATCTTTCAATTGTCACACTTAATAAGGAGTGCTTCACACTACTCTAGAAAAAGCTACCAAAGAAATTAACAGATCTAGGGAGTTTTACTCTTTCTTAGGTGCTTGAAAACTTGCATGTAGATAATGCTTTAGCCGATTTAGAAGCTAGTATTAATTTGATGCCATACAAATTATTCAAAAAGCTAGGGTTACAAGAACCTAAATCGACACGCATGTGCATTCAATTAGCTGATAGGTTTACTGCATACCTTAGAGGCATCATAAATGTGTTTTGGTGTGAGTTGATAAGTTTATTTTCCTATTGACTTTGTCATTCTTGATATAGATGAGGATCATGAAGTTCCATTAATCCTAGCTAGACCCTTCCTAGCTACTACTAAGGCTGTGTTTGATGTTAGTGAACGTAAGCTCATCTCAAGGGTTAAAGATGCAAACATTGTTTTCCAAAATCAAGATTCAATGCACAAGACCCTTAACTCAAAGGGTACAAGCTATAATGCAGATTCTACTAATGTTGTTGTTGCTAAATGTTTACAAGAAACACTTGTCAAAGAACCGGTGAACCATTACTTGGAAAAGGGAGATGGAGAGATGGTGAGATGGTGAAAACCCTTAACCAGCCTAAGGTTATAGCTCAATTGGAAGCTAATGAGTCTAATATGGTGAATCGTACAGCAATAGAGTTGGAAACCAGAATGGATATTTGGGGTTCAAGTGGGTATGAAGAACATGAAGTAAAATGGAGGTTTTGACTATGAATGTGTATGAATATCATGCACCAAGACACAAACATAGTCAAGGGTCGAGCTCGAAATAGGGTCGATACAACTCACGAACACCATGTATCACTCGGGTTTCAAATGAAAGGTTAAATATGACACACTAACTCACTCAAATGAAGGGGTTCACCACAATCTTAAGAACAAAATTGATAAGAACATAAGAAGGATTAGATAGTTAGTTAACACTCAGTAATCCGACAATGCTAGCTTTAAAAGCTCAAGAATGACTTTGCTCGAAAAGAGGAAAGTTCTAAGTGTGGGTATGTTCTTCACTTTCTAATTGTTCTCCTCTACTAATTACAAATGTTGTTATTTATAGCAAGTCTTAAAACCCTAGTAGTAAAGTAGTAAATAATGTACAAGGCCTTAAACCCTGAAGAATGGGCTCAAAATTAAAAATGAAGAAAATATGTACAAGAATACAAAACTGTAAATTTAATAGAAGAAGTCGGCATGTAGTCATTCAACAATTAGATGTTCGTGTCTGAGGAGGGGTTTTTGAAGTCTCATAGTGCCCGGCCAAAACACCCAAAAGGTCGACCTATAATTGTCGAGTACTAGAATTAGTTGGCACTTGTCTCCCCATGCTATGCTTAGTGGATCTTTGGCCTTAGGTCCCTAACCGTATAGTCTCTCGGCTTCTCGGCAAACAACAGACTTAATGCCGAGTGGCTCCCTTTCTTCCTTTTGATCTTCTAGTATTAGCTCGGCTTCGGTATTGAATAATTTGGCCTTGGGTTAGAATAAGTCGACTTTAGCTTCTGGAAGGTCGACGTCGGCTTGGGATAGTTTAGCCTCGACTTGGGGATAGTCGTAAACTGATTCTTATCAGTGAAGAAGGGGCTTGAACAATTTTATAGACCAAGGGATGGAAAGTTAGAGCCTTTCAAAATAAAACCATCAAGATCAGAGTGGAAACACTCAAAAGATCGATTGGAACTTGCTTTTGTAGTGAGGAGCTCAAAGCTACCATTGATTACTCCATTTAAGTGAAAAGTAGACAAAAAGAAGAAACTCAAGCAACACGAGTTTGATGAGTGGCTTGATAAGAAGAAAGTCGGTGGAAGCCACATACTTAGAAAAGAGAAGTTGTGAGACTAATGGAGAAAGGGTAAAGCTATTGTTGTATGGTGAATACAAAAGCAAGGTAAGGAAGGAGATCCATCTCCACCTGAATTAAGGCAAGTTAGTTATGCATTCTATCGAGCTATTGATGTTAAATATGGAGCTCTTGGGAGGCCACTTAAGATGGTAAGTTACTTTATCAATTCTCTTTATTTATTTTAGTACTTTAGTATTTTTTATTACTTGTTTTATCTATTTCATGCATTAGATTAGACAATTTAAAAAAAAAACTCGTATATAGAAAGTTACACAACCGGGAGATACAACTATGCCCCTGAGTTGTGTCGTTTCTAGGTGTCCTTGTTGCGTAACCTACAGTGAGTTACAAGATTAAGAGACACAATTGTGTCTTTTAGTCATGTCGTTCCCAGACTCCAACTTCACCTTGCATACAGAAAGTTACATGACTAAGAGATATGATTGTGTCTCCTAGTCATGTTGTACGACTTATTTAAAAAAGTGAACTTAGCCTCTCTCTCTCACTTCCTCATTTCAAGTACACCACGAATAGAGAACACATACTACATTTTGCTCTTTCTTTCTCTTCCCATGCCTATACACTTGAATAACCAACACATACACATTTCTACTTGTACGTTCTTGCATTAGAAAGGGAATCTTTACTCTTTTTATCACACTTAAACTTCACTTCAAGAACAAGGTAAGTTCTTCGATCTCCACTCATTTCATGCTTATTCGAATATTAAGTGCCATTCATTCATGTAATTGCAAGAATTGGTAATTAAGTATGCTTAGAATTTCTAGAATTTCTTGTGTAATAATAGTTGCGAGGATTGCATAAAGTATTTCTCAAGAATACAACTACATCATGTACACATAACATGCGCTTGATAAAAGTCTTAAATGAGTTATAGTGTCATTTCTTTCGGACTTGATTATGGTTTTAGTATTGTTCTTTTGTTCTAAGTGTAGGGAAACTTTTGGTTAACAAAATAGTGATTTGAATTTTCTTTTCTTTTGAATAGGACCATGGTACTATGAACTCCACTTCAAGTTTGGAAGAAGAAGTGGATGAGGAAGAGGAGGAGGATGAAGAATACAAAGTGAATGAGAATGATTTCATGGATGATGCCTCCGATTAGGAGGATTGTAGAGTCAATGGGGCTACTTGATATCTTTTCTTTTCTTAATTTGTCTATATTGGTTATTAGTGCTTTTGTTTTCTTAATTTTATTTGATTTTCTTTTCTTTGTGTTTAGTGAGTCATGTTGTGAAGCAGTGGTCTTGGAACTCTGAAGCTCATTTTGAAATTTTGTTGCAAAGTATTGGAAATGGAACTTGGAAGCTCTATTTGGAGATGGTCTTTAGACATTATAATTTCACACTTCTTGCATTGATGAATTGTGCCAATCAAATTTTAGGGGAGTATTAGTTTTCTTTTTCTTAATTTCAATCTTCTTATCCCATATGTGTTTGGTTAATATATTTTCCATTGATTGACTTATTTCGTACATTGAGGACAATGTACGGTTTTAAGTGTGGAGAAGAGGATATAGAAACTATTGAGGAGACCAATTTTTTTAGCATTTAACTTAATTATTTTAGTTGACTGGCAAATATTTGAAGAATTGGAAATTTTCAATAAATTGTAATGAATGATTGAAAACTTGATCTTTGATGAATGAATTACATGATATCAAAGTTGATAGGTGAAATCTTTGTAGAGTAAAGTTATAGGTTATTTAGCCTAGGATTTTATGACTTAGAATTAGAGCAACATCACTAGTTTCACTAGTTAGGAATTAGTCATGATTATTTTCGAGCTTGCTTTGATATATACTTTTGTCTTAGAAATCTTTAAAGCCTTATAATTGTTAGTAAATAAATAGATAAAATTTGTCTTTTGAGAAACTCTTGAAAACTTGAAGTAGTTAAAGGTATAAAGGAATAATAATTGCATGAGTAGTCAATTACAAAAAGGAAAAATTGGTAAGAATTCACCTCGGTCCCTTAGAAGAGCAAGGTTGAATTCCATTATCAATGTTAAAGTAAACTTAAAGAATGAATTTGTATGGATCGGCCTTAGTCCCTCAAAAGAGTAAGGTTTTTTTCCCATTACCAATATGAAGGCCGAGTTGATATGGATCGATCTTGGTCCATCAGAAGAGCGAGATCCTTTCCCGTTGCCAACACAATCGTCCTTAAATAATGCATTTAATTAATAATACAAAGGGGATAATTAGAGAATGAGTGGATATAGTATGTGTTTACTTTGAATTATGATGCTTAATGAGATTAAAGAGAGAGTTGTATACATTTTAGCTAGGTAGGTTGAAATTTTTATGATTTTTTCTTGATTGGAGAGATGTTAAATTTGATCTTACGTACGGGAATCTTTGATTAAATGACCTGGGTAAACTTTAATTTACATGGATTAGCTTGTGAACTCTGGCATTTTGCGTTCTTTGAACATTGAAAAAGAGATTAAGTATTAGGAGTTAAGGAAGTTGTTAAAAGTTTTTTAGTGCATTTGCAAGTTATTTTTTTTGGATTATTTTCTGGGTTAAGTGTTTATTTTTAGCTAGATTTCTAGCTAGCGATAATTTTTCAATAAAGAATTCTTGTCCCAATTTTTCTTTGATTTATTTGCTTGAAGACAAGCAAATTTTTAAGTGTAAGAAAGTTTGATAAGTTCCTATTTGTATATATTTTATATAATGATTTTTGGTAAACTTGCCTTGAACTTTGAGTTTATTTTTAGAAAATGATACTTAATTCAGTAAAACCTTCTTTTCTAGGTTTTGGAACAATCTATGGAAGAAAATGAGAAAATAGAAACAAGTTCCACTTAATTCAAAGCTAAAATGAGGAATTTATGGAGTTTTGAAAATTGACGTGATCAAACAACATGACTCTGTCATTTGCAGTGAAGAATTAAGTAATTTTCAAAGATGGCTAGAAAGTGACATGACCCAGGGACACAATCATATCCCTAGATCGTATCGTTTGCAAGCATGCACATAGTTAATAATTTTTCAAAGACATAAGAGTAATACGACCCAGTGAAATGGTGATGTCATTAAGTCGTGTCAATGGTAGTGAAACCCTAATTTTGAATCACCTATTTAAACCTTCTTTAAAGGTTTTGTGACATAACTTAAGCATAACTTTTTGAGAGATTTTTAAGACCCAAACACCCAAGAGAGCAAGGAACTTCAAGACATCAAGATTTAGATTTTTACTTTAATCCATGATTTATTCTTCTACCTCTTTTTTTTTTAGATTTTATGTAAGTAGAAAGTAGATCCTTTGTATCTAGGTCTTGTGAAACCTAAATCTATGCATGTGACATTAATTTTATTAGATCTAATAAATTCTTTACTTTGTCTTAATTCCACTAGGTGTATTTAACGCTTTAGATTATTATTTTTGTAGGTAATGATCTAAAATCTAATATTTTATAAGAGAATCGAGAGATTTCTTATAAAATTAGATCTAGGCATAGTTGATAGAGATTATTACAAGATTAGAGATAATTTGCAAGATCTTTCAGAAATTTTGATTTTTATTATAGAGAATTTGTTGTTTAATAATGTGATCTTAGGTTATACTATTGAGAAGAGATTTTAATAGGTAATTTTAAGATTATGGTTAATTGACTTGAGAAAGTGATTGGCTTTAATAGAGAATTCTTTTGAACAAGGAAGATTAAAGAAGAGATTAGATTATCCTTAAAGAAAATCATATGTTAAATCTAAGGGAAACAAAGATCTATATATAGTTTTCGAATCTTGAGTTAATCTATACTTTTATTGCTTTCTTATTTAAGTTTTTAATAACCATTAATTAGTTGATTAATTTAGTAAGTTGCTACAATTTAATTTAAGTTCTTTAAATTCTTGAACTCAAATTTGCTAGTTAGATAATAGAGATTTAGTGAGTATTAATAGTTAAAGTCCTTGAAGGATCGACACTTAGACTTAATTTGTTACTACAATTTGATAGGTATACTTGCCTCATATCACTTGTGCACATGAACAAATGTACCGGTATCAATATCCTGATCCAAACTAGGGTAACTTGAAGTTGCTAAGGGATCTTTGAATAATTCAAGCCTAGGGCTACAATAAGTAGCCAAAGATTCCAACTTAGCTGAAACCACATGTAGTAGCTGGAAATACCCAGTACGTAGTTGGCTTAGCTAAAGCCACAAAAAGTGGCTTGAAAAACTTAGCATATAGCTAGCTTAGTTGAATCATATAAAGTGGCTAGAATGATTAAGGAGTTGATAAGCTCTAAATTGATTATATTTTATTTGATGATTTTTCATGATTTTCCGTTGAATTTTGAGTTCATTTTTATAAAATGATACTGAATTGAGTAAAATCTTGATTTCTAAGTTTTAAAATGATCTACATGAGAAAATGAGAAGATAGAAATAAGTTTCACACAAATTGGAGCTAAAATGAACAATTTATGAAAGTTTGAAAATTGATACAACCAAAAAACATTGCTATGTCGTTTCCATGCGATTTTGGACCAAATTTCACTAACCATAGCTAGTTACATGATCTAAGGACATGGTCATGTCCTTAGTCATGTCATTTGCAGATTATAAAAAGAGAAAAGAAAAGAAAAGAAGTCGTTCACAGTCGATTACATGACCAGGGGACACGATTGTGTCCTCGATGGTGTGTTTTGTAGCAAATAGTATTTTACACAATGTCTATATAAAGCTTCTTTAGAGTTTTCACATGGGACTTTCGATATGACTTTTTGAGAGCTTTTCAAGAACAAAACACTCAAGAGATCATAGTGCATCAAAACATTAAGATCTCAAGATTCAAGAACCGTAAACTCATAATTTATTTCTTCTATCTTTCTTTAGTTTTTATTAAAGATCATTCTTTTATCATGAGTAGAGAGTAGAATTTTTTGTATCTAGTCTTATGAAATCTAGATCTCACATGTGACGCTTGGTTTTTATTAAATCTAATGAAGATCTTTGTTCTTCTTGAATCAACTATGTGTGCTTGCATGTTTTAGATTGATAATTCTGTAGGTTATTAATTCAAATATGATATTGTATAAGAAGATTGAGAGATTTCTTGTATAATTAGATCCAGTATAGTTTATGAGAGTTTGTTCAATGTTAGAGATGAATTGCATGCTTCTTCCGAATCTATAATATTATCTTTAAGAGAATTCATTGCATGTTAATGAAATCTCAAATTATATAATGGGGAAGAGATTCTATTAGGTAATCTAAAGATGAGGGCTAATAAGCTTGTAGAACTTATTAACTTTAAAAGAGAATTCTCCCGGTGAAGGAAAATTAAAGATTGAATTTGATTATCTTTAATGAAGGTTGTATTGTAGATCTAGGGAATTAAGATCTAGGTACGACGTTGAGTCTTGAATTAAATCTTCACAATTTTGCTTTCTTGTTTGGTTCTTAATTATTTGCTTAATTTAATTTGTTGCTTCAATTTTAATTTAAAGAATTGAATTCTTGAAATTGATTTATCGGTTAAATAATAGAGTTAAGGTTAGTATTAGTATTCAGGATCTTTAAAGGATCGACATTCGGACTCATATCCACTTCACTATAATTTAATAGGTGTGCTTGCTTTGCATCAAGTTTTTGGCACCATTGCCAGGGACTTTGATATTAAAAACACTAGTTGCTTTATTAGTTTAACCATTTTTTTCTTTGTTTTTTCGTTATTTTCTTTTGATTGCTTTAAGCTACGACTGATCTTTATATTTCCCCCCTTTGCAATGCATGATAAGAAGCCAATCAAAAGATTTGATTGAAATCAATCTTGAAATTGAGAGGATGGATTTGTGAAATTTACTTGATTTTGCATTCTAATTTATCTTTTCTTTGCATTTGCATATTTTATTTTATCGTTTGTGAATTGGGGTTGAGGATATTTCAATTTACTAATTTGAATTGACTTGGTTGTTAAGATTAATATGGATTACAATTGGTAGAATCAAAGAGATAGCCATTGGAATTCTTCTTGTAGCAATTATGTAGAACCTGTACCAATGGATTATAGGGATATGTGTTGGTATTGCAGGTATCATTATTGTTCTTATCAATGTTTTAATTCTAATACCCAATATACATATCATTCCAATTTCCAGGAAAAGCAACCAAGAGAGAGATATTTAGAGAAAATTCCTATAGATTACTTAGAAAAATATGAAACCAAAGACCCTTGCACTTTTAGCAACCCAATCCATACCTACGCTGCTTTGCCATATTAACCTAGTACATAGGTAGACGAGCGGCCATAACGAAAAACTATGGTGGAGTTGGCTAGTCAATATTAGGAGAAGTATGGCATCTTTAACCTTAGCAGAGTTGCCCCTTTACTACTTTTAACTACCTTATTATACTACTTTAGGTCTTCAAAGAATGAGTCTTTTAACTCTCTTTCAAAGAGTGGTCATTTAGGACACATGAAAGAGTTTATGAGTAATGGAGAGAGTGAGTTGGTGGTTGAAGGAGAAAAGGTGTTGGAAGATCTAGAGGATCTTATCAACTATGAATGTGAAGTAAAGTGTTTTAAGAGTGAAGAGGAGTTAGGGTAGAACATTGGTGTGACCTTTAATTCCCACAATCTAGAAGTGCATCATAACATGAGTGAAGAGTGTGAGAATCCCTTAATCCTAGTTGATAATATTAAAGAAGTTGACAAACAAATTAATCCAATTGATATAGAGCCCTCTTTATTTTCTTATTATAAATCTTTTGAAGGAGAATTAGTGCTTAAGATGGAATGCTTGCAGCTTCCAGGATATGTTGTTAAGTTTGAGGAGATAGCTATTATTAAATCTTCTCCTATTGTTGAAACCACCATTAGTGATTTCGGGGGATTGTAGCCATCCTTAAGTATGTATCTATTGAGAAACAAGTCCCCTACATCTTCTTTAGCTTTATGGAAATGGGATACCTTCCCATGGGACCTCGATGGAGGCAACTCAAGTTATTTATTTGATTATGTAATTTTAATTTTTCATTTATGCACTTAGAAAATTTTAAGTCATTATTCATTTTAGCATTTGCACATTTAATTCAATTTTTGGTTCACTTTGTTTAATTTAATTTAATTTCTTAAACTTATAATTTTATTCTTAAAAAAAAAAGCACGTATAGTCAGTTAGTCCAGAGATAGGGTTGTGTCTCTAACTATATCACTCCTAGGGCAGCCCCCTACGTATTTATACAGTGACTAATACGGTCTAGGGACGTAATCGTATCTTAGATCGTGCCATTCCTAGGTACCTTCATGTTGAAATTTTTGAATGACTACGGTAGGTTACACAACCGCAAGATACAACCATGTCTTGGGTCGTATTGTACCTAGTATTTAAGCCCGCAATAAGTGAGTTCATTCTTGCCTCTCCTTTTGTCTCACACCCACATACAAGCATGGTACTCTCTACCCTATACTCTCTTATGCAAAAACATAAACACACTTCATTTTTTTTTTCCATATTTACACACTACCAAGGATCATCACTACTCCACTTCACTTCAAGACAAAGGTAAGTGCAACAAACACTTGCTTCGATTTTCATCCGAATTAATGACAAAGAAATTGTTTCTTGAGGATGATTCTTGCTTGTGATTTAGAGCTTTCACTTTCTTTTCACTTCTTAGTGATATTTAAGTATATGCATGCATGATCTTGTGGGTTTAAGTAGTTAATCATCATCGACACAATCATGTCGTTTAAAATTGACACTAATCTTTAGGTTAGAAAGACATGGGTTATGATATGATCATGTCACTTGCAGTACATTACTACAGGTGTGTGATTCTTGCATGTTTGAGTTGAATTGTTGAATTTGATTGCTTTATATGTGCTATTCTTCATTCTAGCACTTAGTGCTTTAGTATTTAATCAACATATAAGTGTAATTGATTCATGTCATTGTTAAATTAGGAGTTTAAGCATGCTTGGAATCTCTTTTGTAACAATAGTTGTGAGGATTGCATGAATGATTTCTCAAGAACACAACTACATCGTGCGTGCGTGCATGCATACTAAGTGTTTGATAAAAGTCCTAAATGAGTTATAGTGTCATTTCTTTCACACTTGATTATGGTTTTAGTATAGTTTTTTTTTTTAGTGTGGGGAAACTTTTGGTCAACAAAATAGTGACTTGAATTTTCTTTTCTGTTGAATTGGACCATGGCACTACGAATTAAGCTTTAAGTTCAGAAGAAGAAGTGGATGAGGAAGAGGAGGAGGATGAAGAATACGAAGAGGATAAGGATGAAGTTATGGATGATGTCTTTGACTAGGAGGATGTTGCCGATGAATGGCTGTTTCTTATGTACTTTATTCGATATGGCTGTACTTGCTCCTAGTAAACTTAAGATATTTGCTAGACTACCTTTTATGCTTTCGTGCTTTGTTTTTAGTTTCTGTTACTTTCTTAGTTTTTTTTTTTTTTTCTCTTTTATTTTTTCTTTGTTTGGTGTTTAGTGAAGTTTTGTTGTAAAGTTACAAATATAGATCTTGGAAGCTCTTTATGGAGATAGTCTTTTGGGATTTGGTACTTCATGCTTCTTGACTTGTGAATATATCATTTGATTTGAGGGAATTATTAGTTTTCCTTCCTTACTTTTATATCGTCTTACCAATGATTGTTTTGATTGATATATTTTCCATTATGTGTCACTTGATTTGTACATTGAGGACAATGTACAGTTTTAAGTTTGGGGAAGGAGATATAGAAACCTTTGCTACTTAAGAGACCAATTTTTTTTTTTTTTTTTTTTTTTGCATTTAACCTAATTTTATTGTTTTATTGATTTGCAATTATTTAGAAATTGACAACTTCTGGTGAGTTGAATTAAATGTAATATGAATACTTAATTTTTGATGAATGATTTACATGATGCTAAAACTGATTTGTAAAATCTTAATGAAATAAATTTACGGATTATTTAGCCTAGAATTTTAAGGACTTGGGATTGGAGAAACATTACTAGTTAGGAGTTAGTCATGATTATTTTCGAAACTTGCTTTGATGTATACTTTCCTCTTAGAAAACTTTAGAGCCCTATAATCCTTACTAAACAAATAGATGAAATCTTTTGAGAAATCCCTAAAATCTTGAAATAGTTAGAGGTAGAAAGTGATATCAATTGCATGAATAATTAATAATAATAATAACAATAAAAGCAAAATTGGTAAGAATTCACCTTGGTCCCTCAAAAGAGCGAGGTTAAATTCCATTGCCAATGCTAAAATAGGCTTAAAGAATAAGTTGGAACGGATTGGCATTAGTCCTTCAAAAGAGCAAGGTTCTTTCTTACTACCAATATGAGGGTTAGGTTGGTATGAATTGGTCTTGATTTGTTAGAAGAGCGAGATCCTTTCCCTCTACCAATACAATTGTCCTTAAATAATATACTTAATTAATAATATGAATTCGGAGAATTTGAAATTTTCCTAACGAAAGCATAAACTAAGGGAATAATCAAAGGATGAGTAGATGTAGTATGTGCTTACTCTGAATTATGGCACTTAGTGAAACTGAAGAGAGAGTCATATACATTTTAGTTAGGTGGGTTAAAATCTTTATGACTCTTTTTTGATTGGCAAGACATTAAATCTAATCTTGAGAATGTGAATCCTTGATTAAATGATCTAGGTAAACTTTAATTTACGTAGATTAGCTTTCGAACTTTGGTACTTTGCATCTTTTAGACATTAAGAAAAACATTGAGTATAAGGAGTAAAGGAAGTTGTTTAAAGAAAATTAATTAGAGTTGCACGTTGAATCTTTTTCTAGGTTAAGTGTAAATTTTGGTCATTTTCCTAGTTAATGATAGTTTTTAACTTAAAAATCCTTATTGTAATTTTAATCTATATGCTCAAAAAAACCTAACCTGGCTTAGCATTGTCTCATTTTCAGAAAAACTTGACTCGTAGTCATTTTCGTGCCATGCCATGAATGTACTAGTGATATATCAACACGATACCAAGCATAGTTTTCAAATGTACATTGGGATCTAGCATTTCATGATACTTAGTTGGTCTCATCTTTCTCTTATATAATAACACAATGTCCAAGCTTTATATCAAGTACCATTTAATTATCTTAGTCTTACTTTAATGTTTTGTCATAAACTAAAACCTTGTATCGGGTTCGCTTAAGCAAACACCCTATAAGTTAAGCCATGTCCTAGTGTTTTCCTAGATCTCAGCAACATCCTCATAATCATTAAGTAACACATTCAAGCTCTACAAGTTCAATTAACCAAGTACATAAGCATCACATATTTAGTAGACAACATTATTGTAGAATTTCAATTTTAAGTGTAGGTAACCAAGCACATGATAGTGAACTACACAATTCAAAGCCTAGTGAGTAGACATAAGTTTACTCCTCAAACACAATATCCACTTACTTGAGAGTAGTATCCTTCGCATTGAATAGCATCTTCGAGTTTCTTGTTATTTGGGTAACCTAGAATTGAAAGTTGTATTTTAGTGTCGATCCAAGTTACGTAAACATTTTATTAAAGCTTAAGTATTTAGGTAAGAGTACTTTGGTAGTACTTGGGACCTTCTACAAACCCTTTACATGGTCCTTTTGTTATGATCCTTACCTTCTACACGACTTTCTACATGATCCTTTTTGTTTAGGTTTTTGTTATTTAACCCTCTATATAACCTTCTACATAACCTTAAGGGTCCCAATTAACTTCATTACTTGTACCTTTTACTCAAGATTGGTCTTAGGATTCATTGTTGGGAAAGTTTCTACTCAAGCTTCTATTTATATTTACTTTTAGTTTCTACTTTATGTTTCACCAAGGAACCTTCTACTTGGACACATGTTAGTTTTCTTAATTAGGTCTCTCACTAGAGACCTTCTACAAAAGCTTTTACTGACTATCATACTAAGGCCTTCATAAGGAACCTTCTACAGGGCCAAATAATTCCTAAACTCACTAAAACTCTAAACAACCATTAGGACTTACCAAGTTTTGGACACAACTAGCAGTAAAACCATCCAAAGATCAGATTCTAGATTTGGACAATTTTTCAAAAACTTGTGCATGCTCATTTTCCAACACATGGTCGTTTCAATTTTGTGAAAAAAACATTTTAGCTTGTAAAAATTGTGATAAATCACTCGCTTGACCACTTTTGGCCTCAAAATCACATGTAACTTCATGGAACATCGTTTTAGCACCAAAAATGTGAAAGAAATCAAATTCGGCTAATGATACTTGAAGATCGACCATTTTTCTGAAATTTCCAAATTTAACAGTTTTTGATAAATCAAAATTATCAAAAATTTACTAAGAAAATTTGGGAAAAATTTTAACATAGCTTAATAAATATTATGAGGAGTCTATAGAACAAGTTTTAGCTTGAAACAATATCATTTGCCATTTCAAAAATTAGATAAAAAATTCGCTCGAAATGGCCCATTTCTTAAGAGTGATATATGATCTATGTATATTTTAAAAAATGAACATTTTCCCATGAAATTATACTAAAAATAACCTAGAAATACAAATTTTCATAAGGAAAAATTATAACGGAAAGGATCAACGTTTGGGGATAAGTTCAAATAGGAGATCAACCTTTCATAAAATTGTTCAAATAAGAGATCCATGTAGGATTAATATTTTACAAAGTGGTTCAAATAATTTTATTAAATAACTATTATAAATCCCTTATTTAAACCACTTTTCAAAATGTTGATCTTCTATTTAAACTTTTCAAAATATTGATTCCTTATTTAAACTAAACCCAAACATTGATCCCCCTCCATTGCAATTTTCCCATTTTCATACTTTTCTAAGTTAATTTACTATTTTTAATGAATTATTGGGAACCAGTAAAAATTGAAACTCGCCATCACAAGCTCCGGCCACTGTGCTCCACTAAGGCCTTATTGATCCACCTAAGTGTTGTTTTTTTAGCTTAGTGGTGGTGGTGGTCTCTCATTCCTAGGTGGTCAATTGCCTTAGGTTCCGCGTATGCTTAGATTGCGTGCTATTTTTCGATTAATTTCCTTTAATTTCTAAATAACCTAAATGAGCTCTCTAAATTTTCCTAGAATGAAATCTAACCAAAGATTGTAAAATAAATAGGGTTAGGGTTTTCATATTGGGTTTGGTGGGGGGTAATATTACTAAGTAGTTTCCCTTTGTTTCGCTTGCCAAAACCATGGGTCATCCCTTGTTTTATTTCCAAAACCATGGATTGCCTCTTGTTTGGGTTTCCAAAACTATTTGCAGCTCACTTGTATTAAAATATTATCGATCCATTACTATTTTGTTTCATTCATAAGGAATTGCATAGCAATTTACAAATGAAACTTCTTAACATATTGAAAATTAATACGAGCAATGATTGCCTTCGTTTGAAGGTTGCGAAGTTTGCAATATCTGCTATCATGAACTTCTTCTACAATGAAAGAACCCTCCTATTTTGTAGTAAACTTTGAGGCTGGAAGTCCTTTCCTTACATGCTCAGTTCACCTTGTTTGAACAAGCGTTTCCTCATAAGGCAGTTATAGCAACACTTAGCCTTTGGAGATAGTTGGCCAAGTTATGTTTAACCATATCACATTTCTCATCTGATGCCTTTAAGTCTAGGATTCTGGGCATACTCAGCTCTAATTCGGCATTTAGAGCTAGACAAGCCAATGGCACTAGAACCTTAATCGATACTTGGCCTCTGTGCCATTTACTAAAGAAAATGGCGTTCCTTTGGTAGGTATGCACTTTGAAGTATGATAAGCCCATAATGCCAATGGTAGCTTATCATGCCACTCCTTATTATCATGTACCATTTGACTAAGGACTTTCAGAAGTGTTTTGTTTGTCACTTTGGCTTAACCATTTCCTTTTGGATAATATGGAGTGGGCTTTACGTCATGGATATTGTAAGATTCCAACAACTGCCTAACATGTGAATTGATAAATAGTATCCCATTATTTGTCAACACTCGCCTTGGGATTTTGAATCTACAAATGATAGTCTCTTTCATTAAGGTAGCTACTGCTGGTCCAATCACCTTCTTTAGGGGAATAGCTTTTACCCACTTTGAAAAACATTCGATGCCTACTAGTATCCATATGCATTCTCTATATGTTAGATGTATGGGACCGATTAAATCAAATGCCTAGGTGTGGAATAGCTAAGGAGTTGTGAGACTATGTAGCTCAACTGCTAGAGTGTGAATAGCATTGCCATGGAGTTGGCATAAGATACACTTTTTGGCAAAAGTAAAGGTGTTCATCTCCATAGTCGGCTAATAATAGCCTTTGTTAAGGAGTTAATAATATAGCTTCTTACCACCTTAGTGCTCACCACATTCTCCAAAGTAGAGTTCCTTCAGTATCATCCTAGTTTCAAGTGATGCCACATACCACAAAGGTTGTCCTTAGAAGGAGATCCGATAGAATTTGTTTCCTTGTAAAATGTACTTGTTCACCTTTCTCTTAACTATCCTGACGTCTTAACTACCAGTGGGTAGGACATTGTTTTTAAGAGTTAATATATAGGTGTTGCCAATCTCAAGTAGTTGTAATGAATTTGCCTTCTGCCTCATTAGGCACTAAGGAGCAGTTTATGCAACTCAATTGGAGTTGAGACGCATCTTTACATACTGAGGGCCAATGGTATCCTATGCACTAGATTTGTCAATACAAAGATGGCCCGCCTTTAACACACCATAAATCATGAAATTCTTTGAGTTTCATTTGGGCTTCTTCCATTGAGATACATCGAGATAAGATTCCTTTAGCCCTTCTATAATATGAAACACCATGGATGGATACGAAATTCTTTAGTATTGTAATGGAAGCAACTTTAAGACTTGCTAACTACGCCTTAATAGGTATGCACCAATCATCTTATAACTCCTTATCATGATCAATCAATTGTAAGGCAATATAAGGCATAGTCTTCCTTGTTACTTAGATGCCCAATTCACCATTTGAATCTTGCATCGGGACCTTAGAAGCTAAGGTTGCTAAAGCATCAGCGTTACAATTTGTAGATCATTTAGTGTGCTCGTATCTTACTAATTAGAACTTGGTGACTAATATCTATACTGCAACTCTATATGGAGCGAGTATGGGTTCTTCAACCTAAACTCCCCATTTGCTTGTTTGATGATCAAATTAGACTTGCTTTTGATGCATAAATGAGTCGTACCCACTTATTTAGCCGAAAGCAAACTAAGTAGAAGAGCCTCATATTCAACCTCATTATTCTTACAACGGAAGTCCAATTTATATGCCAAGGGTATTTCCTAGCCAATTAGGGATGCAATACAACTCCAGCTCCCCATTTGGTGCTTCTAGACAAACCATCAAATTGCAAAAACCATTTCTTGCTCATGTCTATCATTAGTGCATCTTTATGAAAATCTTTGGGAATGTCTTGACAAGTATTATTGTTATTTGTTCTTGAGAATTGAGCTAGTAAATCTGCTAGCAGTTGTGACTTGATCTCTTTTAGAGATGACATGGTGGTGTCAAATTCTCCAAGGAGTAGCATCCATTTTGTTATTCTCCAAGATAATGCCGAACGCAATAATAAGTACTTGATGGGGTCAAATTAGTCATGACAATAACGTTATGTGCTAAGAAATAGTAGCTTCAATTATGAGTTACAAATACTAGTGCAAGACAGTATTTCTCTTATGTAGGGTAGTTAACCTCATTACCGTGAAGCGTTTGAATTAAGTAGTACACTGGAGGTTTAATACCATCCACTTCTTATACATTAAGGCTCCAATGGACTTATTTGAAGATATCAGATAAAGAATCATTAGTATCCCCTTTATTCGCATGGTCATGTTTCGTAGGAAAGTCAATATCCCCTTAATCTTTTGGAATGCCTCTTCTTGTAATGGACCCCATTAAAAAAAAAAAAGCTCCTTTTTCATCATTTGATGTAAAGGGAAGGAGATTTTAGTGAGCATAAGGATCGAATATAAGACACTTTACCTATGAATCCCTTCAACTCCTTGTAATTCTTTGGAGATGGTATGGATTGTATGGCTTCAATCTTTACTGGATCAATGTTGATCCCCTTTTTGTGTATAATAAAACCTAGGAACTTTCGAGATGAGACCCCAAAAACACACTTCAATGGGTTTGTATGGAGCTTGTAAATTCAACACTTGTTGAAGACTCATTTCAAGTGAAAAATATGATAAAATGCTCACCATGATTTAATGATCATGTCATCCACATAATCTTCCATTTAAATGTGCATCATGTCATGAAAGATAGTAGTCATTACCCTTTGATAAGTGGCATTTGTATTCTTCAGCCTTAAAGGCATTACAGTATAATAGAAGCTCCTAAAAGGTGTACGAAAAGTTGTGCACTCAGCATCTCTTGGGGCCATTTTAATATGGTTATATTTGCTAAAACCTCCACTAAGGAAAATAATTCATGTCTAACCATCACATCAACCAACATATCAATGCTTGGGAATGGAAACTTGTCCTTTAAGTAAGCTTTATTCAACTTATGGAAATCTATACACACACGTATTTGGCCAATTTTCTTCTTTACAAGCACAATATTAGCTAGCCAAGTTGGGTGCTCTATAGGCTTGATAAAGCCTACTTATAGTAATTTCTCTATTTTAGTTTTAATTTGCACCTCAATCTTTGGACGAAATATACGTTGGGGTTGCTTAGCTAGGTTAACTTTCGATGCAATATTCAACCGGTGCATTGTCAAGCCCAGATCTAATCCTAGCATCTCCTTGTATGTCTAAGTAAAGACATCTCAAAACTCTTAGATAAGATCCACTAAGGGATCCTTTATTTCTTTTGCCAAACCTTTACTAATGAAGATAGATTTGGGCTTTTCTCCTAAGATTGCTAGGTCCAACTCTTCTATTTCTTCAGCCTATAGTTTCATTTGATCTTACAACTGAGGGGGAACAAGTTGGGCTTCTTGTAAGTTTGAGAGGTCGAGGGATGATAATGCCTCCTCTGATCTTGAAGAACGTCATAAGCAATATATGGTTTACCCATTTGCCTGGATGTAACTTTTGATCTTTACATCTTGATTATCTCCCTTTCTCTTCTTTCAACTTCCATAGTCAAGAGATGTCTTTCTCTTCTTGCGGCCCTACTCATGTTCTCAAAAATCTTCTCGTCGTGTTAATGGAATACCAATGGGTTTGTCAATTGTAGTATCACCCTCATTAACGTATTCATCAAAATATTTTGCCTTTATATAATATGAATCTCCCTGTTTAAAGGGGTTTTTGGAAGCAGGTATAAATATATCTTTCCCTTTCTAATTTCCCTTAATATACTGATGCAATGTAGAAGGAACAAGACCATGGTCATGTAACCACTTCGTACGTACCAGCAAATGGTAGGAGACCGAAGCATCCAACACATGGAACTTGGTTGCCTAGTTAATGTGACCAACCTTGAAATCAACATTAAGGAACCCTAAAGATTTAATAAGGGCCTGATTGAAGTCATGAATGCCAATTGGCTTACAAACTAGCTTCCTCATGTCAATTGAAAGTTGCAAAGGGCATTACATTAAGCAATGACCACTAAGTTCACTCTTTACATATAGCGAACGATAATGATTCGGATTGCTTGAGCACATGCCATCATTAGTTAAGACAATAGCGTTCTCATGTGCCTTTGGCATCTTGCGAATCGGTTTCATTGCATTGCATTGTTTAAATTGCTACTCTAAGATTTCTACTAGAGCAATCATTGTAGCAAGTCAAGAATTGTCACCAAATCCCAATAGATCAAAGAAGTTTCTCACATTGGCGATCTTTAGCAAAGCTATTACAGCATGATTACTCGGAGTTGAGTCTACTGCCTTCCCTTTGCTCTCGAGTGTCCCTTCTTGTGGTACACTTTCACATCCATCAATCTTTGGTTAGTCAACTTCCAAGGAAGTTGTTAGGTTATGTGAAATCGTATTAGTAGCTTCCTAATTGTTGTGTACTAGAAGCGGGTTCCCACGTACCATTTTTGTTATCCAACTATGGCTCACCATTGTGGACTTTTTCATTGAAGATTCTCCTTAGTGTCCAACACTACCTTGTTGGGCATCCAACAAACCTATGAAATTGACAAAATTTAGCGTCATTCTTCTCCTGAGTTGTTGGTTCATGTTTAACCCTTAGCAATGTAATTATTCCATCCTTAAGCCAATGATTAAGGACCACGTGTACCTTGTTCATAGGACAAGGGAATAGTAGAATATCTACAACGACGTCTCTTCTAAGCTTCTTACTATCCTTATACCCTCTTCCTTAGGTAGTATTAACAGATGGTTGTCTCTTCTTACTTGGGTTGCTCCTTTGCCTAGCAATGAAATTGTTTATTCATTGCATGTTTTCCACCAACACTGCTGCAAAGGACTTAAGTGATAGATTCTCGAGACACATTGCATATTTGGTGAGCATCCCCTGAATGAAGATTTTGACTAACTCATTCTCATGACAGATGTCTTGAATGTCTAACAAATGCTCTCTAAAATGCCCAATGAAATCCATAAGGTCCTCCTTGGGACATTACCTGTCCCATGTTTGTAATAGTAATACATTCTTGTGTTTTAAAGAATTTCTTTAAGAATAGCTTGTACATAGTCCCCCTTGAATCCATAGAACCTGGGGGAAGGTTAACGTACCGGGTGTACACTTTCTCTATAAGAGATTTGGAGAATTCTTTTAATTTGAGATCATTATCAAGTGCATAGACTTCAGGTGTCTCAATGAATTTGAGAAGGTGGTCCTTAGCAATTCCCTGTTTGCTATTAAACTTCATAAACTTAAGACTTGTATAGTCCTTGGGGTATTGCTTCCCAACAATCCTTTGAGGGTATGGTAACTTCAAGTTGATGATACTTCAAGAAGAAAAGGTTTAAATTTGCTTCAAATATTTGTCAAGATCTTCTTTCATCACATAAGACGAAGAAGTAGGAACAAGATTAACTTCATCTTGGATCATTGGGGTAGTGTTGCGTATCGTAGCTACACCTACGATAATAGGTTGGATATTACATCTAGATGATGATGACCCCTTAGGTTAGGTTCTTGCATCTTCTGCTGCTGAGAGATTTGGATCTGCAGGATTTAGAGGCAACATATGCTGCAATCCTCTTCCTATTATGTACCGTTGTCTTCTATAAGTATTTATAGTGACTGCACCTGTTAAGTGCCCTATTGTGGACATTAGTAACAGTAGTAGCAACATGAGTAAGCCCATTAGCTTGTGTGAGTAATGCAGGAAGAACAGTCGCGGGTTAAACACTTGCAGGGTTAGTAGCAATAACATTTGCCATGCGAGGCATAAATTATGTAAAGGCAGCTAGGAATTGATTGAGGACATGAGTGTTCTCCTGCATGGTACAAACAATTAAAGATGTCTTAGCAGTAGATATTTGTTGTATGTTTACAGGTGTTATGTTATCACTCGATGCTAGAGTTTACTGAGTGATCATGGGATTGGTCTCCCAAACATTGGAAGTTTCCTCTTGTCCATTGGTCTATGACATTTTTTATTGCAAGTGATCTCTCCCCATTGGAGTGGCTAAATAATGTAGGTAGGGTTGCTACTGATGATCGATTATGTGCTATGTGCGTAGTGGTTGATCTTCGAGATCACTTAATCTAATGACACATGTATAGATGTAATGGCAAGATTTGTAAGAAGAGGAACAGGTAGACTTGATCACTCATGTATACGTGTGATAGAAGATGAAGCCTTGCATTTTCTGAATGTTATTGATTCATTCTTCACTAAGTAACTTATTTGATCTTTTGTGGAGTAGTTTCAACAGAGCTTCTATATTTGTCTCAAGTTATCCAATGCTCGGAATGATCCTAAATGAGAGGAGCAGCCTTTTATTTATAAATCTTGGAGTTTAATCTCATACATTGGATTAACCAAAGATGGAAGGTCAAGATCTAACATTGCTGGCAACTGTTGGATTGCCCTGGATGATCCAAAGGCTAAGATTCACTCCTTCCTTCTCATATGGACCATGAGCTTGGGCCTTGGACATGCAAGCAACTCAATTGTATGATGCCTATAATACATTAAATGCAAATGGATAGGCATAAAGCCTAGGGTAGTCACTCCCTAGTTGCGTTGGAAAATCTTACCAACTACAAGCCTTCAAGAGAACCTCGGACAGGATAGGTCACAAGTCACTAACATTAAGGCATGGTCCTGTGCCTATAAATATTCTAAATCATCTCCTAGGCTAAGGAAATACACAAAAACACTTGCATGCTTACTCGCTACTTAACATCCCCATCATTCAAGAATTAAATTAAACATCAGAATGGTCCCACTAGATAATCTCCGGCTATCCTTCTCACTCTATTTGTTTTGCAGATCATAGTAGCTTAGTTTCAAGGATTCATTAGTCTTAAAAAATCTCTACCTTCTTATAAGGACTTGATCGAAACTCCTTCCACTAAGGCATTGTTTGCTCTAGCATGGTATGCTGCACTGTTTTATCCATTAGTATAGTTGCTTTCTGAAAGATCACTCATTTTAGGATTACTCTAGTTTGAGCACGTTTAACTTTGGAGTTTTTATGAACTTTAAGCCACTATAACAAATAGCATCTCGATGATTAGAGTTTCATCTCCTTCTATTAAGAGGCATCACATTCTATCCCCTATGTAGAATTGACGTCCTCATCAGTTTCGTTATATAGGTCTAGGATTATCACTAAGTAGAGAATCTACTCTTTCGACTAGTGAACTGCTTTAATACTACCTTGTAACGACCTGATTGGAGCCCTTTCCGCTTAGGTATTATTTGCTTTAGCATGGTATGTTGTATGATTTTATCCATTGGTGCAACTATTTCCCAAGAAGCTATCCATCTTAGGATTGCTTTAACTTAAGCATGCTTGACTTCAAAATTCCAATGAACTCTAAGTTACTACATCAAAAGTTACCTCGATGATTAGAATTCTATCTCCTTTTATTTAAGGAGTATCACATTTCGATAGAATCTAAGGTCACCAAATACTATTTTTGAAAAGTTAAACCGATAAGGTACGATGGTAGAAAAAGTCTCTAACATTATATACCATAATAAATGTATGCATGTATAAGATAGTGTTTATCAAAAGTTATTAGCCTTTATGTCTTCAAGATTCATATGGTTAATTTCGAGTAATAAAGGTGTTTGACAAAATTTTATCCCCTATGAATTCTTCTAAATGGTTTATCTTAAAAATAACATATTAGCCACTTTGTTTACTAAATAAAAACATCCTTTTAAGTCAAAACCTTTTGAAATATATAAAAAAAGGGTAAATTATGTTGGAGGGTATCAACATGTAAGATAAATTCAAACAAGAGATCAACATTTTAAGAAATTCAAATAAGATATCAATATTTTAAAAAGTTTAAATAAAGAATCAATGTTTCAAAAAATTCAAATAAGAGATCAATTTTTAGTACTTGATTAAAATAGAGGATTTCGTTATAATATCATTATAATGTTGTTAAAGTATAATAAAGGGGGTTGTTAACTTGGTGCTTACATGATGCTGATATGTCACTTATATGTCAATATTATTACAAATTTAAAAAAGAAAAACGAAAGCTAATAAAAAATAAAAACTATTTAGAAGTAGAAAAAATAAGACAAAAGGAAGAAAAAAAAGCTTTAGAATTTGAAAAACTAAACTAATAAATTATATATATAATTAATTCTATTAATGAGAAATTAAAAAACCAATATAAATTAGCAAAATAAAAGAATATTATATAGTTATCTTATTTTTTTATAATATAATTTTTTTCTTATTTTTCTAATTTATATTGGTTCTTTAATTTCTCATTAATTGAATTAATTATCTATATAATTTTATCAGCTTAGTTTTTCAAATTCTGTAGTTTTTTTTTTCCTTTTGTCCATTTTTTTAACTCTTATATATTTTTTATAATTCTTTATATTAGCTTTCCTTTTTCTTTTTTAAATTTATAATAATATTGATACATAAGTGACACATTAGCACCATGTGTCATTTAACGGCTACTAGCATGCTTTAACGGCGTTATAACAATATTATAATGGAATTCTCTATTTTAACCAATTATTAAAACATTGATCATTATTTAAACTTCTTGAAATACTGATCTCCTATTTGAATTTACTCTCAAATTTTGGAATCCTCCAATATAATTTATCCTATATAAAAATGATTGATGATTACAAACATATAATTGCATGGTAATGTTTGAAGACTTATTTTTAAATTCTTAATCTTTTTTTTTAGCTTTTTTCTTTTTTGCCATGATAGTTTCTTTGATTTAGTACAATCTCTATTTGGATCATGGCTTTTCTCTCTCTCTCTCTCTCTTTTTTTTCCTTGTCGATATATTTGGATCATGATTTTAGCCTTCCATTGTTTCAAACATAGATACTTAGGATAGTATAGCTTTGACTATTGTAGAGGGCTAAATTTGATTCATGGGCTTCAAGCCCAATAATGAAGTGGATCTGACTCTTTAGGCTAAAGTGACAGGGCCCAGAGAGTCAAGCCCATAAGAATTCAAGATAATCAAGGGAGATTTGGTATGGTGGACTTGGAGTAGGGCTCGTTGGATCGGTTCGTCTGATCCAACCTTTCTTAATTTGGCTTGTACTAAAGGATAATTAAACCTTTTATTTGAGCCTAAACCCATGGAAAAAGCTCACTTGATACCTATTTATATAAGGCTTTAATCCTAACTATTGATCAACGTCACGATCCAATGGATCGAATCTACTTACCATCCCTTATAAATACTCATTTCATTTCCTCATTTGGACAAGAGACAAATTCCTACGAACGCTGTTACTCTACTGGAATTCTATCTTAAAGATCAAAACATGCAAACACCTTAAGAACACCATCCTGTTCTTCACCCATTGTAGAGTTTGTTGCCATCGCGCTCCTCCACCTATCACTTAATGTGTTAGAGCCTATGAAGAATGTCTACCCCTCTTCCCTATCTTACCTCACTTCATCATCCCATATGTGTAAGTCAAGTCATTTCCTTAGTCACGTATAGCGCAATCTGACACACAACATGTACATGACCTCTCCTAATATTGAACCCCCCACAACTATTAGTCAGTACTTTGATTTAGACATCGGATTTTGATGAAAAATATATTTTATTTCAAGAAATAACTAAAAAAAATTCAAAATTTAAATTTGTATACTTTTATTGAGAATATCATGTGTTTTGGACAATGTTATGAGATTGAAATTTGTTGATTACATAACACCCAACAATTAATATCCTTATATGTTATTCTGTATGCTTTTATAAATAATACTATTTCATTATTAATAATTTTTGGCTATTAATAGTTTATTAGAACATTTGATGACATAATTTAATATTTTTGAAAGTATAAGTAGAAATAATATTCAATTTTGAATTTGGCTATATTATTGGAACTTGAAAAAGAATTACCTTGCTATGGGTTTCCATGCGTATTACTTTCAACTTTGAGAAAAATTCTAATCTTACCATGATTTTAAATTAAGATTCAAGAGTTTTTATAGAAATAGAAGCTATATCATTATCTATATTATTAAGGTCAAGGATATTAAGTAACTGTCATGTTATTTATCCATCTTATTCTATAAAATGCCCGATAATTAAAACCACCCACTCAATAAATAGTATTATCAGTAAGTCACATTACTCACTACTCTTAATCTCTCTCTCTTTGACTTTCCCACCATTTCAAAATTACAACAAATATGCTAGAGTTAATATTCAACCATTGGAAAATGCAATTAATAATATTCATCTATGGCTCCCACATTGCCATCATTTCAAAATTAGAATATATATATATATATATATATATATAGTTAATATTTAACCATTCATATCCACTTCACCTACAATAGATATAAGTGAGTTATTTACGTAAAACAATAGTGCAACATATCTAACATTTAAGGAATTATTCAAAATAACCACAATTGCATAATTTTTTCATAAGTTAAATTAAAAAAATAATTAAGAATTTTTTTTCATATTTCATCTAATTTCAAAAGTTAAATATTTAATTTATATTTTCTTTAGTATTTTTTCGACATTTGTTTTATAAGTACATCATAGTTTTATCATTTTCATTAACAATTTTACATGTAAATATTTTTGCATCCATAACGTGGTGCGTCATATTATACAAAATTATACCTCATGCTTTATACATAAGAAAAAATGTATTTAAGTAACTTAATATAATAACATTGAAACCATATTTATAATAATATATAAATTACATAATTAACATATTAATATTATTACTACCGTTGTTATATTATATTGAGTAAATCGATTATTTTTTTTTCCTTTCCTTTGAAACTTCGAAATAAAGAAAATATAACATAAGAGCTATCACAAAAATGAGTAACCAACAACTTTGCATATCTCTATTCATAGAATCAATTGGACTCAAAGTAAGTCAGCTTAATTTTGTTGTAAGCCCAAATTCTTTAATCACATATACAAACTCTTGATTTTTCATATTTTGGATTGGTAGCTGATTGATGATTTGCTTGTACAAAATTTTAGGTTATTTGTTCAATCGTTAGGAAGTATACGCTATTTCTTCCATATTTTATTCTTTAGTCGTCATGGTCACTTATTTTTATGAGAAAGATGTAATTTTTATGAGAGTTACGGAGTTTTAGAGTACTACCAACTCCATATGATAAAGTAGTAATTCTATTGGTGTATTAAAAGGAGAGATGTTTTGATTGTTTTGTTGGCTAGTGGGTTAAGAACAAACTACAATTTTCCATGAAATGATCGAAAGTAACTTTTTCTCTAAAAGAGAAAAATTATCTTAAGGAGTGGGTGTTAAAAAAAAAATCAGAGTTGAGAAGGAAAATTGGTTTTCACAAAAAAAAAAAAAGGGAAAATTAAAGTTAGAGTTACAAAGCAAATCAAAAGCTTCAATGGACGTCTCAATGGCTATAGACAACAAAAATATTTCTCAAGATACTAATACAAAGCTAATGCATTGTTAAAGTAATTATGAGGGCCATGATTTTGACATAGAAACTATGTTAGAAGGGAAAAAGATAGAGATAGATGAAAATGTTGAAGTTGATATAATCGATAGCAAAAATTCTTGTGATCTTGGGATAGTTTGAGCTAGCTATGAAGATTTGACTGAGAGTTTAAGTTCTTTTGGTGAAACTTCATCTAGCATGATGAATGGTTCAACTCTAAGCGATGCCAAAGTTGAGTCAGAATATCATAGCTTCGAAGGGTCTTTTTTGAATTGTTGAAACAGAGCATTTTCAATGAGGTGCTTGCCATAGTTATTGTTTATTCTCTCCTCTTATGGATCTAGATTTTAATTTAATGTGATGTTATTGTTTTCTTCATAATATTGACCATGTAATGTTCTCTTCAAATGAATAAATTTGTGTAAAATTTTGCTGGTGATTTTCGGCTTTTAGCCAAACATGTGCTATGCTTGATAACAATTTCTTAGGACTTTTACATCCTCTATATAATATTTTACAAATTTAGGTGTTCAACAGCTATTTCTTTTTTGTTGGTAATTCAAAATATAGTTGTTTGATAACTTATTGGATAAGCTTTTACATATTAATAGTTTAGGATTATATGTCCATTCATTTTATTGACAAGAGAAAGAAAACTTTAGTTCCTTTACTAGTTTAGTCTTGATTTTGGTTTTAGTGAAATTTGGTCATCCATAAATAAACTCCATTCAGACATGATGGGAATTTGTTTTATTTTAAACATGAAATTTTAAGAAAAGTTAAGACCCACAGTCCTCTAACATTAGTGAACATCTTATACTCATGCCTTTTATTCTTTTCTCATGGGATTACGAAGAAAAAGTTAATGGATCATTGGAGGAGGTCCGTACATCTTATCCAATGGTGATGTGAATAGCTAGAAACATAAATGATGCTATTGGACTCCTTAATTTCAAAGTTTGATACGAAACTTGAAGAATATGATAAGAACAAGATGGTGAATTTTGAAAATCTCACATCCTCTGGACTTGATTCTAAGTCTGTTGCATTCTCTACCAATTTGCTAAGAGAGCAAATCATGAAGAGGAGGAAAAGAAAGAGAGTTAAAGAGACAGTTGATATGGCATCATATATGTCCCGCCATAACCTATTCTCTTTTCATGGTAACATGCTTATCTCTAAAACCTTTTTATTATTTTTTACTAACCTGAAGTCTAAATAATTATATTCCACATGTAGATAAGAAATCTATTGTTGATAGTGGTAACATAAAACATACTTGTGGCTATGAAGGTAGAAATAAAAACTTTTGTACCATCTTTTTGAAAGTATAGGTGTACAAAACCTTTGTACCATCTTTTTGAAAGTATAGGTGTAAGGAGTATTATTTATCATGGTGAAAACTATTAATCTTTCTGTAATCTATTTTTGGCAGCTAAATGCTTTTTATATATTTCAATCTCTTACTATTATGCAAACCTTCATGATATGAAGTTTACTTAAATCTATATTGGTACAAACTGGTATCTAGATACATTTTATGTTCTTGGCATTAGTGCATTTGTTGTTTGATTATACTCTACAAGATGGAGAATCGTGCAACTTTTACCATTTCGATGTCTTATATATTCTTAGACACTTAGTCTTTCACCTAGATCCTTTTTCATTACACCTTATAGATGTGTATTATGTGCAACAGATTAACAAAACCTTAAGCGTGAGATTTCTTAGAAGTTCATCACCAAAGGATTCTGTTTTTCTTTCTCAAAAAGATGTTCTTCCATGTATCTTAAACTAATAATTCTTCTTTAGTTAGATGTTGCATTGTTATTGGAGAAGTGTCATCTTACATGACTTCTTCCATGGACCTAGTCCACAAATGATGCTAATTGGTAGCCTGTAGACGTGTAGTCTTAGCTTAATTGTTGGAAAAGTCTTTCATTGCTCCAATGTTTTAGATTTTGTTGTATTCATCATGAAATCTTTCACACTTTTCTCGTTATGAGCCTTCAAAAACACTTCCTTTAGAAACATGCTAATGATTGTTGGAGTATGCTGCTTTGGAGTCTCCTAGAGTATTTTTTCTAACCATCAAGTTCCCAAGTTGTGACCTCATTGTTGATGTCAAAACTAACATATTTTCTTATAAATAAACTCAATCTCTACGGACTAAAGCATGGGCTTTATACCAATCATTAAAAATTATACTGTATTTTATGTTACTTCTCTAGTCATCCATATTTGTTTTACTTTCCAAATATGGTTCACCATTGGCAATGTGTTAATAATTTGTCCTAATATTGAATTTTCCTTTCTAGATTGGATAGTTTCTAATCACATGCATGATAGATGCAATTGGCAGTAATTATACCATATTTAACTCCTATACTCACATGAAGTAGAGTATTTTCGAAGATCACACTTGATGGCATCAAGCTTTTAGTTTCTTGGGTTGTATGATTATGTGAAATGAAACTATGAAATGCTAACTTAGAAAAGAATTAGTCTCATTAAAGTTGGTAATTTAATATCTAAAGTTTAAGCTTTAGGATCTTTCTTGCAATGATGCTTGATTGACTGTGAATTTACTTTTGGTAATGGTTTTATATGGTTCAGGAAGCAATAATACTCTTGATTTTGGAGATGGTGATAGTTCGATGGGGTAAATTCTCTTAAAGATTGAAATGATGCAATCCTGAGTTTGCATGTTAAAGTCACAGAAAAAAAAAAGGTTATTACTGAAAATCTAAGGAAGTTTTATTCAATTAACAAATTGGCTATGGTAGTATGAAGTAATTCATTGATGTACTCACATCAAAATTAGTCATCATCTCATGAAAATGGGCTTATATCACTTATCCAATCACTACATGCAGCATCTCATCACTTATCTGATTATAATATGCAAGACTTGCTTTTGCCTGAACCTACTCTTGGAAGGATAGCTTCTATGTTTGGCATTGTTGAAACCTTAAATCAAAATCATGTTAATGTTGGCTGCAATGATGTAAGTCAATTTGAGAATGCCCTTTTGCTTGATTATGCAACTCACATCTTGCCCTTTTGGCTTACCATTTCATTGGTGAGATTCCATTTTTAGATCTTATTATATCTTATCATATGTTTGCTTTTTTATGTGCTGAGCAATTTCTAATATGTGTAATTATATTGTCCTATTTGGAGAGGATACTTGTTACTATATATTACATACCAAAATATATTTCTCGAATTAAGTCTTTCTTGGTGATGTTAATATGACACTTTCAAGAGTTTTTATTTTTTTTCCTTTATTGAACACCTATGAAGCCTTCTCTTTTAACTGTTATGGTGCATGCTAGTTTTCTTTTAATTATTGCCATTTTAAGTAGTTGTTAGGTCGTTTTCCTCTTGAGCCAACATTTTAGGACATGAAAAATGAGATTTGTACAAAACTATAACTTTACATGCAGCATACTTGCAGCAGAGGCAAACTTCTCAAAAAGCCTTAGAAATATGTCATGACAAAAATAAAGGTGTACATAGATTTAATTGTAAATATTGTGTCAAAATGGAAAAGATGCTACTAGTCATTCCACAAATTTTGACTATATGTCATACAAAGGAGATTAAAACTTTGTTGAAAAGATAGGTGAATCTTGCTTGTTTATGTCTTCAAAACAGGAAAAAACTATGTCACAACCTTCTCTAAGAATGGTCACTTGCTTTAAAAGAATATTGCTCCCCTTGTTAGGGGATTCATTTATCTTTGGGTCAACACGATGCGACTTTCAAGAAACACTATGCTAATGCATGTTGAGTTTGCATGTTATATAAACATAAGAGATCCCTGTTGTTGCAAGTTGAAGAAGTAATACTAATAAACAACTAGACAGCCAAGGTAGAGTTGCTCAATATTGAGTAGGTTCGTAACCAGCTTATAGAGAAGCCTTAAGAAGTAGTAAAAGAGTGTACAGTGCCTTCGACTTTGGACTTGGAAGCTGGATTTAGCTAATGAGACACTTTTAACTGGGGAAGGATCCCATGCTAAATCTCTTTCAATTGCTAAGCCTAATAATCGTAATACCAAGAAGAGGAGAGGGAAAGCGAGCATCCAGCATGCAGAAATTGAGTAAGAAAGCCAAGTTTTGTTGAGTTTATAGATCTCCTTTTACTTAAAGTGTGCTTGTAAGGAGAAGGTGGATAGTTTTGTTGTAGAGAAGATGTAGAGGTTAGCTTATTAACTGTACATTGTTCTCTTCTCTATAGGGAAATTATGTTGATATTTGTTGTTGGCACAATTCTTTCATTTTTGTGTAATTATTTTAGCATCAAATGTAAGAACTTCCCTTGTTGTTCTTGACTTATTGTAAATCATGAATCTTGTAGTTAGCTTCATGGAAGTAATTCCTATCAATTTGAAAGCTATTGTTTTATATAAGAGATTTCTTAATGGCAACAAAGATTTCTAATGTTTTCTAATTATTGTTTCTTCAATGTTGTAATTCTTAGGCCTATAATCTAAAAACTTTAAAAAGAAAGGTGTCTTTTGCGAAGACAAGATATGACCATGACTCATCTATGTTGGTTAATAACCCAATAACTTGTACAGAGAACATTTTACCTATATTTATAGTGCGCCATATTTCTCTAAACTGTCTTGTCTCAAATGGTTTCCTAAGAAACTAAATTCGAGGAAGTAGGGATTAGCTAGTGCAATGGTTAAACACTAGTAAAGCAATAAGAAAAGGTCACAATCTAGTAGATTATAAAGGTAGATGGCAGCAAAAGGGGATGGTAGAGGCCACACTTTTAACAAAAAAAAGAAAATAGATTCCCTTTAAAAAAGTGAAGATCCATTCATTGATACTTCATCTCTTTCATTGCAAGAAGTCACCACCAACAATTGATGGCCATTAAGGTCACCTTCCTACCACCTACTGGTTATCACATCTACATTTAATTGTTGTTGTGTCATTGACCTTTAGAAATACTTAAACAAAACAAAATTAAAATTTTTGGAATATGTTTTGCAGGGAAGAAACACATTGAACGATGCATCTCGTTTTAGCATTCTAGGTCCTGAAAGAATTTATTTTGGCTTACCTATCCTTAAGTGCGTACTTATGACTTTATTTAAACTCCTTATTTCTAAGCTTGCTTGTATACTTTAATAGCACTCATTATTTAAGTAGTTTGTCTACAACTATGACTGCAGTTGGGATGTTTCCCTATCTTATGCTTCTGAAATGATAGTTTTGCTACTTCTTTCTCAACATAAGGTTGGGCTATTGTCAATATGTTGATTGTGTTTTGATTTTGAATGCGTTAATGGGGTAATGAGCTAAATTAACATGCTTTGTCCTTATAATTTTACTAGGCCCTTATTTATTTATTCATATTGATAGGACCAGTGGTCCAGAATGGTATATAAAATTACAAGTTTCCCTCCAAGTTTCACGTCAGGGTATCATTTTGTTGGGATTGAGCTCCTTTTAAATTTTAACATGGATGTTTTTAAGAGTAATAGTTAAGTGTTTTGTATTTAAAATAAAAACATGTGCCTTTTACAGATAATTGAAGGGAAAGGTAGCATTGTCTTTTTTGTTCAATGTTAGTGGCAATAATACTTAAAATGAAGATTGGGCGGGATATTGGTTGAATGGGGAGAAACTTCGATGCTTCTCTCAAAGACCTTGGTCCTTCTTACTTAGATTGGGCATTGATATTATTTTATTATTTGGCTTTTTCTTCACTATTTAACTGATGTGTTTGGTTAGCCTTTTTAAGTCAAGCATCCATTCGTGGTTAAGAAGGAATTTATCTTGTGAAGCATGAATTTCCAAGTAATCAAAACATTACTTGGCTAACCAAGCCGGGTTTTTTACTCATAAATTCATAGTAAAATGGCATTATCATTGAATAAAAAGTCATCCTCTTAATGGCTCTTTTCTTATATTGCAACTATTTATTGAAGGTTTAACAGTCAACTTATAAGATCAAAGAAAATAGACCTTGTCCAAATATGGTGTCCTTTTCTTTTTTTGCATGTTCTTTTCTTCTTAACCTTAATATAGGATGCTTAAAGCCATGTTAGGATTTTGCATAGGTAAATTCTAACTCAAAATAAGGAGCAATGTAGTGGAAGGAGTTTCTAACTCAAAATATAAAGCAATATAGTGGAAGGAGATGTATGCATGCCTGTATGCATGCATGTGCCTATGTATGAGAAATGCTGAATGTAGAAAAAGCTAGTTAGTAACATTATGCAAACCGAAGAACCCAGTGCTAGACGATGCCATCAAGGGGAACCTTTTAAGAATAGAAGTACCGGGACACTATAAGGGATGGTCTTGAATAACTCAGCAGGATTTAAGAGATGGCTTCTCTACCAATGGGAAGGTGTAAAAAAGAATGTGTCTTTTACTATAAGGGATGGTCTTGAATTCTACATTAGATCCTTGCTACATGGATACTCTTGTTTCATTTCAAAAGGTTTTTTTTGCCAATGCACCCATAAGATTAGGTGAGAATGAACCTATACGATAGAAGAAAAATGGCCATCACTTTCCTTATATAGCCATGCACTACATATGGATAGCATGACTTACATTAGTATCCTCTATATGGTTGTTACATGCCTCTAATGTACCAACAACCATACCTAGCAGATGTGTCACCTCATTAGTTACCTCTTGCTAACTTAAAAATCAGCATTCATGGGAAATGAATGTGTATGTTCAAGCTCTGCTCCTTTTCCAACTAGTATCTTCTGATCCTGTATCTACAAACTTTAATCAAAATCCTTCCCCTGCTCACACCAGTATATACTAAAGTTAACATGCTTGGTCTTTTTTGTTACAAGGTTAATTAGGATGATCTGATTGTGTTTTGAGCTCTTAAATTTATTGTTTTAATTTTGTAGTTATGTGATAGCATTTCATGGTCCAATTCATGAGGCATTTTTTATACCTTTTGCTTGAAAGTTTGTACCCTCTCTTAATACCCTTTCTTTATCTACTATCTCCTTTCTTTGATGGTGTGTTGCACCGATACTCTCAATCAATATGTAATAAATAAATTGATGTACTATATTTGTAAAATGAAAAAGGGGTAAATTTTAATAAGGTTTTAAACCAAAGTAACATATGAGAAGATGTAGGAAAAATTGCATCAAATATTAATAATTTGTATGCTACGAAATCAGCTACATTAATATATATGGCTCAAATTATTAATATTTTGAAGACAACTTGTTTTAACATTAAACATTGAAAGAGTAATTTTAGTGTATGCTGTTTTGTTATAGGATCGAGTTAGATGTCTAGTGACGGGATGATCAATTGTCAATTCAATATTGTTAAATGTCATTAAGGTTTTCTTACCTCTTCAACCTATGGTGAAGAGTAGAAATAAGGATTCAATTGAGAGAACCCAAAATCTCATGATAAGAAATTATTGGTAAAATTAGAGTAGTTCTTCCCTTCTTACTTTCTAATATATAACTGCAATGCAAGGTAGTTACATGTCTTCCACTTATCTTGATTTTACACCATGACTCTCACATTAAGGAAACAAACATAAATCTTCAATAACTTACACATATCTAAGCTTGATCGAGCAATGTGACATGTGCTAGAATCTATACACACACCCACCAATGCTACTTTGCCTTTTATTAACTATTACAAGATTATAACACAAACACAACATTTTGACACAAACATACACTATCAACCCAACCAACGTTATTACATATACACATGTGATAACATTTACACTCACTTATAATTACTGCGTAATTTAAATCAACAACTCAACATTGATTTGATTTCTTCCTTCGATGTTCATAGTCAAATTTAGAAGGAACCATCCTGATTTGAATGTAAGCTTAAACTTGTCTCATGCGCAACATTATTCCTCCCCTTAAGAATGTACGTGAACTTAGGCGCAAAGGTAGGATATCTCTATGAGATCATCATGATGTTCTCCCATGAAGCATTAGGAAGGGAGTATCCTTTCCTATGAATTAATATTTTGGGACCTAAGGATGAGTTTCTACTGTTAAGCACTACCTTTGGACAAGGTATAACTACATCATCATGAATAGCAAGTGAGACACATGAAATGGGCACACTCAAATTTGTTTAAGTAAGACACATGAAACATCAAGTAGATCTCAACATGAGCAGGTAGAAAAAGATAAACTACAGTCCCTACTTTTGCTTCAACTTGAAGTGGACCAAAAAATTTAGGCATTAACTTTGTATTATGCTGAAGTGCCAATAAGGTGTGGTGATAGGTTTGTAGTTTAAGGAGAACCTAATCCCTAACTTGAAATTTCACTTCCCTTTGCTTTTTATCATATTGATGTTTCATGTTGGCTTGTACATGAGTTAACCAATCCTTCAAATGGGCTACAACTTGGTCTCTATTGATAAACTCTTTTTCGATAGCTTCTAACCTCTCTTTTCCTGGACAATAAGGCAATAGGCATGATGGGAGCCTGCCATATACAATTTTAAAGGGCACGCCTTTAGTGAAGTGTGATAACCCGTATAATAGTAGAACTCTACCTATGCTACCTAATCTACCCACTTTTTTGGTCAGTAACTAGTGAAACATCATAAGTACGTTTCAATAGTAAGGTTAACAACTTCCGTTTGTCCATCGCTTTAAGGATGGTAAGTGGATAAAAACATCAATTTAGTACTATGAAGATAGAACCCTTCCAAAAAGCACTTGAAAAGTTGACATTTCTATTGTTGAATATGGATTCCGATGATTCATGTAACTTGAATACATTATCAAAGAATAGTTAAGCAATTGAGATAGTCATATATGGGTAGCTCATTGGTATAAAGTGTGCATATTTTAGAAAATCTATCAACAAATGTTAATAAAATAGATTTTCCATATGAGAGAGGCAAACCATTAATAAGATCTGCCGTGCCTCAAGAGTAGTAGAGTCATAGCAATCCTACCATATACACCAACCTACAACAGAAGTTAGCTACTTAACCGTTTTCATATACTTGGTATATACGACTAAACAACTCTAAGGCATCTTCAATTGAACAGCTAAAGAAAAATAGAGACATTCGATTCATATATTATTTTGAAACATAGAAGTTTGATTAATATAATTCATTTGAAAAATATTTAGAATTTTTGTATAAGAAAATTTATAAAAGAATCCAAAATCATTGTTATAATAAATATAATAGTATAAGTTAGTCTGAGTCATTCAAATGACTCGGTTGACTCTAAAATGAAGATAAAAGAAATATTCCAATCTATTTGCTCCTTACTCCAACCCATTCTCCATCTGTATGCCGAAGGATTAGGTGATCTTGGTAAGGGGATGGAGACGGAAGCATACATAGTACAACAATCAAGAAGGGTTATCATTTAGTTAGTTAGATGCGATGCAATGCTATGCAACAAGCATATGTCATCCATATGACGTTGTCCAGTCCATCATGAAGTTAGAGATATTATGTCTACTCTAACTCGAGTTGAAGAGATTACACTCATAGGTGCAATGCTAGAACTCCAACCAAACATAAACTTATGTGATGGAAACCTGACTCCTCCCATAACTACCTTTAAACCTAATACCCCCATCCTTGCCGTAGCCTTTTCTCCTACCACTTAGTTTAACTAGGACTAGAGAAAGGCCAATTACAACTTTCTCATAAAAGGGTCTATATTTGGTCAGACATCCTAACCATTCCCCTAATAGGTTGCAATGTATGCCCAGTTAGAGTTTATGTCCAAGCTCTAGCTTAGTCCACTTAGAGGTGCCTAACCAATTACAACAATTAAATCAAGGAGCAATGCATATCAAAACAATCACAACATATAGCATAACAGTAAAATAACATGACAGACAATTTCTAAGCATACATGTCGCATGTGCACAATCAACTACTTTACAACTACAAATAAGTGTACGCATCAACCTTCGAGTATGTTTATATAATACTTCACAATGCCATTAAGTATTAATTCCACTCACCTAGATTTATAGTAGCTCTAGTAAGTTATATTCCCCACTCCTTCCATCGTCAATTGTCCCTATATTACAAATCACATTTTAGTTCCTATATGATTGATTGAAGTTACAACATTTCAATTGTTATACTTTTAATTAGGTTTATTTTTATACTTTTAGTATTCATCAAGTGTTGGTTATGGGTATTAGGTTTTATTACCTATACATAGGTTATTTAGACCTTCTACATAACCTTTTACCTAGTTTCTTAGGTTTATAGTAACTTCTATATAACCTTCTACTATGGTTTATTAAGTACGTGGTACCTTCTACTGAAGCTTCTACTAAGGACCATAGTTATATTATTTGCCTATTGCACCTTCTACTCAAGTTTTTACTACTATTTTAACTCATGGTTTTTATTAGACAAACCTTCTACAAGAATTTTTGTTATTGTTTCTACACTAAGAAACCTTCCATTGAAATTTCTACCGTTGTAATCTTACAGTCAACTTAATAAAGGAAGCTTCTACAATACCTTCTATAAGTCAACACCTTACACTAGTAGCTATAAAAGCGTTTATAAGATCTTCTACATCTTTTATTAGCTCATCTAGAACTTCTACAACTCCTTCTACAGGCACCAGATTTGCCCCATTTCACCAACTCCACTTATTACACTCTTCTCTACTTTGTTTATGCACAACCTTACTGGGACTCTACCGATATCAACTCGCATGGTTCAGAAACTTGTCCATATCAACATATACAACCTGAAATTCAAACAAAAAGAATGTTAAACACACTTCATTAACTAATATACCTAAAAGACATATATTAGGTCGAAAAATCACAATTTTTAGGGTGAATACATTTCATGTATAGCAGCTAAAATCTTTAATTCACTACTGATTTTTAACAAAAACAATCAATTTATTAACTTAGTGAAAAATCCCCATTAGCATTTTAAGTAAAATCATCAAGTTTAACTTTGCAAAACCCCTTTGTTCATAAAATTTGCTATTTCCACCTAAAAATTAAGATAAACCTACTGTATGTAACAAAAAATTACTTGAAAAGTGGTGGAAGATTAGATCTAACAAAATCATGTGAAATATAGTGGATTTTTTTTACATTTCAATTTGTTGGTTTTTCCAAAAATTTAAAATTAACCTTAATAAAATAAAAGTTTTAGAGAAACTCTTTACATATTAATTTTCTATATGTAATAAGGTATTTATAGAAAAATTTTGGTAAGGAAACTATATCATTCAAGCTTTTGAAAATCGAATCGACAATCAATCCCAAATAGCTCATTATGGATTTTATAGAGTGTTATGTTTCTAAAGAGTCTAAAATGAAGGTGAAGATAGGTTTTCATAATTGGTTAGATAGAAAACAAAAATGCCATGTGGCAAGTAATTTTACAAAACCACATGCAAATGTCATGGGCTCCCATGGCAATACCATGTGTCTCCATGGTTTTTTCATCCATAGTTTTCTAGAATCCATAGTTTGCATCCATGGTTTCTTAAAACCATGTGTACAATTAATTTATAATTTATTTGAGTATACTTTACTGTATTTTAATTCTTAAGTTGGTTATTAGTTTTACATGGAAACTTCTATTAAAGCTTCTATAATTTGTACTCCATTAATTCACTTAAATATATCATTTATTTTAATTGTTTTTTCATGACATTTATAAATTTTCTTATCTATTTACGATATATATATATATTGAGTCCTATTATGGATTTTATGCTTAAACGGACTTTCATAGACACTTTAGGATTATAATTAGTTAATTCTTTAATATATTATCCTAAATATCATCTCATGAAATTTTTTTAAATTTTATTATTAATTTTTCTTTTGTTCAAGACTGCATTAATTAGATTTCAAGTTTTACGGTTTTCTTCTTTTAACAAATAATAAGTAAATTTAAAAACTTTTAGCTTTTTACTTGTATTAAAATTCCATTTCATATACCTAAATTCTTTAGGTCGTTTAAACTAAGTTATGTTCTTAATCATGTTTTTGGAGTTGCAACTAGGTGATTTTGCTAGATGTCGTAAAATTTGATGCTAAGGTCCTATTTGCTAAAATGTGGGTCTTACAAGATCCATAAAAAGATTTAATGATACTTGAGCGAGAATCTCCAACAGTTGAAGCATTGTGGCTGGAAATAAATTATGGGCTTTGTTCCATTGACAAATTGGATGTGCTTTGACAAATTGTTGGATTTGTTTCTGCATGCCTTGCCAATAAAAATCACTCGACACTCTTATAATGTCTTTTGATAACCTTTACGGCACATAGTGTGGAGAGATTCAATAATGATCGAATAAATGTGGGAATCAATGTCTAAATAGATGTAGTTGTGAAATAGTATTAGACCATCTTTGATCGCCTAATCCTTATTCAATTCCTTGCATTCAATTTGCTGTAACAGCTACCGTAATTGACGATATTGTTGGACCTCTCTTTTTATTAAGTTGAAGAGGTGTAATTGAGGTGTAGAAATGGCACACAGTTGACCTTTTTCATCATTCATTGAAGAGAGTGCATCAATAACCTTGTTTTCATTCCCCGTTTAGTATTCGGTTTGAAAATTAAAGCTTAATAATTTTCCCATCCAATACCATTGCAAGGAAGTGGATATTTGCTGTTCCAAAAGGAATTTAAGGCTATAGGGATTTGTTTTAACTACAAATTTTCTTCCCTAAAGGTAAGCTCTCCAACTTCTCATCGCCTTAAATAACCTAATCAACTCTTGCTCATATGCATCAAGCTTCATGTGTTAACGAGCAAAAGGTCAACTAAAGTAGGAAATAGGTTTACCTTGATACTAAAGAACCATACCCACACCAGATGTTGAAGCGTCAAATTCAACCACGAAGGCAATGGAGAAATTAAGAAAGTGTTAACACCCGGTGGTCATAGCATCCTTTAACTTTTTAAAGTTTTCTTTTGACGATTTTTCCCACATAAGTTATTTTTGTGAAGCATATTGGTCAAAGGCTCTGCAATTTACACATAGTCCTTCACAAAGCATCAGTAATAATCTATTAATCCTAAAAATTCCCTCAAAGTTATAGTAGTCATAAGCTTTGGCCGATTTAGCATTACCTCCACTTTAGCTGGATTAGCTTTAACCCCTTCCTTAGAGATAAGGTGACTTAAGTATGATAAGTATGATAAGTGCATTTAGGTAAAGGAACACTTAGATTTCTTAAGGAACAAAGGGTTATTCTTGAGTAATTCAAAAAGCCTTTCGTAAATGCTGCATATGCTTGACCCATGTACAACAATATATCAAAATATCATTAAAAAAAATACAAGGACAAACTTCCTTAATACTTTCATAAAAACGTGATTCATTAGTGCTTGAAATGTAGAAGTAGCGTATGTGAGCCTAAAAGGCATAACAACAAATTCAAAGTGCCAATGATGTGTTTGGAAGGCAGGTTTTTCAATATTAGCTCCACACATCTATACTTGGTGATATCTTGAACTTAAATCCAGTTTGGAGAAGTACTTAGCACTACATAGTTATTCTAACAACTCCTCTATGATGGAAATTAGGAATTTGTCCTTCACCATTTTTTCATTCATTGTACAATAATCAACACAAAAACACCACATCTTATCTACATTTGACACCAGCAATATAGTCAATGACTATGGTGACTTACTTGGGCTAATAATGCCTTTTAAAAGCATCTCATCATATTGTTTTCGATTTTGTCCTTTTGGTGGTGTGACTACCAATATTTACACACTATAATGGGTGAAGTACACAGATATGGTTTAATTTTATGGTAACAAGGACTTGTTGTTGGTATTCCCAATAGTGGTTGAAATAAGTCATCATACTCCATAATTAACATTTACAATTCTTTTTGCTTCTCTTACATTTATGTCCAATGGTAAAGGGCTCATCACAGTAAAAGTACGGGCCTTTACTCCTCCTTTCTTCTAATTCCGCCCAACTCATTCTTCGTACACATGGATTTCTTGTCGCAAGAGTGTTCAGAATTAACTTCTTTCTCGGTAGTTCGACCTCTTCCTTCATGTTTAAGCTTTTCCTTTCAAACATTTGTACCAAATTAACCACTAGGGTCAAATCTTTGGGCTTTTGAACCTTAACATCCACCATTAGATATTCCTTTAACTCGTTGATGAACAAAGCAACTTCCTATTCCAATGTTGGAGATAACATTTGGTTCGTGATTTGCATGAATTTTTTGCAATAGGCTTCTAATGTACCAACTTGCCTTAACTTCACAAGCTTACCCAACAGATTATCCCACATTGGTGGCTCGAATTGCGCATTGCAAAGTTCTTTAAATTCTTCCTATAGTATCCCTAGTATATTCCACTCCACCTTCACAAACCAAATCTTCACTTTGCCAACCATGTAATAAGATACTATCTTTACCTTCTCATTATTCGGTGTTTTGTGATGCTTAAAGAAATGTTTGTAGTAGTCAAGCTACCCATTGGATCTATAGTCGTATTGTACTTCGAAAAATCCAATGATGCAACTTCTGGAACAATATTGCCCATGTCATTCTAGTTGTTCTTTATTGTCTCACCATCTATTATTGCTCTAACACCATCTTGTTCTCTTTCTCCTACCTTATCGATATATCTTTAGATGCACCAACCAATTGTTGGGACATAGATTCCATTTGCTCCCAATTACACTTATACATCGCCATAAAGTCTTGAAATTGCTATTATAGTTGCTTGATTTCTTCTAACATTTTTAACTCTGATACCAAAATGTTACATAATCAAGTCGAAGTCTAGTGATAGGCTGATCAATTGTCAATTCGAGGTTATTAAAAGCTGTTAAGGTTTTCTTACTTCTTTAACCTATGATAAAGAGTAGAAATGAAGATTCATTTAAGAGAACCTAAAATCTCGTGAAAAGGAATTGTTGGTAAAATCAAGATAGTTTTTCCCTTTCTTATTTTATGATTTTGATATATAATTGCAATATAAAGTAGTTACATGTCTACCACTTATCTTGATTTTACACCATGACTCCTATACAAGGAAACCAACATAAATCTTCATTTACTAGCACACACCTAAACTTGACTAGGCTACGTGACATATGCAAGGAATCTGCACACACCCCCTAATGCTACTTTGACTTTTATTGACCCTTGTAAGAGTATAAAACAAATACAACAACATTTCAACACAAACATACACTATTGACCCAATCGACGTTACAACATATACACATGTGACGACCTAACTCACTAACAATTACTACATAGTTTAAGTCAACAACCTAACATCAATTTGATTTCTTCCTTTGACGTTTGTAGAAAAATATAAAAGGAACCATTTCACAATCTGAATGTGAGCTTAAACTTGTCTCATGTGCAAGATGTTCATCTATCAATTTATTACGTAATAAAGCATCTTTGTTCTTAGTTCCTTGATCCAAGGTAAAGGGGGTAATTATTGTTACCCAAACCCTATAATCTGATTGGGTAAGTTTCCATATTAAAGATCCTAAGTTAGTTTTTAGCTACAATTTTAGTGTTCGAGTATGAAGTCTCAATAACCTTACCTATCCTAAAACCCGCACTATAAGGTATACAAGATATTGGTTTGAGTAATTATTATATAACAATAATTACTGCAAAATAATAGTATTTCTACTTTCAAACTTTTATTGAAAGGAAGGGGAAAAAAACCATGTAAATTATAATCCAAGTTGTCACGTCCTAAATAGGAGAAGTCGTAACAATCTCGCCTTATAAACTAACATAAGATAGAAATTGGCCTCATAGCTACTATCATAAATATAATCCATACAAGGCGTACACAATTCAACTAGCATAAAGCATTTAGTTTGACTCTTGTTAATAATCAAACCTATGGTATAACTTTTCAAAAAACCTATTCAACATAGCTTGTTCTCTGATGACACAACGATATTTAAATAAGAGTTTCTACGCATAGAGTTACAATTTATATTTAAAGTTTACAAAAGTTACGGATCTTAGAGCTTATTTACAATATGTTAGGAAATAAGTGGGTGTCCTAAGGAATTCCCTATTAGTTTCTTCAAAACCAAAAAGAAAAGTCAAAAGCCTAGATTTAATGGATTCTCCCTTTCTCGCTTTCCTAGCCAATTGCACACTAACCTGAAGGTGATGATATCTAAACATCTTGAACTCTTACTCGTCACCTACAAAAGAGTCTATAGGGATGTAAGCACAACTAACTCAGTAAGTAGGATAGAGTCAAAAGAGTACCATACAATTATAAACAAGGTTATTAATTTTGATGAAATGCAATGCAATCAATCACTTGAAACATCGCACAATGTTATTCGGTCCATTGTGAGGTCAGAGAAATTGCATCTACTCCAACCTGAATTGAAGAGTTTATTGCGACTCAAAATCAAACCAAACCCAAGCTTGTGCAATGGAGAACACCATCTTTTCGTGATTACATTCGAACCACGATCCCCACCCTTGCCGCAACCTCTTCACTTGTCACTTAGTTTGACTAAGGATGAGAAAAGGATCATTTCAGCTTTCCTCATTGAAGGGAGTCGGTATTTGGTTTGACACTTCTAATCATTCCCCTAATGGTTGCTATGCATGTTCAATTGAGTTAGCGCTCAGATCACTCTTAATTCCATTTAAGGGTGGCCAAACAAGTTCATACAATACAAAATGAAGTAATCAAGCAGAACAACGCGCGAAGGAGTTTAACTCCTGTCACAAACATAATATTAACTACACACATGACATGTGCACAGATAATTAATTTACAACCATAAACAGAAGTACTCTTAAACCTCAAGATACATTGATACAACATTTCAACAAGCGGTAAAGGTATGACCCTAACTTACCTGTCCCGATGCTCATTATGGAAGACTTGTATTGTTGATGCTCTGCTCATTGAGAGATTCTATATATGCAAAGTAAAGGTTACGAAAACGTTACAGTTTTATCTACTCTTTTACTTCATTATAAAGTTATGTATATAAATATATATAAATCTAAAGTATATAATTATTTTTCTTATATAATGAGCTACAGTTTTATTATATAAGTTATGTTAAGGTATTTAGTATCAATAATATATATATAATTATATTATTACTTACAATATATCGCTTTCATTATATCGAAACGTACTTTTAATCAATCAATTTATGTTTCAATTACGAGAAGGTCATCGTAGTACATAAATTCTTATAGAGATATGGGTTATATTTCCTAAGATTGTCCGATTTTAGTAAAAATAGTGTCACCAGGTTCATATAAACCTGATTATACGTACTACGTATTCTATTTCGAGATATGACTTCTAAAAGGTATTTCTAGTTTCTAATATATCTATACGATCCCATAATAAGTATTATCATATTATATTCATTTTATGTAAATGGACTATATTTTATATAATTTACTAATATAGCTTAATAATATATATAATATGTGACCCTAATATGTGTATATCATAATGTGGTCATACAATTATTACTAAATAAATTAAAATTTTATTTTCACCAGATCTCACCCTCATGTACATGTATAGGTTTTATTTTGATATTTATCATATTTAAGCTTATTATTACTAAAATTGTGCTCTGATCAATAAATTAAGCCATTCCATTAAGTAAATTCGTAATAAATAGCTCGAATCACCAAATAATTCTCTAAAAATTTCTATAGACTCCTAAAAATATGGAGAATTAAATCAATATATCGTTTCATGCTATCGGGTTTATTACCTATATATACATAATTACCACTTTACCCTTAAGTTACATTTACTTAAGCAAATATTATCATTTTTATGCAAAATTACTTTCAATATATCCTAACATTATTATGAATCACTAGAAGTCAATGGACATCCATTCCATCAATTAATTTTATAAAAATCTATTTATTGCATAATTTCACCCTATTTCTAACTATTTTTAGTGTTAAAGATTATAATAAATATTATACATATTTAAATTAAAAATTTGGCTACATAGAAATTAACTAAATGTCATATGTATTCTATATAAAAATTTTGAGCTAAAAACAATATTATTTAGTACATTTATTTTAAATTTGAATTTTCGGATGAATGGTAATTTTTTTAAGCAAGTACATAAAATATTCTTAATTTTCCAAAAATAAAAATACCACATGAAAGTATATCAGAAATAATAAAAAAATAATTTTTTTCAAAATTTTATGGATTATTTTAATATTTTTAAAAAATAAAGGAAAAACAAGGCAAAATTTTGAACTACCTAATCGTCAGAGCTCTTGTGGCCATTGGCAGGCAAGGGGTTATCGAAGTAGCTAGATGGTGGGTATGCTACTATGTAGTGTTGGGGTGCAACAATAGATTAAGGTTTGGTTGGGGATTTGTCCTTAATCTAACCCCTACTCTATTTTGCTAAATTTTTTTTTATTTTTCTAAAATTTTACTTTGATTTCCTTAAGAGTTGTTATGCCCTAAAATAAAGAGTCATAACAGCCCTGCAGTATAAATCAACCTACGCTAAAAGCTAGCTGTCTTAACTGCTAACGTAGGTATATTCTCTACAAAGCATTCACCACTCTACTGCCTGGAAGTGCCCCATTCAATACTTAGTAGGAATCAAATTGTGATGTAACTTTTAAAAATAAATTCTAAAAATAATTTTCATAACTTAAATTTTGATAAAAAAAAAAATCAATTTAAAAGTTGTTTGAAAAATAAAACCTTATATTTAATAAAAAATCTAAAAACTACATTGTTACGAAAAGATATAGTCTTTACTAAATTTTCACTAAAATCCACAAGCTTGCAGAGGATGAAATAAATTTCATTGACTGAAAATTAGGAGTCACCTAAGGAGACCCTATTAATTTCCTTAGAAGTTAGTATAGTCGATAAACCAAATATAAATCCAATTAAGTAATTTTGAATTTCACTCCCCGACCCCATTCTCTAGCCTTCTAAAACTCGAGGTAATACTAGTGAGTCTACTAGGGAAACCTGTAAAACAACTATAGGGAAATGAGTGATAACTTATTCGGTAGGTAAGACGGAGACAATAGCACATATTTGACATTAAGTAATCAGGATTATCAAGCAAGTTTAGTTAAATGTAATGCATGATCAAGTAAATATCATCGCATAACGTTGACCAGTCGTCATAATATCAGAGAAATTTCGATTGCTATTATTTGGGTTTCGAGGAGTTTAATGCCACACACTTGCAAATTTGGTCACCAAACCAAGGCTTATGCAATAGAAAACATGCTCTGCTCAAGATTACCTTCGAACCACGAACCTCAACTTTGTCGCAACCTCCTCTCTTGTCAATTAGTTCGACTTAGGATGGGAAGATGACCATTTCTACTACCCTTAATGAAGGGGTCCAAGTTTAGCCTACACTTCCTAATTGTTTCCCCTAGTGGGTTGCAATGTAAGTCCAGTTAGTGGTTAAGCTAAGTTTGTGTTAGATTATTTTTGGTGTAATCAAGTAAATTCAAACAATTCGAAGCAAATAATATTATGAAGCAATCAACATATCAATTCAACACTCAATAGCACATCAACATTCAAACATACACGTTGCATGCATACGGGTAACTAATTTACAATAAAAAATAAGACATATACTAAGGTCTCCAAGTATTCTCAAACAATATTTCAAAGTGCGGTAAAACACTAATCCCACTTACTTGGATACTGATGCTCATTCTCTTCGTGTGTCGCTCTTGTCTTCCTGTATTATCCCTAAAATTAATGTAACATATTTAGTTTCTATAATATATATAGTATGTAAGTTTAGTTTGACATTTAAATATGTTCCTTAATTGTGTTAGGTAAGCTCTCTAAGGTATTTATTAGATATTAGTTAAGTAAAATATATTTTGACCAAGGTTTTGACTTGATACAAATTGCTGTCGAGTATTTTTCGATTTAGGTTCTGACTTCAATAAATTCTTAGAAGTGATAGATAGGTAACTTTCTGATCTACTCTTCGACTTCTAATGGTCCGATATTCAATACCAACCGTCTTCAAACTTCTAGTTACTTTTATATTTTGTATCTTCCATTAAATTACTTTCTGACTAAGTTTCTAACTTAGGTTCTAACCTAACCTTATGGTATGACTATTGTTCGGGTGGCTTCTTACTCATGTTTTGATTTTGATATAGGTATAAAATTCATATACAAATCACTGGCTGATCTACTGTTGAACTCCTGGTGCGATCAAGATTATTAAATACCAAACTACATTCTAACCTAATTTTTGACGAAATTTCTAACCTGCCGTTCTAAATTAAATTCTTATTTAAGAAGTCTCCAACTAACATATTATTCTCTAGAAATAGTGTAGAGTCCAATGATAGCCTCTTAATGACCTAGATCAAATTTCTAGTGCATTCACCATATTTACACCAAGTTACATTCATACACTCCTTTTGACTTACTTTCTGACATGCACTAAACATGTTTTAAATTTTCAAGTGACATAATTCTAACATCCACACCCCTATTTCCTTACTCCAACATTCTACCCCAACACTCCAAACTTCAAATACAACTATAAACCAGTACTTGATAACTCAATTATCAAATCAAACACCCATTTTAGGAGATTTCAACCACATATACGTTAGATAAGAAAAATCCTAAAATTCAACTTTTGAATTTTTGAAAACTCTTTTCATGGAATCAAATTAGAAATATTGAAATGTTTGTACATGAATTTTGGGATCAAAACAACATCATTTAGGCTATTAAAAAATTAGAAATTAGGTTCATTTTTTTACCATTTTCTTAACAAACATGTATTTTAACTTAGAATTTGAAAAATATGGTTGTATTTTTGGATTCTAGACAAAAAATTACTTAAGGAAACCAAAAATCATAATTTTTAAAGCTCGCTTACTATTTTTAGAAAAATAGAATAAAAAACAGCCAAAACCGAAACTTACCACTACTTACAACGTTGGCAACCGTCTGGCGATGGGGGTTTATATTCCTAAGTTGGCACCACTTCCTTTGTCTCTAAGTAGTTTGGCTTGCTTCTAAGTGGTTGCAAGCCTAGGGAACCCAAAATCCTCCTATTTTGTACTATTTTCTTACCATTTTTACAAAGACCCTTTCAACACTTCTTAAGCCTTTCTAGATTTTTTCTCACATTCAAACTAACCAAACTTCACTTTAAAAGTGCTCCTAAGAATTTAGAAAATGCTTTTATCAATGAAAGGATTTTTCAAGGGACAAATGTCCAGATTCCTACTTAATTCTCATACCATGTGTCCTCCCACTCATATATGTGTTCACCAATTCTTTTTGCATGAGTTTGCCATGCCTCCCTCACATCTAAAATGATTCCCCAGCTGTCCCTTTTCTATTTTTTTAATTTATTCAATTTAATGAGGAAATATCTTAAGGTATTTTTCTTATTTTAGGTTTGCATTTATATAAATAGATGCTTATGTATGCCTAAAGGAATGTCTCCTAGTTGTCCCATGGTTTGGAAATTTTTTATAATTTTTTCCTCTTTTTTATTTATTTATTTAGTAATTTTTGCATATTTTCTTGTATTTTCGACAATTATGGGTACATATATTTATATAATAATTATTCTCCATGTCTATAAATGTCTTTTATATATCATTTTATGCACAATGTTAATTATATTACTCCTGGAATTCATCTCTAAATGTTCGTTAATCTTGGAAACCTAATTTACACATTACCAATAATATAGTAATATGGTAGATTGTTACTATTTTAGCTCTATTTTAAATATTTTATTATATTATCAAATTTCAAGCCTACAAAAACACCTTAACTAGCCTCACAAAGTCCCTCGTAAGTTTTTAAACTAATTAGGTTACCATCTTAAACATCCTAAATCGGCTATCAAATCTAGTCGCTCTAATATAAGTCTCACAAGTATCCTAAGTTTCTAAAGGGTTAATCTAACTTAGGAGCATCTATTTGTATTGAGTTTAGGGTAGCCATATTTTTTTCTCTTTTTCTCTCTTATTTTTCTTTCCTTTTTCTCCCCAATTCCTAAGCATGAGGTGCCCTAGTTCTATCAAAAGTGACTTTGATTCATCAAGTTGTAATTTCTAATTATGCTACGCTAGTTTCTTGAATTTTCCATGCAATTTGGATATGTTTGGATGATATTTTAGATAAAATATGATAATTTTATGTATATTATATGGTATTTAATAATTTTATTAATATATGGGTATACACCCTATATATATATTATGCGTAATGAGTAATCACATGCATATAATCACATTTCTAGCATATCTTTTATTTTTAAGATATATTTCTTATTTATTTTTATGAGTTTATCATATAATTATATAATTTCAGGTTAATTTATGAGTATAATATTAAATATACCGAATATACTCATAAAAATGTGTATATTCATATAGTATATTATACTATATTATTTCTTTATATAACTTAATTAATTTATCTCTAAGTTTTCATCACAATCCGAGCTTGGTCTTAAAGATTTTGATAAGTATGTAAAATTACAAACTTATCTAAAGGATTTCTCTAATAATTATATGTGATTCAATAAATTTTTGAGCAAAAGTGTATGAATTTTCATTAAAATCACATATAATTTCTCAACACAAATGTAATTCATATTTTTGTATTTTGATGCTCAAAAGTATAATATATTTAAAGAATTTAAGCTCTTTGCGTTTGATCTTGTAGGTTTTGGGGTTACCATATAATAGTAGCCCCAATTTATGAAGCTAGAAATAAAGAAAAAAGTAAAGAAGGAAACCTGGAAATTATAACTATCAATGTAACAGTAAGCCTATCTACCGTTAAGACAATACCTAGAACATAATCCAATTAGGTTGCAAAACTAGAAGGGTCTACCAGCATGATGATACCCAGCTACCATCATGATGATATACTTAACTCTTGAAGCAAAAATGCGCTATTTCATTAAAAGAAAAGAAGAGAAGTACACAGCACATGTCCACTAGCATGACAGTACCCTTGCTTACCGTCATTGCTAGTAGCTACTTGATATAAAATCTTCTTCTTCTTCATTTTCTATAAATTTTTGCATTTTAATTTCAACGGTTTAGGGTTTTAGTTTTCACCATTTTTCTCTTTTTTAGGCTAACTTAATTTACTTTTAACATAGTTTTACGATTTTCATGAAGTTTTCTTATATTTTCATGATCGTAACATAAATTATTAGTGAATTTTAGCTCTTTTCAAGGTTTGAGTTTGTGGATTTCCATTGCATCCATGGAGATTGTTAGGAAAAACTTAAGGAACAATGTTTCTTATACTTTTTCCGTGTTTAATGCAATGTTTATTTTCATGTTTATGTATATTATTTGTTGAATGTTTATTCTTTATCAATGTAATAAATATAGCTTATTATCTTATGGGTAGTGTGTAAACATGATGAAGTAGTTATAGTTATTGATGTTTTTGTATTATGATAGTATAAATTTAGAATTTTACTTAGTTCTATAGTGTAATTAAGTATAACTTGAGTATTGGGTAGTGTCGAGATAGATAACGTTTCCCACACATTAGGCCTCCACCCCCACCTTCCGTCATCCTAATAAGGTTTAGATATTGTAATAGGATTTGAAAACCCCAAATAGAACTTAGGATTCCTAATTTGAATGGGTAATTCTTAAGAATTAGAACTTAAATTTTTGTACTTACCTAAAGCTAAAAATTGGTTAGAATGAGAAATCAATTTTAACATGGTTATTTAAGTAGTGATGGGACTTAAATAGCTAGCTGATAGTGCAGATGAGATATTGATAATACAATGCTCTTGTTACAGAATAAATGTCAATCTTGATTTTTTGGTTTTCTATTTCAATTTTATTTCCCATATTTAGATTAATTCTAAACCGTAACCCATTTTATATTAATCCTTGATTAGAGAAATTTTAAAATTCCGATTCTTAAAAAAAAAAATTTAGAGTCACCACCCAACTAGAGTCGGGAAAAAGAGAAATCGTAATCAATTAGGTGGATTGACTATGATTTAGATATTGGTCTTTAATTTCAATTCGATAAAAACCGAAAGATTCTGAATTCTGGAGCTAACCTATTAAACCATAACGGATATCACTATAGATTTTCTGAAATTAGGCTTTATTTTTCAAAATTATCTTTTTTCTAATATTTTCAAGAAAAAAAAAACCTAAGTTTTTATAGATTTTTATGTCGCCCCAAAAGTGCCTACGTACCTGTTAGTCAAGATTAAACATTCTTAGTTCATTCTAAAAACTTTAGTATGTTAGTTTATTTTAACTTAGAAAACTAACCGGGTTTAAATATTTATCAATCTAATTTATTCAAATAAAATTCTAAAAAGGCCCTAATTCTTAAGTATTTTTATTTCATAAAAAACTTTCTAAAACGTCCTAATTTAAAAAAAAAAAAGGTTTTTTTTATTAATTTTTATTTCAAAAAAATAATTTTTCTAAATGAGAAATCCTTAAAACACTAATGCTAAAAAAAAGATTTCCTAAGCTATATATATATATATATATATATATATATTCTTTTTATACTTTAAAACAACTACCTAAACAAATCAAGAAAAACAAATAAATAATATAATAATATAAAAAAATAACTTAAACAAATTCCAAACACGTAAGCAATGGTTCAATGTGGGCAAGACGAGTCGAATTCGATTCAAATCTTTAGATTCGGGTCGGCTAAATCGTATTGCCAAGAAAAGTTGCAGAGTGATTCAATTCTAATCGATCTGGTCACCAAAATGAGTGGGAAAGGAACTTTTTGTGTGTTTCGGATTGGGCTTAGGGGGGTTAGGACCAACGCTGTCGGTTATGGTGGTGGTTTAAAGGCTTTTAGAATTTAGCTGTCGGTGAATGGATGATGTTTGTATCACAAAGCTGTCGTTGGATTGCCTTGCCGAGTGTAGGTCAAGTAGGGATCAATTTGCTGTTGATTGGTCATACAAGTGTAGATTGGTATTAGGTGTTGAGAAATCGATTGTGATTATGCATGGGCTAATATTGTAGAGTGTAGCTGGTTTGCATAGGTGGCCAAGTGTTTGGGTCGAGTGAGAGTAAGAAGGATGGAGTTGGTATCAAGTCTGCTATTTTTAGGGCTGCAATAATTGATGATGATGGTTTATAATTGGGTTTTAGTAGAGGATGGAAGTAATAGTCGCTGACAATAGGGGGTTGTAACTGGAGTTGCTATTGACGTGATGATGATATTATGTTCGCCAAAAAAAAAATTCTTTTTTTCTACGCCACACGATTATTATATATAAAACTCCATGTTAAATCTTCTAGATCTATTTAAATTCATATCAATAAAAATCAAATTGGATTTGAATCTAATTAGATCTTCATTCTATTAGATTTAACACTATCGTATTAGATTCATATTATCTCCAATAATGATTTAAATATAATTCTATTAGATTCAAAAAAATATGATAAGATTTATAATTAAATTTGAATCTCGTGCGCTCAACCGATTTTCCTAAATGGAAGAAAAAATAAAAGGTACATGTGTACCTAATGAGATTTAAACCCATGATTTCAAGTTAACCTAATGTCAATGCTCAAGTACTTATCCATTAGATCGTTAGCCTGTGTCTTGATATTTAATACAATTAAATTGTATTTAAACTATCTGACTCTCTAAAATAAAGCTACTTAAAATGAGTTAGACTAAATCCATTGATCTTAAAACATTTTATTTTCTAAAAATCTATTTCCTTAAAAAAAATCTTTATAATTTTTCTTTTTCTTAATTTTCAATTTTTTTATATATTTTTATCATTTTTCAAATTTTTTTAAATTTTTTTTAATTAAGACCCTTGAAGAAACAAAAATTAAAACTATGAGGGCGCAAAAATTAGGTATTTACAATAGAATTTACAAAACAAGAGTTGAATAAATTCTATAAGTGTGAATAAAGTCCATATTTAAACTATCATAAATACTCTAATAGCATAGCCACAACAATCTTAAACAATTGTTTACTCGTTGCTTATATATCTTTTATAAAGAAATCTATTTCCCAATACGAAGAAATTGGTAAAATCTATATTTAATTCAATTATAGTTTTTACTCCTATTTAGATAACTTGCATGTTCTTTCTCTTAAAATTACTCAATTGGTTACCTAGATCAGAGTAGAAATTATAGAATCCAGTACTTAGTTATTTTTCAAAACTCTATTCTTTCCTTCATCGCAAAATACGACCTTAGTGCTCATCATATACTATAAATTGACTAGTAAGCTTGTCGTTAGCTCGTGGTTTCCATAAAATTTTTTCAAAAGATTGCGAGCAAGTTCAATTGATTGTATAATATTTTTACCATTTTAAAAAAAAGGACAAATTTTATATTTGTGCATGATATTGTGGAAGGTGATCACTATACCAAGTTCCAATGAGTTTTACGCTATATTATGTAATCATACTTCTAAGACTAAAATTGAGATTCTAGGTCATTATTTTTACAATCTAACTTTACCGGGTTGCTTCAACTAACTTTTTTATCTTTGTTATAAAGTTTTAGCTTAATTAGATAAGTTTTTCTCGGATGTCCTAAATCCGGGTTTGGTTATCCTAAATGTGATTTTAAGGGCTCACATTTCTACCCTCCTTAAGAAAGTTGTCTTCAAAACTTTTATTCTAGGCATAATAACTATTTATTTTTTTAATAAAAACCTATCACTTACCTTTTTCTCTGAAGAGTTCTAAGTGACGATTCTTCATCACCATCTTCGGTTCTCAAGTCAATTCTACTCTTGGACTGCTATCCCACTAAACTTTCACATATTTCGCATCTCGATTCCTTAACTTCAAATTTGGTTCTCCAAGATCTTAATCGTCCTTTTTTCAATGATATAATCTTCTTGTAAGTCCACTGGTTTCAACTCCACAATTGCATCTGGATTCTTAACATACATCCGTAACATTAACACATGAAACACATCATGGTATCCAACTAAACTTGGTGGTAATGCAATTCGGTACACTACATTTCTAATTTCTTCCAAGATTTCAAAAAGGTCCTATGTATCGAGGACTTAGCTTTCTTATAGTGCCAAAATGCTTAAATCCTTTAAATAGACTTATCTGAACATATACTTGATCTCTTATCACAAATTCTATAGGTTTCCTTTTCAAATCTACCCAACTTTTATATCAATCCTATGCTGCTTTCATCCTTTATAGTATTATCTTTATTTTATCATTCATTTGTTCGATCATATCAGGTCCTATCGTTGCGTATTCATCATTCTCCCAATACAATGGTGATTGATATTTTCTTTCATACAAAGCTTTATATAGTGCCATTTAGATCATGGCTTGATAACTATTATTATAAGCAAACTCCACCAATGGTAAATACTGATCTCAGTCACCACTAAAGTCCAAAATACAACCTCTCAACATATCTTCAAATATTTGAATAATTCCTTTTGATTATCCATTGGTTTGGGGAAGATAGGTTATGCTAAATTGTAACTTAGTTCCTAAATATCATCATAAGCTTTCTCAGAATTTCGATACAAATTGACTATCCCCATCTGACACAATACTTATCATCACACCATGCAGTCTAATAATCTCTTTTATATACAATCGCGCTAACTTTACCATTGAATCACTAATCTATTAAGGTAAGAAATGAGCACACTTTATTAACCTGTCTACTACAACCCATATCAAATCATGACCTAACCTTATCTTCAGGAGTCCTATTACAAAATCTATTATAATGTGTTCTTACTTCCATTAAGGTATTTCTAATAATTGTAGTAAACCACTAGGTCTCTAATGTTCTACCTTCACCTGTTGGCATGTATTACACCCAGCAACATATTGTGCCACATCCTTTTTTATGCCTTTTCACCAAAATAATGATTTCAAATTGTAGTACATCTTATTTCTATTAGGATGCAATGTATAACCAGTGTCATGTGTTTCAATTATTATTTTATCCTTTAGCTTTAAGTCACTAGGCATATAAATTTTGAAGTTAGGTACAATGCTTGTACTCAACTTTTCCATAATTTCCTTTAATCTCTAATCTTCATCTTATTAAAGCTTAATTCTCTCTATCAGAGTTGGTTGTACAGCCAAATTCATCAACTGTACATTAGTGTCATATCATTTGAATTCAATCTCCAACTTTTCAAATTCTTTAATTAGTCCATGTTGAGTAGTGAGTAACAAGACCACTTGTTCATAATTCTTGCGACTCAACGCATCTACTACAACATTAGCCTTGATGGGATGATAGTTTATGATCAAATCATAATCCTTGATCAATGCCTTTGTCTCAAGTTTAATTCCTTCTTAATAAAGAAATATTTCAAGCTTTTATGATCTGTATATATCTCATAATGTTGTCCATATAGATAATTCTCCAAATCTTCAAAGCAAATACTACAGTTGCTAACTCTAAATCATGAGTTGGATAATTCCTCTCATGAGGCCTCAATTGCTTAGATGCATATGCTACTACTTTTCTATCCTACATCAGTACGCATCCCAATCCATTCTTAGAAGCATTGCTATAAACATGATAAGATTTATTTGGATTTAGTAATACAAGTATTGGCATTGAAATCAAAAGATCCTTTAATTCTTCATACGTTCACATTTGTCACTCCATTAAAATTTAATATCTTTCTACGTTAGTTGAGTTAAAGGCTTTGCAATTTTAGAAAAATCTTTTATAAATCGCCTGTAATATCTTACCATTCCAAGAAAACTTCTTACTTCCATTATAGTAGTTGGCTATTTCCATTCAGCCACTTCTTTGACATTTTCAAGATCCATTGAAATTCCTTCTCCTGACACGATATGTCCTAAAAAACAAGATTTTATCCAGCCAAAAATCACACTTACTCAAGTTAGTATACAGTTGATTGTCTCTCAACTTCTACAAGGCCAAACACAAATGATTGACACGATCCATTTTAGTCTTTGAATAGATTAAAATATCATCAATGAATACCATAACAAATTTATCTAAATAAGGTTGATAAATCCGATTCATCAAGTTCATAAACAAAGCCGTTGCATTTGTCAAACCAAAAGGCATCGCTAAAAACTCATAGTGTTTGTATCTGGTTTAAAAAGCCATCTTTGGTACATCCTTTGGCTTAATTCGTAACTAATAATATCCAAATCTTAAGTTAATATGTGAAAATACGATGCCACCATGCAATTAATTAAATAAGTCATCAATCTTGGGTAGTGGCTATTTGTTTTTAATAGTCACTTTATTTATCTCTCGATAATCAATGTACAACCTTGTGGTTCCATCTTTTTTTTTTTTTCACGAATAACACTAGCGCTTCCCAATGAGGTATACTAGATCATATGAATCCTTTGTCCAATAGCTCTTAAAGTTGCTTCTTTAACTCTTGTAATTCTATCAATGACATTCGATATGAAGCTTTTGACATTGGTTCAGTTCTTAGCACCAACTCTATGGTAAAATCTAATTCTCAATGTGGTGCTAACCTAAGTGAATCTTCTGGAAAGATATCAGGAAATTCACTTACTACAGGTATTTCCGACACTTTTGGGGTTTCCTTCTTCCCTTCCACAGGAAATATCCAATAGAACTGCCATTCTTTAACAATCTCATTCATTTCTTCGCTTACTTCAATTACCAATAATCTTAGGCTTTGCTCACCCATCTTTCTTTGAAATATTACCTTACCCTTATCTAAGATTATATTCTTATTTTGACAATCCACTTTAGCTCTTTGTTTGGACAATCAATCTATTCCTACAATAACATCATACCCCTTAATTGGTAATACTATTAGTTTTATCGAAAATTCCTTTCCTTAGATTTGTACTTGTCCATTATCTACTATTTCTCATGTTAACACTTGCTCTCCTGTAAGTGTTCTTACTCTATAAGTAGATTTAACTTCATTCATCTTTATCCCATTTCCTTAGACAAACTCTTGACTACTAAACGAATGTGATGCTTTAGTGTCAAACAATGTATAAGTAGTTCGTCCATTTACAAGTATGTGTCCTAAAATTATTACTACTATTATAATTATCTATCATTTGTATACTATACCTAAGTTACGTATTTTTACAACTCTTAACATTGTCTACGCGTACAATCAACTCATGAGTTAGTAAAGTTACTAGTTTTTTTATGTACCTATCACTAAGCCTTGGTTAGTTTTATCAATATCCATTTCATCATTTGAGCCATCATGAAAGTATTCCTTCATCCACTGATCAAAATCCTCAATATTCCCTTTTATACCCTCGATTGCAAACACCTAAGTTGGTATAGTAGTTATCTCTATTTCTCCAGATTTCTTAGTTTTTTGTCTTACTTGACTATAATATCTTGAGAAGTATCCGATCATTCCATAATTGTAACACTTTACTATTTTCATCTTTAGATACTCTCTAGACATATGATTCGAATCACTACAGAGAAAACATTTGCCTCTTAACTAAGGACATTGCTGGGGAAAATGTTGTACTCCACACTTCCAGCATCTCATATTTCCCGTCTCATTATAGAAACTAAATTCGATCCTGTTTGAAGCAAGGCACTAGTCATAGCTGCTAACTTCTTTTCTTTCCAATGTGAGTTGCTATTTGCACCAAGGAATGTCCTCTTAAAGAAAGTCTATATTGATTAACTCTCCTCAATTTCTTACTCCACTTGTTTTGCATGGTCAGTTGATTATTCTCCAATTGATGTGCCTTATCCATAATTTGATGATAAGTGGTGAATCCATAATCCATCAATTTTCATTGCATCATTGAGTTAAAACCGTTAAGAGAAAGATCCTTCTTTAGCTCCTGATTATCTATATATGACTTAAGCACATATTGTAATAACTTATTAAATTTGTTCTCGTATTGCGTCACACTCATAGTGCCTTTCTTTATCTTCGTTAACTATCGAGTCATCTGATTTTGCACACTTATGGGGAAATATTCTCTCTTAAATGCCTCTTAAAACATTTGCCATGTAATAAGGATGGTAATTGTTCATTCTGTCAAGTCCTACCAAATTTGTGCTCCCATCTTTAGCAAGAAAGTATCATAAGAAGCTTTTTGATTGTTTGGAATTTTAAATGCCTCAAAACTGCGCTAAATCTATGTTAACTAATTATCAGTCAAAGTAGACTTACCCATTTCTCCTTCAAAATATCAGTTCACTTTCATAAACTTAGGAAGTCGATTCGCGTCTTGAGGTTGAATTCCTCTAGGTTCAACCTCTAGTGGCCTTTGGTTCACTGCGTTTCCACTTGTAATTAGATGTTGAATTAAAGCTCCTTATTGTTAAATCATAGTATTCATATTAGCTAATATTTACCTAAACTGAGCTGGGTCCATCATGTTTGAGCAAGTAGTAACACATTATTTATAGGTGGTTCTAGTGGATTAGGAGGGTTAAGAGGAGGTATTACTCCTTCAGGTTTGTCATTTCTGTTTTTTGTTTCCATTTTATTTGCCTCCTCTACCGTATTTAGATTCACAATCACTAACTATCAACCTTACACTCACAATATGTGTTCTAGAAGTTAGTATCTAATCTAAGCAACTCGTATTCACTTATAGATCAATTATTCTTTATATCTATAATACATAAAATAGATTCCTTAACAAGGATTTCAATCAATACAAGACCTGTAATATTTCATCTTTGTATAATAAGCAATGATATTTATATATCACTTGGTACACACTCCATATGTAATCGAATATACCTATATATCATAAGCTCATATAAGTTTCACCTGTAACATTATATCATCTATTTGTTTCATTCCCTATAATTACTACTCATATTTGTATCTAATACAAACATTGGAAAATAAGGATATGTTACACTCTTTCGTGTTTATATTAGTACATAAGATAGTTGGAACTTTACACTCAAAAGATTACATCACTTTATTTACAACATAAGATTACACATTTGGTCACCTATTTAAATTACTTTCATCTATACAAAAGTTTATTTACATCATTTATATTCTTAGTAACCAAAACATCAAAAGTACAAAAGTTACATTCAAAAGGCCAAAAGTATATCAAAAGTCGCTAGAGGACCTAGGTACATCAAAACAATTAAGTAAGGTGATATCTAATGCCCTAATATGTCTTCTCACTATCTTCTCACACTTTCAATTACTCGAGCTTTTTGAAGTTAACACATCTTCAAAGGGAACCCAATCATCTTCTTCATTCTCTTCAAAATCTGAACTCATCTCCATTATTATAGGGGTATCTGGTATCACAACTACCTCCTATACATCACTCCTACTATCTTATGCTTCATTTTCAAGAACAGCTTTTGCTTCAGCCTTTACTTCAAACTCCTCTTTTGGATCCTCTCAAGATCCTCATTATCCTCAAACCCTACATTTAGCTGAATGTTTTGGGGTAGATTCTCAAATGGCATAATAAAGGGTTCAGGTTTCTAGGATTGTAATGTTACTTCTATTTTTGCAGTCTCAACTATAGGATATCTAAGAAACCAATCAACCATATTAAGGAGATAATGTCTAGGGATATGTAAGACACCTAAGGCCACTTAATCAAAGCTTGGAGAGTAATTTTTATTTGCTTCTACAATAGTAGGAAAGTATAGTATAGGAATCATTGTATATAAAATCCCTTTTTTGTACAAATACTTCTTTTCGTAGGCAGCTATGGCAGCGTGCTCATTAAATGTAGATCCTAATTCATTCCTCATTATCCTTTAACCATTATGTATACTAAAAGACATTCCATGCTTATAATTTGCAATGATCTCATTGATGGTATAAAACATCCTTTAATTTTCCATATCTAATAATAATTTCTGCATCTAAATTCTATACTCAATAGGTGTTTTATCTCCCTCTCATTCAAAATGCTACCATATATGTATAAGACCACTCCTACAGATTTGAAACAATTAAGTTAGAAGTTATTTTACAACCCTTTTTACATACATAAGTTATATATATAATCTTATGAATCTAAGTCTTTCACATCCTATTATCAACCCTACTATCGATAAACTTATTATCTACTCGTTTTAATTAGATGCTTCAAAGCTTGATTCTTTTAAAATCATGCTCTAACCCCAACTCATAACTATTACGCCCCAAATAGGAGAAGTCATAATAATCTTATTGTGTAAACTAACTTAAGATAGAAATTAGCCTTAAAGTTACTATCGTAGATATAATTCACACAAGGCGTATACAACTCAACTAGCTTGAAGGATCCAGTTTGACTTTTATCAATAATTAAACCTATGGTATAGCTTTTTAAAATACCTATTCAACATAACTTATTGTCTAATAACACAACAGTATTTAAATATGCGTTTCCATGCATAGAGTTATAATTTTCATTCAGAGTTTATAAAAGCCGTAAGTCTTAAAGCCTATTTACAATATGTTAGGAAACTAGTGAGCATCCTAAGGAATTCCCAATTAGTTTTCTTAAAACCAAAAAGAAAAGTCAAAAGCCCAGATTTAGTGGATTCTTCTTTTCTCACTTTCCCAGTCAATTGCATACTAATCTAGGGTTCGTGATATCTGAATATCATGAACTCTTACTCGTCATCTGCAAAAGAGTCTATATGGATGTGGGTACAACTAGCTTAATAAGTGGGACAGAGTCAGAAGAGTACCACATAATCATAAATAAGGTTATTAATTGTGATAAAATGCAATGCAATCAATCACTTGAAACATCATACTATGTTATCTGGTCCATTATGAGGTTAGAGAAATTGCATCCTCTCTAACTCAAATTGAGAAGTTTATTGCGACTCAAAATCAGACCAAACCTAGGTTCGTGCAATAGAGAATACTCTCCTCCTATGGCCACTTTAAAACATGGCCTCTACCTTTGCCGTGACCTCTTCACTTATCACTTAATTCAATTGATGATGGGGAAAGGGCCATTTCAGTTATCCTGATCGAAGGGAATTGGCATTTAGTTTAACACTCTTAATCTTTCCTCTAACGGTTGCTATGCATATCCAATTAAGTTAGCTATAAGATTACTCTTAATTCCATTTAAGGATAGCCAAACAAGTTCATGCAATACAAAACGAAGTAATCATGCAGAATAGTATCAAGGAGTTCAACTTCTATCATAAACATAATACCAACCGTACACATGGCATACACATAGACAACTAATTTACAAACATAAACAAAAGTACTCTTAAACCTTTAGATACTTTGACACAATATCGCAACAAGCGGTAAAGCCACAATCCTCACTTACTTATCCTAAAGCTTACTGTAGAAGACTTGTATCGTCGACGCTCCGCTTACTAAGCTTACTTATCTAAACTATATTATTATTTTTCTTATATAATGAGATACGGTTTTATTATATAAGCTATGTTAAGGTATTAAGTATCAATAATATACGTAGTTATATTATTATTTATAATATGTCGTTTTAATCATATTGAAACATACTTTTAATCAATCAATTACATTTCAATTACGATAAGGTCATCGTAGTACATAAATTCTTATAGAGATATGGGTTATATTACTTAAAATTGTTCAATTTTAGTAAAAGTAGTGTCATTGAGTTCATATGAACCCGATGATATGTACTACGGGTTCTATTTTGAGATATAACTTCCAAAGGGTATTTCTAGTTTCTAATATACCTATATGCTCCTATAATAAGTATTATCATATTATATTGATTTTATGTAAATGGACTATATTTTATATAATTTACTAATATAGGTTAATAATATATGTAATATCTAACCCTAATATGTATATATTATAACATGATCATATAGTTATCGCTAAATAAGTTAAAAATTCATTTTCACTAGATAATAATATATGTAATATTTAACCCTAATATGTATATATTATAACATGATCATATAATTATTGCTAAATAAGTTAAAAATTCATTTTCACTAAATCTAAGTAGCATGTACATATATAGGTTCTATTTTGATATTTATTACATTTTAATCTATTATTACTAAAAATGTGCCTCGGTAGATAAATTAAACTATTTTACTAAGTAAATTCATAATAAATAGCTTGAATTGTCAAATAATTCTTCAAAAATCTTTATAGACTCCTAAAAATATGAGGAATTTAATTAGTATATGGTTTCATGCTATTGGGTTTATCGTCTATATACACATAATTACCTTTTTACCTCTAAATTACATTTAATTAAGCAAATATTATCGTTTTTATACAAAATTACTTTCAATATATCTTGACATTACTATGAATCACCAGAAGTTAGTAAACATCCATTTCATCAATTAATTTTACAAAAATCTATTTATTACATAATTTCACCATATTTCTAGCTATTTTTAGAGTTAAAGATTATAATAAATATTGCACATATTTAAATTAAAAATTTGGCTACATAAAAATTAACTATATGTCATATGTATTCTATATAAAAATTTTGAGCTAGAAACACAATTATTTAGTACATTAATTTTGAATTTGAATTTTTGGATGAATAGTGGTTTTTTTAAAGCAAGTACATAAAATATTCTTAATTTTACAAAAACTAAATGAAAGTATATCTAAAATAACCTAAAATAAATTTTTTCAAAATTTTCTGGGTTGTTTCAATATTTTTAGAAAATAAAGGAAAAATAGGGCAAAATTTTAGACTGTCTGTTCATCAAAGCTCCAATAGCTGTTGGCTAGCAAGGGTTTATCGAAGCAATTATCAAAACAATTAGATGGTAGGTCTGTTGTAAGGTGATGGTAGGGGGGAAGAGCAAATTAAGTTTCGGTTCAGGATTTGTCCTTGATCCTACCCTTACTCTATTTTGCTATTTTTTTTTTCTAAAATTTTACTCTAATTTTCTTGAGTGTCATAAGTTTCTAAAAGGTTAATCTAACTTAGGAGGATCTATTTGTACTAAGTTTGGGGCGGCCATATTTTTTTCTCTTTTTGTCTTTTATTTTTCTTTTCTTTTTCCCCTCAATTCCTAAGCAAGAGGTATCCTATTTCTATCAAAAGTGACTTTGATTCATTAAGTTGTCATTTCTAGTTGTGCTATACTAGTTTCTTGAAATTTTCATGCAATTTGGATATGTTTAGATGATATTTTAGATAAAATATGATTGGTTTTTTTGTATATTATATGGTATTTAGTAATTTTATTAATATACAAGTATATATTCTATATATATATTACATGTAATGAGTAATCACATCCATATAATCATGTTTCTAGCATATCTTTTATTTTTAAGGTATATTTCTTATTTATTTTTATGAGTTCATTACATATTATATATAATTATATAATTTTGAGTTAATTTACAAGTTTAATTATTATATATATCGTGTATACTCATAAAAATATGTATACATTTATATAGTATATTATACTATATTATTTTTTTATATAGCTTAATTAACTTATTTTTAAATCCTGGTCGCATTTTAAGCTTAATTTTAGCGATTTCGACGAGTTTTACACTATATTATGTAATCACATTTCTAAAACTAAAATTGGGATTTTGGGTCATGATTTTTACAATCTAACTTCACTTAGTTATTTCAACTAACTTTTTTATCTTAATTGTAAAGTTTAGGATAAGTTGGATAAGTTTTTTTCAAAAGCCCTAAATACAAGTTTGGTTGCCTTAAATGGAATTTACCATTTCATTTTTTCAACATCTCTTGTTTTGTTTCTACATTTTTATTTTCTGTGTCTCTTGTTTCGTTTGTTATTCAATGCTAAACTTTCCTTTACTGCTATATTTTTTTATTGGATGTTGTACTTATAAACTTAATATGATGGGTTTTATATTATATATTTATAATAAGTAGACTGAAATTCTTAATATATTATAAGGTTTGCATAAGTAAAGGGTATACCTTCTTCACGGATGTATTTTTTTGTCACATTTATTTTATAATGTCACTTTTATTTTTTATATATAGCAATTGAAAGTATGCTTTCATGTAGTTTAAATGAGTAAGATAACGTGAAAACATTCACAAGTTCAATTTATCATAAATTTACCTTAAAATTCTTATATTAAATCATTTTAATAGAATAATTTATAGATTTTATAAGATATATTGTGTCAAGTAGGTTCCATAGAGTATAGATTTTGGGGTAGTTACATGGTGCTATGAAGTATTTAAGAGCATGTTCTTCGTATAGGGTAGTTTATGGGTAAGACCTTATATCTTATCCATCATGTACTCTACTCACACTTACTTTAATCTATATTTTAAAGTTAAAAACCCTTAAAGGAGTTTCTTTAGATACGAAAAACAATTTGTACAAGGTCACTTCTTCACATTGCTCTTTGCATTTTTTTGTTTAGTGTTATTATTTACTTGAAAAAGAAAAAGCATTGTGGTTAATATGGGGTTTTTATGAACAAAGTATGAAGGCTCATTAAATTATTAATATGACATCTTATAGAATTTCATCTAATCTTTAAGGTTATATTAATATGACATCTTATATAATTTCACCGGATCTTTTGGGTTAAAGATGATTTAATTCAATAATTAATGTAGGTATATCTATATTATTGAAGTTGTTGAGCCTACTTCTCATGTCATACTTGCTTAAACATAATTTTGCACATAAAATTCCTTAATTTACCCATTACATAGTAGCCATTTTTTTTTCTTCTCCATAAAATAGTCAAAGGCTATTGTTAATAAATTTATTAGTTTCAAGCTTCCAACTATTTTTCTCACTCTACAAAGTGAGTTTCTTAGATATAGCTTTGCATGTGTAGCAAATTATAAAATACTTCTCCATAATTTTGTAACTTCTATGCAATGTACTATTAGTAATCACATCTCTTTTTTTTTTTCTTTTTTATAAACACCAACAATTACTTTCACTTCCACAATTTTTCTTTATTTTTTCAATTTTAATATGTAAAAAGCAAAACATGAAATACAATAATGAAAAACAATAAAACATTCAACAAATAAATAATATAAGTATTAAGGTTATTACAATTTAGTAGTATGAATACTTGTCTCCAATGGGATAGATTAGGTTTCAAATTTCTCATCCCTTAAGTTACAACATGAAATGATAATTAAAAAAAAAAAAACCCTCCTTCCATTAAAAATGAAAAGGATTAAAAATATAACTTTGTACTATCCATTCAAGCATTTGTAATAGGTGCAGTTTTCACTAGCATTAACATAATATGGTAATAGAAAAAGACACAAATTTGTATTCAAATCTTATGTGAGCCTTATTTAGTTTTTTTTTTTCATACTTGAATTATTAAAAATAAGTGAAAAGATAAAGGTAAAATAATTTTTGAAGGATTAAAATATCCATTTCCTCTATCAATAATAATCAACATAAATTGTAAGGTTTATTAATAGGTTTAAAATGGTTATGTCTACTGGACCTTCAATTCCAAGTCAATTCTAGCATACTGAGAGTATTTGAATATAGAGATGATAACAAGAAGCAGCAATTACCATAACAATCGCTTTTAATCCATGTTTCTCTCACATTCCCCTCCTCTCCATAATCCATTCCATGATAGTAAGGGAATGGCATTGAATCAAGAGAACTAATGGTAGAATCACTAACAACCATACTTAACGCCTCTTACTATAAATGGCTACTGGCAATAGAAGGTTAAAGATCCAAATCTTTTCAACCTTAATATTTTGTTACCTACTTATTCTTAATTCTCTTTTTTCCATTAACTTGAGTGTCATAGTCCCTGGGACATCTTTTAGCATCTAGAAACTCTCTTTTCTCCTATAAATTCCTAAAAATCCAACTTAAGAATCTTTCTTGATTGCAAGCGTAGCTCAGACGAGAATCCAACAATGATAATAATCATGGTATGTGCTTTTTAATATACATTAATATGAGTTCTTTATTTATTTTTTTATTTGTAAATATATTCTTTTATGGTTGATTTATATGTGCCTAGCTTTCTTATCTATTTTTCTATAATATCTATTTATCTATCTATATTTCTTTTATTATATTAAACGAATAGTGTAACATTTGACTCTATATTTCTAACACATAGTTTTATTATATTATGTCCATATGTTATATATCTATAATATTAAGGGAACGATGTAGTATTATCTCTACAATCCTAACATACAGTTTTAACATATTTGTTTAGCTTTCTTTTCTACCAATTTTATTGACCAAATCAACTACTTAAGCTAATTTATCAATCCTTCTTTTGCTATTAAATGAATAGTGTAATATTTGACTCCATATCTCCGATATATAGTTTTAATCTATTCCATCATTCTATTATCTATCTTCTATTATATTAAAAGAATAATATACAACTCTACAGTCTTAACATATAGTCTTAATATGCTTTTTAGAAACTTTTTTCCTATTAATTTTGGTGGTTGATTTAATCAACCAATTAAGCTAATTCATCAATCCTACTTTTTCTATAAGTTCTTTCTCTTACATGCTCTCTCTCTTTTTTATTATGAGTGGTTTTCTTAACTAACATATTAAGAGAAAACAATTTCTTCATTTAATAAATATATATTATATAATTTATTTCATAGCTTTTATATATTTTATATCCTAATATACTAAAGTTTCTTTTATTACAACAATATACTTTTCTTAATTTGGTTCTTTAAATTTAAGTTCTCATTATCTATTTCTTTTTCCCTTAATCTTCTAGAGTAATGAGATGAATTTAGTAGTAACCTTTGTTCTTTTATATATTATTTAAATTCTTTTGATTGGTTTTAAGCTTCAAACCCGAGTTTTACATTCTTTTTATTTTGTACTAGAATAGGCAAGTCATAAATTTTTGGATTTATTTTTTTTGTATATATAATTTGATTTAATAACAATGATATATTTAATTTTTACATACATCCTGCATTAACTAGCCTATTAATCATGAAATTGTGTCCTTTAACGTACAAGTCTTAAAAGAAAAAAGTTCATATTTTACCTATGGTAAAAAAATAAACGATTAGATTTTTAAAAAATTATAAAAGTTAGTCATAAAAAGAAAAAATTCTTAAATTTTGTAATTCTTATACTTTATTACTTTACCGTATTACCTATATTTTTATTAAGATAGAATGGTTACGTTCTTAGATAATTTTCTCCCCCCACAATTAGCAATTTTATATAGGATTATTTGAAAAAAATAAAGGATAATACATTTTTATGATGTTATTAGGTAATAGAATACAACTATTTTTTACAATAACTACCATAAAGTAACTTTCATTTATAACGTAACTCTTTTGTTCAATTTTTAAAATTTCTTATAATTCAATATCTATCTACCATTATACTATTTTATATATTTATATATTATATATTATTATTAAGAGAATAAGTATTCATTTCACTGCACATATACATTCATAATCTAAATAATTTTTTTAACTACCTCATTTCAATTACGCTCCAATATTATATATCTTGTCAACACTCTTTTGGATATTAAATATTAAAATAAAAAGAAATTCTCATCAATTAAAACTTCTTTTGAATAAATCATTGTGATTTATGCTGATTTACTTTACAATTTTAAGTCTCCCATTTGCATATTATATTAAATATTTATACAATGTTATTTATAAATTAATAATATCATCATAATTTATTTTTTAGGTATATGGTTATTTCTTCAAAAAAATAAATTTTCAATACATACTATGTTACTAGTCTCTTATAACAAAAATATAAGGTATATATTTCTATAAGTATACATTCTTTTTTCTTTTTGTATTGTTAATACTATGTACGCATAACTTTTTTCTTTCTTTAATTATTAGTCATGCTAATATTTTGACATAACAATTGCATTATTGTTTCAATTAGATTATATCATCGTTTTTAATTTTTGCACATATATCACAGGCATGCATTTGTAAATTATAAAAAATAGAAGAAGATAATGTATAATACTTTGTAACTTTAATACATTACTAATGGAGTTTTTACGATGATTTTTTACACCATATTTATGATGAGACTTAAAAAAACTTCCCCTTTTTGTTCATAACATATTATCTTCAAAATGAAGATAAATCAATTGTAAGTATTATTGTTTGTCAAAGAGAATTTTTGTAGTTTAACTAATGACTTCTATATCATCATCTAGCTTTTTGAACAACACTATAAATCAAATTCAAGCCATAATGATTTTGGATAAATAGTACATATTATGTTTTATAAATAAAAAGGATAATTGCAAATATATTCTTGAACATTTTGTTAAATATGAATATTTTCTCCTCGACCATTAAATGAATAGTATAATATTTGACTTTGACGTATAGTTTTAATCTATTCTATTATCTATCTTCTATTATATTAAAATAATAATATTCTACTTTATAATCTTAACATATAGTTTTAACATGCTTCTAAGAAACCTTTTTCTTATTAATTTTAGCAGTTAATTTAATTAACTAATCAAGTTAATTCATCAATTTTACTTTTTCCACGAGTCCTTTCTCCTACGTGCTCTCTCTCTCTCTTCTCTATTATGGGCGATGTTCCTAACTACCATATTAAGATAAAATAATTTCTTTATTTAATGGATTTATATTATATGATATATTTCATATCTTTTATATATTCTATATCCTAATATACTAAAGTTTCTTTGATCACAACAATATGCTTTTCTTAATTTAGTTTTTTAAATTTAAGTTCTCATTATCTATTTATTTTTTACTTAATCTTCTAGAGTAATGAGATAAATTTCGTAGTAACTTTCATTCTTTTGTATATTATTTAGATTCTTTTGATTGGTTTTAAGTTTTGTATATTATGTATATTGTTTTGATTGGTTTTAAGCTTCAAACTTGAGTTTTACGCTTTTTTTTTATTTTGTATTGAAATAGGTAAATCATAAATTTTTGGATTTATTTTTTTATATATAGTTTGATTTAATAATAATGATATATTTAATTTTTATATGGTACTGCATTAACTAGTTTGTTAGTTATGAAATTGAGTCCTTAAATGTATCAGTTTTAAGAAAAAAAAAAAAAAAGGTTCATATCTTACTTCTGGTAAAAAATAAATGACTAGATCTTTAAAAAGTTACGAAAGTTAGTAAAAATTTTTTTTTTAATTTTATAATTCTTATACTTTATTACTTTAGCATATTACTTATATTTTTATCAAAATAGAATGGTTATGTTCTTGGATTATTTTCTCCCCTCACGATTAGCAATTAAATTATTTCACAGAAATTAAGATTCAACTTCTCTTTGCCATTTGTAATTTCCTTTAACCAACCAAATGTTAAAGAAGAAAATAAAAATAAAAAAGAAAAATTTTATGCATTTAAATGGAATTCAATTCTTTTTGGCGTCCGCAGCTCCAGAAGCTTCTCTCCTCCGTCCTTTCCCATATATACAGAGTTCCTTCTTCATAGGCTTTTTACCTTTCCTTACATAAATTTAAGTGGATCCTCTCTCGAAAACCAGAACAGCAACGTGCGTACGAGATCTTTTGATAATTGGAGAGAGACTTCGATCCCCAGATTGTTGTTAAGGTAAGTAGTGTATGTTTGATACTTTGTGAAATTGTGCATGATTTGTTCGTTTTGAATGTGTTGTATGCTGGATGTATGAAAGTTATAATTCCTTATTAATTTGTTCTTTTGCTCGCCAAACTAAATGATTGTTACTAAATATCTAGGGCCATGTGGGAAGAACCTGTCAATTGTTTTTTTGATTAGTTTGATCCTTGAATTTGTAAGGAAAACATTCTAGGCATTAGTCAAGGGCCTGATTGTTAACTATATGAGAAGCGTGTAATCAATCTTGAAGAAAGTGAAGATTTTCTATTTTCGTATTTGTTAACCCATGATGGCACCAGTTATTGGAACGCAATTTTTAAAAAAATTTTGTGATATTATTTGGATTGGTAGCTGATTGATGATTTGCTTGTCCAAAATTTTAGGTTATTTGTTCAATGCTAGGAAGTATATGCTATTTCTTTCATATTTTGTTCTTTATTTGTCAAGGTCACTTATCTTTATGAGAAAGATGCAATTTTTACGAGAGTCATGAAGTTTTAGAGTGCTAAAAACTCTATATGACAAAGTTGTAATTCTGCTGGTGTATTGAAAGGAGAGATTTTTTTTTATTGTTTTGTTGGCTGGTGGGTTAAGGACAAACTGCAATTTGCCATGAAATGATAGGAGAAAAAGTTCTCTTCTTGTGTGTTTAGAAAAAAAAAAAATCCGTGTTGAAAAAGAAAATTGGTTTTCACAAAAAAAAAAAAAAAAAAAAAAAACAGAAAATTAGTGAAAATTAAAAATTTTGAATAGAAACATCTAAACCAACATTGGTAAGATGCTGGTTTCTCTTTCTTTTGTCGTTATGTAATGAGGATTTGTGTTAAGGATACAAATGACATGCTTTTCCCAAAAAGCTTACTGCTACATAAATTGGTTTCATTGATGTCTATTTGCTTGAAAATATCTTAAACCTTTTTTTATGTAAATTTTAGTAAATACATTGACTGAATGTTTGTATTCGAATCTTGCAATTGTGCAGTATTATGGTTAGTTTGAGATTTGGGTATGTGGAATTTTGAATAATGGGTCCTGACTTAGAGTTACGAAGCAAATCAGAAGCTTCCATGGACATCTCAACAGGTAAAGACGACAAAAATATTCCTCAGGATACCAATGCAAAACTGATGCATTGTTTAAGTAATTATGAGGACCATGATTTTCACATGCAAGCTATGTTGGAAGGGAAAAAGACAGATATAGATGAAAATGTTGAAGTTGATATAATCGACAGCAAAAATTCTTATGATCCTAGCATGGTTCGAGCTAACTATGAAGACTTGACCGAGAGTTTAAGTTCTTTTGGTGAAACTTTATCTGACATGGTGAATGGTTCAACTCTAAGTGATGCCGAAGTTGAGTCAGAATATCATGGCATTGAAGGGCCTTTTTTGAATGGTTCAAATGGAGCATTTTCAATGAGGTGCTTGTTATAGTTATCATTTGTTCTCTCTTTTGATGGATCTAAATTTTAATTTATTGTGATGTTATTGTTTTCTTCATTATATTCACTATGTAATGTTCTCTTCAAGTGAATAAATTTGTGCAAAATTTTGTTGGCAATTTCTGACTTTTGGCCAAACATATGCTATGCTTGATGACTGTTTCTTGGGACATTTATATCTTTTATATAATATTTTACTAATTTAGGTGTTCAATAGCTATTTCTTTTTTGTTGGTAATTCAAAACATTGTTGTTGGATAACTTATTGGATAAGTTTTTACATATTAATAGTTTAGGATTATGTGTCCAATCATTTTATTGACAAGAGAGAGAAAACTTTAGTTCTTTTACTAGTTTAGCCTTGATTTTGGTTTTGGTGAAATTTGGTCATTCATAAATAAACTCCATTCAGACATGATGAGAATTTGCTTTATTTTAGACATGAAATTTTAGGAAAAGTTAAGATCTACGGTCCTTTGACGTTAGTGAACATCTCATGCTCATGCTTTTTATTCTTTTCTCATGGGGTCAGGAAGAAAAAGTTAACGGATCATTGGAGGAGGTTCATACATCCTATCAAGTGGCGATGTAAATGGCTAGAAACACAAATGATGCTGTTGCACTCCCTAATTTCAAAGTATGATATAGAACTTGAAGAATACGAGAAGAACAAGATGGTGAATTTTGAAAATCTCACATCCTCTGGACTTGATTCTAAGTCTATTGCATTCTCTACCAATTTACTAAGAGAGGAAATCATGAAGAGGAGGAAAAGAAAGAGAGTTGAAGAGACAGTTGATATGGCATCATATATGTCTCACCATAACCTGTTCTCTTTTTATGGTAACAAGCTTATCTCTCGGACCTTTTTATTATTTTTGACTAAGTTGAAGTCTAAGTAATTATATTCCATATGCAGATAAGAAATCTGTTGTTGACAGTGGTAGCATGAAAGATACTTGTGGCTATCAAGGTAGAAATCAAAACTTTTGTACCATCTTTTTAAAGTATAGGTTCAAGGGGTATTATTTATCATGATGAACGCTATTAATCTTTTTGCAATCTATTTTTGGCAGTCGAATGCTTTTTATATGTTTCAATCTCTTATTATTATGCAAACCTTCATGATATGAAGTTTGCTTAAATCTATAGTGGTATAAACTGGTATCTAGATACATTTTATGTTTTTGGCATTAGTACATTTGTTGTTTGATTATACTTTGCATGATGGAGAATTGTGCAACTATTACCACTTCCATGTCTTGTATATTCTTGGACACATGGTCTTCCACCTAAATCCTTTTTCATTACACTTAGTCTTTTACACTTCTTGTTATGAGCCTTCAAAAACACTTCCTTTAAAAACATACTGATGATTGTTGGAGTATGCTGCTTTGGAGTCTCCTAGAGTATTTTTTTCAACCATCAAGTTCCTAAGTTGTGACCTCATTGTTGCTGTCAAAACTAAAGTATTTTCTTATAAATAAACTCAATCTCTATGGATTAAAGCATGAGCTTTGTACCAATCGTTAAAAATTGTACTCTACTTTATGTTACTTCTCATGTAGCTCGTATTTGTTTTACTTTCCAAATGTGGTTCACCATTGGCAATGCGTTGATAATTTGTCTTGATATTGAATTTTCCTTTCTAGATTGGATACTTTCTAATCACATGCATGATAGATGCAGTTGGCAGTAATTATGTCATGTTTGACTCTTGTAGTCACATGAAGTAGAGTATTTTCAAAGACTATACTTGATGGCATCGAGCTTTTAGTTTCTTGGGTTGTATGATTGTGTGAAATGAAAGAGTGAAATACTACCTTGGAGAAGAATTAGTCTTATTAAAGTTGATAATTTAATATTTAGAGTTCAAGCTTTAGGATCTTTCTTGCAATGAGGCTTGATTGACTGTGAATTTACTTTTGGTAATGGTTTTATGTGGTTCAGGAAGCGATAATGCTCTTGATTTTGGAGATGGTGATAGCTCGATAGGGCAAATTCTCTTAAAGATTGAAATGATGCAATCTAGAGTTTGCAAGCTAAGGTCACGGATAGAAAAGGTCATTAGTGAAAATCCAGGGAAGTTTTCTTCTGTTAAAAAATTGGCCATGCCAACACAAAGCGATTCATTAACGTGCTCAGGTCAAAATCAGTCATCATCTCATGAAAATGGGCTTATATCACCTATCCAATCACTATATGCAGCATCTCAGCACTTGTCTGATTGTAATACACAAGACCTGCTTTTGCCTGAACCTACTCTTGGAAGGACAGCTACTATATCTGGCATTGTTGAAACCACAAATCAAAATCACGTTGGTGTTGGCTGTAATGATGTAAGTCAATTTGAAAATGCCCTTTTGCTTGATTATTTGACTTATATCTTGCCCTTTTGGCTTGCCATTTCATTGGTGAGATGCCATTTTTAAATCATATTATATCTTATCGTATGTTTACCTTTTTTTTTGCTGAACAATTTCTAATATATGCAATTATATTGTCTTATTTGGAGAGGATACTTCTTGTTACTATATATTACATACCAAAATATATTTCTAGGATTAAGCCTTTTCTAGAGATGTTAATATGACACTTTCAAGAATTTTTTTTTTTACTTTCTTGAACACCTAAGAAGCCTTCTCTTTCAGTTGTTATGGTGCATGCTAGTTTTCTTTTAATTATTGCCATTTTAAGTAGTAGTTGGGTCATTTTCCTCTTGAGCCAACATTTTAGGACATGAAAAATGAGATTTGTACAAAATTGTAGCTTTACATGTAGTATACTTGTAGAAGAGGCAAACTTTTCAAATAGCCTTGGAAATATTCTGTGATAAAAATAAAGGTGTACATAGATTTAATTGTAAATATTGTGTTAAAATGGAAAAGATGTTACTAGTCATTCCACAAATTTTGACCATATGTCATATAAAGGAGATCAAAACTTTCTAGAAAAGATAGATGAATCTTGCTTGTTTGTGTCTTCAAAATTGGAAAAATCTATGTCATAACCTTCTCCTTTGCTTCAAAAGAATATTGCTCCCCTTACTGGGGGATTTATTTATCTTTGGGTCAATATGATACGACCTTCAAGAAACACCATGCCAGGGCATGTTGAGTTTGCGTGTTATATAAACAAGAGAGATCCCTGTTGTTGTAGGTTGAAGAAGCGGTACTAATAAACAACCAGGCAGCCGAGGTTGAGTTGCTCAACTTTGAGCAGGTTCATGACCAGCTTGTAGAGAAGCCTCAAGAAGTAGTAGAAGAGTGTACAGTGCATCCTGCTTTTGACTTGGAAGCTGGATTAGCTAATGAGACACTTTCAGCTGGGGAGGGATCCCACGCTAAATCTCTTTCAACTGCTAAGCCTAATAATCGTAATACCAAGAGGAGAAGGGGAAAGCGAGCATCCAGTATGCGGAAATTGAGTAAGAAAGCCAGGTTTAGTTGAGTCTATAGATCTGCTTTCACCTAGGAGCAGGTGGATACTTTTGCTGCAGAGAGTATGTGGAGGTTGGCTTGTCAATTGTACATTGTTTTCTTCTCTCTGGAGAAATTATGTTGATATTTGTTGTTGGCATAATTCTTTCATTTTCTTGTAATTATTTTAGTGTCAAATGCAAGAACTTCCTTTGCTGTTCTTGACTTATTGTAAATTACAAATCTTGTAGGTAGTTTCATGGAAGTAATTCCTATCAATTTAAAGGCTATTGTTTGATATAAGAGATTTCCGAATGGCAATAAAGATTTATAATGTTTTCTAATTATTGTTTCTTTAGCGTTGTAATTCTTGGGCTTGTAATCTAGAGACTTTATAGAGAAGGGTATTTTTTGTGAAGACTGGATATGACCGTTACTCATTGGTTAACGACCCAATAACTTGTATAGAGAACAATTTACCTGTCTCAGAGTGTCATATCTTCTAAACTAGAATGTCTCAAGACTGTTTCCCAGGAAACTAAATTCGAGGAAGTGGGCAGTAGCTCGTGCAATGATCCAACACTAGAAAAGCAATAAGAGGTCACAATCTAGTAGATTATAAAGGTGGATGGTGGTCGGAGGTGAAGGCAGAGGCCATGCTTTTATTATTAAAAGAAAAAGAAAAGAAAATGAGTTCCCTATAAAAAGTGATGATCCATTTATTGATGCTTCCTCTCTTTTATTGCAAAAAGTCACCACCAACAATTGATAGCTATTAAGGTTAATTGTTGTTGTGTTATTGACCTTTAGAAATACTTAATCACAACAAAATTAAAAATTTTGGAATATGTTTTGCAGGGAAGAAGCACGTTGAATGACGCATCTCGTTTTAGCATTCTATGTCCTAAAAGAATTTATTTGGTTTACACCTCCTCCTTAAGTGCATCCTTATGACTTTATTTCTTCTCTTTGTTTCCAAGCTTGCTTATATACTTTAATAGCATTCATTATTTAAGTAGTTTGTCTACTACTATAACTATAGTTGGGATATTTCCCTATGCCATGCTTATGAAATGATAGTTTTGCTACTTCTTTCTCAATAGAAAGTTGGGCTACTATTAATATGTTGATTGTGTTTTGATTTTTAATGTGTTAATGGGGTAATGGGCTAAATTAACTTGCTTTGTCCTTGTAATTTTATTGGACCCTTGTTTACTTCTAGAATGGTACGCAAAATTACAAGTTTTCCTCCAAGTTTCATATCTAAATTACAAGTTTCTCTCCAAGTTTCATATCAAGGTATCATTTTGTTAGGAATAAGCTCCTTTCAAAGTTTGATATGGATGTTTTGAAGAGTAATAGTTAAGTGTTTTGTATTTAAAATAACAATGTGTGCCTTTTATAGATAATTGAAGGGAAAGGTAGCATTGTCTTTTTTGTTCAATGTTAGTAGCAATAATACATGAAATGAAGATTGGATAGGATATTGGTTCAATGGGAAGAAATTTTGGTAATTCTCTCACAAACTTTGCTCTTTCTTATTTAGACTATGCATCAATATTATTTTATTATCTGGCTTTTTCTTCACTATTTAACCAATGTGTTTGGTTGGCCCTTTTAAGTCAACCATCCATCTACGGTTAAGAAAGAATTTATTTTGTTAAGCATGAATTTCCAAGTAATCAAAACATTGCTTAGCTAACCAAGCAAGGTCTTTTACTCATAAATTCACTATAGAATGACATTATCATTAAATAAAAAGTTATCCTCTTTATGGCTTTTCTTAGATTATGACTATTTATTGAAGGTTTAAACGTCGACTTGTAAGATTAGAGGAAATAGACCCTGTTCAGATATGGTGTCCTTTTCTTTCTTTGCTTTTTTTTTTTTTCTTCTTAACCTTAATATGGGATGCTTAAAGTCATGTTAAGATTTCACATAGTAGATTCTAACTCAAAATACAGAGAGAGATGTCGGATGTATAAAAAGCTAGTTATAGTAACATTATGCAGATTAAAGAATCTAATGCTAGAGGATGCCATCAAGGGGAACCTCTTAAGGATGGAAGTATTAGGACATTATAGAGGATGATCTTAAATAACTCGATAGGATTTAAGAGATGGCTTCTCTACCAATGGGAAGATCGAATCTATTAGGACAATGCTGCAACAAGCATGCATTCCATCAATACTACCAAGGAAGGTATAGAAAAGGCTAAAGAAACACTCTTTGATGGTGCTGGTTATTAGTTGATTAAGGTTGAAATTGATATGGGGTGGATTTCCAACTATAAAAGCAAAAATAAAGGTAACCCTTTTTTCTTTGTGACTACCTATTTTTATTAGATATGCTGCCACTGCCTCAGTTAGCAAAAACTTTAAATTCCACATTTGATCTTTATTGCATAGATAATCTTGTTTTATTTCAAATGGTTTTTTTTTTTTTTTTGCCAATGTGCCCTTAGGATTAGGTGAGAATGAACTTGTACAATAGAAGAAAAATGGCCATCACTTTCCTTATGTAGCCATGGACTACACATGGATAGTATGACTTACACTAGTATCTTCTATATGGTTGCTTACATGCCTCCAATGTGCCAATCGGCACACCCAGCAGTTGTGCCACCTCGTCAACTACCTCTTGTTGACTTAAAAATTAGCATTTAAGGGAAATGCATGTATATGTTTAGGTTCTAATCCTTTTCTAACTAGTATCTTTTGATCCTATATCTACAAACTCTAATTAGAATCCTTCCCCTACCCATCGAGATATATACTAGAGTTAATGTGCTTAGTCTTTTTTCTCGTGAAGTTAACTAGGTTGAATTGATTGAGTTTTCAACTCTTAAATTTATTTTTTTAATTTTGCAGTTTGTGATGGCATTTTGTGATCCAATTCATAAGGCATTTTTTATACCTTTTACTTAATTGTTTGTGCCATCTCTTAATACCTTTTCTCTATCTCTTATCTCCTCTCTTTGATGGTGTGTTGCACCAATACTCTCTATTAATATGTAATAAATAAATTGATATACTATATTTAAAAAATGAAAAAAGGGGTAAATTTTAGTAAGGTTTTAAACCAAACCAACATATAAGAAGATGTAGGAAAAACCGTATAAAATATTAATAATTTGTATGCCATGAAATCAACTACATTAATATATATGGCTTAAATTATTAATATTTTGAAGACATCTTGTCTTAACGTTAAACATCGAAAGAGTAATTTTAATGTATGCTGCTCTGTTACAAGATTGAGTTAGATATCTAGTAATGGGTTGTTCAATTGTTAATTCGGTATTGTTAAACGTTGTTAAGGTTTTCTTACTTCTTCAACCTACGGTAAAGAGTAGAACTAAGGATTCAATTGAGAGAACCTAAAATCTTATGATAAGAAATTATTGATAAAATCAGGGTAGTCTTTCCTTTCTTATTTTTTAATATATAAGTGCAGTACAAGGTAGTTACATGTCTTCTACTTGTCTTGATTTTACACCATGACTCCTATACAAGGAAATAAACATAAATCTTCAATAACTTACACAAACCTAAGCCTGACTAAGCGATATGACGTGTGTTGGAATCTATACATACACCAACTAATGCTACTTTGCCTTTTATTGACTTTATAAGATTATAACGCAAACACACTAACATTTCAACACAAACATACTCTATTGACCTAACCAACATTATTGCATATATACATGTGACGACATTAACACTCACTAACAATTATCACGTAATTTAAGTCAACAACTCAACATTGATTTGATTTCTTCCTTCGATGTTCATAGCCAAATTTAGAAGGAAACATTTCTTGATCTGAACATGAGCTTAAACTTGTCTCATGTGCAACATTACTTCTCCCTTCAAGAACGCACTTAACCTTAGGTGCAAAGGTGGGATATCTTTGTGAGATCATCATGGTGTTCTCCTATGAAGCATTAGTAGGGGAGTATCCTTTCTAATGAACTAATATTTGAGGACCTGAGGATGAGTTTCTATCGTCAAGCACTACCTTTGGATAAGGTATAACTTCATTATGGTGAATAGTAGGTAGGACCTATGAAATGGGCACACTTAAATTTCTTTAAGTAAGATACATGAAACACCAAGTGGATCTTAACATAAGTAAGGAGAAAAAGATGATAAACTATAGTCCCTACTTTTGCTTTAACTTGAAGTGGACGATAAAATTTGGGCACTAACTTCTGATTATGTTAAAGCATCAATAAGGTGTGGCAATAGGTTTGTCATTTAAGGAGAACCTAACCACTAACTTGAAATTTCCCTTCCCTTTGTTTTTTGTCATATTGACGTTTCATGTTGGCTTGTGCTTAAGTTAACTGATCCTTCAAATTAGCTATAGCTTGGTCCTCATTGATAAACTCTTTTTCAACAGCTTCTAACTTCACCTTTTACAGACAATAAGCCAGTAACCATGATGGGAGCCTCTCATACACAATTTTAAAGGGTATGGCCTTTAGTGAAGTGTGAAAACCCATATAATAGCAAAACTCCGTCCATGCTACCAAATTTACCCACTTTTTTGGTCTATCACTAGTGAAACATCGTAAGTACATTTTAATAGTATGGTTAATAATTTCCATTTGTCTATCGCTTTAGGGATATTAAGTGGATGAAAACATCAATTTAGTACCGCTAAGATGGAATCCTTCCAAAAAGCACTTGTAAACGTGACATTTCTATTGTTGGCTAAGGATTCTAATGATCTATGCAGCTCATTATCAAAGAATAGTTGAGCAACAAAGATAGTCGTATATGGGTGGCTCATTGGTATAAAGTGTGCATATTTAGAAATCTATCAACAAATGTTAATAAAATAGATTTTCCATACAAAAAAGGTAAACTATTAATAAGATATGTCACATCTTGAGAGTGATAGAATTGTAACAGTTCTACCATGTACACCAATCTACAACAGAAGCTAGCAACTCAATTGCTATCATAGACTTGGTATACACAAGGCATATATGACTAAATAACTCTAAAGCATTTTTAGTTCAATAGGTAAAGTAAAATAAAGACATTTGGTTCATAACTTTGAAACATAGAAATTTGATTAATATAATTCATTTGAAAAATATTGGGAATTTTTGTACAAGAAATTTATAAAAGAATCGAAAATTGTTGTTATAACAAATATAATATTATAAATTAGTTTGGATCATTCAAATGACCTGGTTGACTCTAAAATTAAGAGAAAAGAAATATTCTAATATATTTGCTTCTCACTCTAACCCGTTGTCCATAAAATGCCCAAGGATTGGGTGATCTTAGTATCTATTTTTTAGGACCTATAAAAGAACTATGTGGATATGATCGATCATCGCTTAGTAAGGGGATAGGGATGGAAGTATACATAGCACAATAATTAAGAAAGGTTATCATTCAGTTAGTTAGATGTGATGCGACAAGCATATGCCATCCACATGACATTGTCCGATTCGTCGTAAAGTTAGAGAAATTGTGCCCGCTCTAACTTGGGTTGAGGAGATTACACTCATAAGCGCCATGTCACAGTTCCAACCAAACCTAAGCTTGTGTAATGGAGACTTGACTTCTCCCGTGACTACCTTCAAACCCAATACCCCCAACCTTATTGCGACTTTCTCTTTTGCCACTTAGTTTAACCAAGACTAGAGAAAGGCCAATTGTAATTGTCTCGTCAAAGGGTCGATATTTGGTTAGACATCTTAACTGTTCCTTTAATGGGTTACAATGCATATCCAGTTAGAGTTTATGTTCAAGTTTTAGCTTAGTCCACTTTGAGCTACCCAACTAATCACAACAATCAAATCAAGAAGTGATACACAATCAAATAATAGAGTAGAAAGTTTCCAAGCACACACGTTGCATGTGCACAATCAACTACTTCTCAACCACAAACAAGTGTACACATTAGCCACTAAGTACTTTTATATAGTACTTCAAAATGCCGTTAAGCATTGATTCTACTCACTTAGATTTGTAGTAGCTCTTATAAGTTAAATGCCCTAGTCCTTCCATTGTCAATTGTCCCTATGTTGTAAATCACATTTTAGTTCCTATATGATTCATTGAAGTTACAAAGTTCTAATCATTATACTTTTAATTAGGTTTAGTTTTACACTTTTAGTATTCATTAAGTGCTAGTTATGGGTATTAGGTTTTATTACCTTTACATAGGTTATTTAGACCTTCTACTTAACCTTCTACTAGGTTTCTTAGGTTTAGAGTAACTTTTACATAACCTTCTACTATAGTCCATTAGCTATGTGGTACCTTTTATTGAAGCTTTTACTAGGATATTATTTGTCTATTGAACCTTTTACTCAAGTTTTTACTACTATTTTAACCCATGTTTCTTATTAAAGAGACTTTCTATAGGAATTTTTGTTATCATTTCTACACTAGGAAACTTGTTATTAAAATTTCTACCGCTGTAATCTTATAATCAACTTAGTAAGAGAAGCTTTTATAGTACCTTCTACAAGTTAGCATCTTACACTAGTAGCTATAGAAACTTCTATAAGACTTTCTACAGCTATTAGTCCTTTTATTAGCTCATTTAGAACTTCTATAACTTCTATAACTTCTTCTATAAGCACCAGATTTGCCCCATTTCACCATAACTCCATCTTTTACACTCTTCTTTGCTTTGTTCATGCATAACCTTATCGGAATTCCTCCAATATCAGCTTGCATGGTTCGAAAACTCATTCACATCGACAAATATAACCCGAAATTCAAACAAAAAGAATGTTAAATACACCTAATTAACTAATATACCTAAAAGAGATATATTAGGTCGAAAAATTATTGTTTTTAGGGTGAATACATTTCATGTACAATAGTTAAAATCTTTAATTCACTATTGATTTTTAAGGATTTTTAACAAAAATAATTAATTTATTAACTTAGTGAAAAATCCCCATAAGTATTTAAGTAAAATCATCAAGTTTAGTTTCGAAAAACCCATTTTTTCATAAAATCTCATATTTTCACTTAAAAATTAAGACCAACCTATTGCATGTAACAAAAATTTACTCAAAAAGTGGTGGGAAATTAGATATAACAAAAGTCTACGAAAAATAATGGATTTTCCTTACATTTTAACATATCATTTTTTTTTTCCAAAAATTAAGATTAACCCTAATAAAATGAAAATTTTTAGAGAAACTCTTCACATAGAAATTATATATATAAGGTATTTACAAAAAAAAAAATGGTAAGGTAGCTACATCATTCAGGCTTTTAAAAATTAGCCCCAAACGGCTCATTTCTTAAGGGACGATATATGGGATGAAAGATTATTACAAAAATAATAACTTTTCATGAAAACATACTTAAAATTATATAAGAATGAATTTTTCGAAAATTCTTTAATAAAATTTAATATTCTTAACAACTTTTTTAAAATCAAGTGCAAATCAAACTCACTAATGCAAGAGATTTTGGTAGCCAGCAGTGGTGGTGGCTTTGTCGACCCAAAGGGGCATTGCTTGGTGGGTGTAGTAATGGTAGCCGTTGTTCATTAGTTTTTCATCTAATCAAGGTTATCCACACTTTGCAAATTTGCACATATTTTCTTGTTTTTCAAAATTTTTTCCAAAAACCTTAAAAATTTCCCCCATGAATTTCCTTCAATTTCAAAGTGTCTAAAAGGTCGTAATGAAGAAGATAAGGAATATTTATAGTGGTTAGGTTGGGAAGACAAAAGTGCCAAGTGTTTATAGGCCCCAAACCATGTGCACCAAAACCATGGTCTCCTTTTATTTTATTTTCTAAAATAATAGGTGTTCATGGTTTCTCATCTACGTTTTTTAAATAAAACTAATAACTTTACCATGGTTTTGTCAAACCATGAGACTTCCCTTGTTTTGGTTAATTGTTTATTAATTAGTGAAATATATTTTACTATATTTAATACTTAGGTATGTAATGAGCTTTATAAAGTAACTTTTACTAAAACTTCTACGATATATGCTCAATTAAATAACTAATTATATATGATTTATTTTTAATTATTTTCCATAACATTTATTAATATTCCTATCTATTTAATTTATTTATACACTCTCGTTAATTTCAAGTTAGTTTTCAATATCCCGAAAACTTACAAAATGAAGAAACTAGTTTTATCGTTTTAATTTATATTAATATTTTAATATTCCATTTCAATATTTAAATTTATGGAGTCTCTTTGACCAACTTTTATGATCCTAACATTTATCTTGAGACTATTAATGCGAATTTTTCGGATGCCCTTAATTGGAGAGCTTGAAATTCTACGATTGTAGGTAATTAAGTCTTTTACATATTATTCTAAATATTATTTTATTTATTATTATAAATATATATTTTCATCATGTTAAATTTTCATATTTTTAGCATATGTTCGATATCTCATTGATTTAGTTATAAAGTTTAACAATTTTCTTATTTTTAATAGATAACGAATAAATTTTGAAATTTTAACTTTTAACTTATGTTTTAACAAATTTGTGACCATGACATACATTTCAAGTTATATCAAATAATCTTTTGTGGACACTCTAAATTTTCAACACTAAGGTCCTATTAGCTAAAGTTCTGGTCTCATACCTATTACAATTATTTATATACATCTTATGTATAAATAAGTATATCCATAAAGCTTTCTAATATTTAAAAAACTTTTTAAGAAAATAGTTAAGGTATATGGTGCACTTTATAAGAGACCAAAAGAATAAACCTAATTAACTTATCAAAAAATTAAACCACTATGTAAAACTTGTGTAAATTTTACCATTCTCTAAAATTTAACATGAAAAATATTTAAATAGTAAATTACAAGTAAAGTAAAAACAACAATATGATGTTAATGAAAGCATTCTTTTTCTTTTTTTATGATAACTTTACAAGATCGTATCATTAGTAATGCTAAAGTGATTAATATAAGGCCAGCTCGAACTCAAACCAATCGAGTCATGGGCCTAGTTCCTCTTGAATAAAGACCAGCCTGACTTAGGTCAGTTTACTTGACCTAAGGGTTCCATAGGCCAGTTCAATGGCCTATAAAACAGTCGATCCAATTTTTTTTAATAAATTCCATAAATCACATTATTAACTTTTTTATGAAAATAATTACAAAAAACAATTTCCAAATCTGTTCATTATTGTAAATATAAAAGCACATTAAAGGTTAAATTAGAGATTACAAGCATCACACTTCACACCGAATCGCAAATAATTTTGCAACAATGTACACGTTACAATATACATCAACAAAAATCATACGCACTGTTGACAATATAAGAATTTAAAAAAACATGTGCTAAAAGCAACAGTAAAGATTTAGAAGAGAACCAAATGCATGCAAATCCTAATCAATAACACATGCTAATAAGTGATGTATGTGTTTATTTAAATTCTTTTTTATCCCACTAGTTTGCATGCTTGCATATCTTGCATTTCAAGATGTCCTCTTCAATTTCGTCAACATGTATATCATCTTCAAAATTAATCATCTCCTTACAATGTCTCTCTCCTCCAGGTTGTTGAACATTTTCATCAATAGCTGGCACTTAACAGACTTCAAGTTCGTCTCCCCCCTCTTTCATAGCAACATATTTTTCCATAGACATGGTTTCTTTCTTATGTAATTAGTAATCTCATTCTCATTCAGTTCAATTCACATCTTCTTAGGAGATGAACTTGAAATAGGAGTACAGAAAAAAAAAAAAAAAAACTAATCCATTTTTTAAACGTAAATATAAGCAACTGCATAATGAGTTTTGATTTTTCTTACGAAGGGCTGAAACTTATTTTCTAAGGTGATGAGAAGTGTGAGTTTTTGGTAAGTGAAATGTGGAACGAAGAGCTTATTTATAGTGTGAAGTTTGATTGTCGACATACTTCATTTCTTTACATGTCTCACTGTTGTTACCCATATATCTTTCTATCTGTCCTTTTTTTTTTTCCCATATCTCTTTATCCCTTTCCAAGTTATATTTACTCTAACAAAGTCATGTCTCTATCTCTTCCTATTTCTCTCTTTTCTCTTCCATTGTCTTTTTCCCACACTATTCCATCAGTACACAATCATAATTGGCAATGAATATTTTATAAACAATGGGTAATACGAAAAAATTTTTGTACAAAAATATAAAAAATCAAGCTGTTCATATTTGTAAGAAAGGACTAAAAATACATAATCTTTACAGATAGCCGTGATAACAAATTACAATAGTAAAGTTACACTTTTCATGAAATTAAATTTCGCAATAACCGCGTACGTAAGAAAGCATCCCATATATGAGGTGTAACAAATTACAATAGTAAATTTACACTTTTCATGAATTTATTTATTTTTTAATATTTTTAAGGTCATACCAAATGAGCGGTTGCCTACTTATTCGTTAATCTGAATTAAACCATTGTAATTTAATGATTTTTTTTTTTTGGAAAACTTTAGTATATTAGTTAATTTTAATATTCCCAAAAAAACATCCGCTTTACGTGATTAGCCACTATAATTGCTTTGTAAGAAAATACTATAAAACGCTTAAGTTTTTTCTTGGTAGCTCAAATTTTTGAAAATTTATCGAAAATAGATTGGACTTAGTTTTTGCTAAATGACCGATTAGATTTTTTTTTTTTTTTTGGAGAACTATTTTTCTAAGTGATAAAATGTTTTAAACTAAAAAAAAAAAAACTAATATTTAATCATTATCACCTTATCAATCGCTTTGTTTTAAGGTTGAGCCTCGACTCCTTCTTGAAGAGTTAAAGTCACTAAAATAATCATCTTTCCTTAGTTGATGTTCCCATTAACTCTTATTTTCTATTCACCACTTTCCACCAATCTTCATTATAGGCAGTAGCCTCTATGTTGACAACGTTCAATAACGTGCAACGATCGTCGAGAATTAGGCTTACCATGACAAACTATGCTCTACAGTAACCATTGATACTAGTACAGCGAAAACTTCTCGTACTATGTAGGAAATTATGAGGTACATCGTTCTTTGCAACTTTTACCACTCTAGGATGTCAAAATTCCAAAATAATGATATTATCCTCGAACTCAAAATTGGTGTTTAAATATTGATGTAGTTTGATTTACTGCCCTCGATATAGGTGTCTCTTTAATTTCTAGGCTAACAATTTATCCCCCATAAGGGAGTAGCTGTATGTCGTTAGGGGTAACGATGAAGTAACAGCAGCATAGCTACTATATGCATAGGTAAAATATTAAAATAGCTCATTCATTTCATCAATTGTTCACAAAGTTCATTATTTACACTTATACCATACACATATTAAGTATCTGATTGGTTATCAATTATCTAATAGTATATATTAAGATAATCCAAAAAAAGATCTACTTTACAACGTAGATCTAAAATTATGGCAATAAGATAAATAGAAAGAATTTCACTATAATATTGCAGCAATTTGGCCACCATTTCAATCACACAACTTTGCAAAATCAAGTCCCCATACGTATCTAAAAGAACTACAATGATGTTGACAACCACCATAATAAAGTAATATACGTTAAGCCCATAGACTTGCAAAAAAGTTTTAGTGGCATCATGGAAAACTTTAAGAACTCACAACAACTTATTACATACATCCCAATCTCTTGTGTAGATCTCAACTTTCGGTATCTCATGTAAACAAAAATTCCACAACAAATCTTTATAGTTAATCGTGCTTTGTAACATTTCATATGTACAATTCCAACAATGTTTAAAGTCTCTTTTAGATTGTTTCTACAGTTTCTCATTTTATATGTAATAATCCCTTCACATTTTATGTAGAGATGACCTTTTCATAATTGTTTTAATGGTAGCCTTATATCACTTTATACTCAAGAGCCTTCATCCCCTTTTTAACATACAAACTTAATATGTGGCATGCACACCTTATCTAGAAAAACGTACCGCCTAGTGCGAGTTAGCAAAGATTTTTTAGTTCATCTATCAATGCAATGTTTGCACTAACATTATCAAAACCTATAAAGAAAATTTTTCATTGCAAGTTATATTCCTCAAGAATAATGGTTATTATTCTCTATATGGCTCATGTCATATGTCATTCATTGAACACCTTCAAGGCCAAAAGTCTTTTATTAAGCTATTAGTTATTATCTATTCAGTGACATTTAACACCTATATAAAAATTTTCTTGCCGTTTATGTGTCCATATATCTACACAAATAGATACCTGTATATCTAANATATATAAAGGAACTAATACCAAAATAACCTACTATATTAATATACATAATTACTTATATTATGTTATCAATGAATAAAATAATAATATTATAATAATAAAATAATAACAATACATATGTCAAAAAAAAAAAAAATTGAGAAAAACGAACTAAAACTTGCTCTGTTCAGTAAAGTTGCTTGTGACTACGCGTGGATTATTGGACGAAGATAGTATCGATCACCAATGAGTGCTTTGAGGAATATGGTTGGCGTAAACTGCTGCTGTTATGTGATGATGAATGGCTGTTGCGATGTGTTATTGGACAGTAGTGTGAGTGGAGAGCTGCAGCTGTGGAGTTCGGCCGTTAAGGGGTTAACTGGACTGTGGCTGATCGAAGGCTGTGGCAGTGGATGGTGACTGAGTACGGCTGTGGAGTACAACAGCAGAGAGGGAGAGACGCGTGAGAGAGAGGGTCGAGGTCGGGGTCAGATGTTGTTTGTGTGGGTCACTATACTTGGGCGACGTCGGGTTTGGTGTATATTTGTTTGGATCAAACATGGGTTCTACGGTGTGAAGCTTGAAGATGGTGATGGTGGTGTTGTTGATTCTTATGTGAAGTAGGGATGGAGCTTGCTGTATTGACTGGGGTTTAAGGTCTACTATACAGTGGGTGTTCTTGTGTATTGGTGAGGACTGGGTTATGACACGTCGCTGATTGGTGTTGTTGGCATCGGGTTAGGGTTTGTGCTCAAAGATGGGGCTACTGTGTCAACTGTTGCATGCGTTAAGTTGGAGTCGCAATTACGTGAAGTGCCAATCAGTGTTGCGGTGGGCGTGCGTGGCTTTGTGGTATTTGTGTTCAGCAAGGTTGGGTGTTCGGTCATGCGTGGATAGCAGTGGCACGTGAATGTGGACAGTGAACTGCAGATGTGTGTATATGTGATCGGAGCCTGTTCTTGCTCTCCTGTTTTCTGTTCTTTTGTTTTTTTTTTTTTTTCCTTTTTTTGTGTGTGTGTTTTTATAGAGTCTAAATCATATCACATCTTATCATATCTAATTATATTTGATTCGGTAATTAAACTAGATTCAAATCCGATTTAACCGCTTCTATAGAGATAAAAAAATAAAGATATAGGTACCTACTGAGACTCAAACCCAAGATTTCAAATTAAATTCAACCTAAATACTTCGATATTTATCCGTTAGGCCGTTAACTTATGCCTTGACATTCAGTATAATTAAATTATATTTAAACTACTCAGTTCCCTAAAATAAATTTTTTTTAACTAAACTAAAACTAAAACTATTTATTCCTAATATAAGTTTCTTCCTAAAAATCTATAAAACTCTTTATAATAATTTTTCCTTTTCTTATTTTTTATTTATTTATTTTTTGTATTTTCACCATTTGTTAATTTTTATCATTATTTTTTATCTTTCATTAATTTTTTAATTTTTATTTTGAATTAGGACCCTTTTTGTAAAAATAAAAATTCGAACTATAAAGGGGCAAAAATTAAGTGTTTACACTAATTTTACACCATAACTTCTATACAAGGAAACCAACATAAATTTTCTTTAACTGATACATACCTAAGCTTGACCAGGCTAGGAATATAACACAAACAAAACAACATTTCAATACAAACATACACTACTGACCTAACTAACGTTACAACATATACACATGTGACGACTTAACTCACTAACGATTACTACATAATTTAAGTCAACAACATAACATCAATTTAATTTCTTCCTTTAACGTTTGTAGACAAATTTAAATGGAACCATTTCGTGATCTGAATATGAGCTTGAACCTGTCTCATGTGCAAAATGTTCACTTATCAATTTATTACATAACTAAGCATCTTTGTTTCTTAGTTCCTTGATCTAGAGTAAGGGGGAAATTATTGTTACCCAAACCCTATAGTTTGAATGGGTAAGTTTTGATATTAAAGATCATAAGTTAGTTTTTAGCTACAATTGTTGGGTTTGAGTATAAAGTCTTGATAACCTTACCTATCCTAAAACCTATACTGTGAGGTATATAAGATATTGGTTCAAGTAATTATTATATTATAATAATTAATGTAAAATAATAGTATTTCTACTTTCAAACTTCTATTTAAAGGGAAGGGGAAAAAAAACCATATCAATTATAATCCAAGCCCCTTGTTTATAAGAAATCTTAAAAAGTTTACTATTTCATTTTTTCAACATCTCTCGTTTGGTTTCTGCATTTTTATTTTCTATATCTCCTGTTTCATTTCTTATTCAATGCTAAACTTACCTTGATTGTTATATTTTTTATTAGATGTTGTACTTATATACTTGCTATATGGATTTTATATTACATATTTATAACAAGTAGACTAACATTCTTAATATATTATAAAGTTTGCATAAGTGAAGGGTATACCTTCTTCACAAATGTATTATTTTGCCACTTTTGCTCTATAATGTCACTTTTCTTGAAGATGTTATATAAGTGAAATTTTATAATGTCCCCTTTTTTTTTAATATAAACTTTCATGTAGGTTGAATGAGTAAGATAATGTGAAAACATTCACAAGTTCAATTTATCATAAATTTACCTTAAAATTTTAATATTAAATCATTTTAATAGAATAATTTATAGATTTTATACGGTATATTGCATCAGGTAGGTCCCATAGGGTATAGATTTTGGGGTAGTTACACGATGCTATGAAGTATTTAAGAACCTGTTCTTCCTATAGGGTAGTTTATAGATAAGACCTTATATCTCATCCACTATGTACTTTATTCGCACTTACCTTAATCTATATTTTAAAGTTAAAAACTCTAAAAGGAGTTTCTTTAGATATGAAGCACAATTTGCAAAGGGCTCACTTCTTCACATTGCTCTTTGCATTTTTTTGTTTTTGTTTGATGCTATTATTTATTATTTATTTGAAAAAGAAAAAGCATTGTGGTTAATATGGGGTTTTTATGAACAAAGTATGAAGGCTCCTTAAGCTAATTTATCAATCCTTCTTTTGCTATTAAATAATAGTGTAATATTTAACTCCATATCTCTAGCATATAGTTTTAATTTATTCCATCATTCTATTATTTCTCTTCGATTATATTAAAAGAATAATATACGACTCAACAGTCTTAACATCTAGTTTTAACATGTATTTTAGAAACTTTTTTTGCCATTAATTTTATAGTTGATTTAATCAACCAATTAAGCTAATTCATCAATCCTACTTTTTTTACAAGCCCTTTCTCCTATGTGCTCTGTCCTCTCTCTTCTCATATTTAGTTTTCTTCTTAAATTTGTAATCCTTATACTTTATTACTTTACCATATTTATAATCCCTACAAATTTCCTAGATAAGAAGTTGGAAGTTAATAAGGTTTTCCAAAATATACTTTTACTGTTAGCAGAATAACTAACCTTGAACCTAAGAGACTATGCTAAAAAACTCTAATACAAACCCTTAAAACTCTAAATGGCAGTCTTAACCCTAATTTGACCCTTACACTCAAAAGTCTTAAAATCTTATAAACAAATGCCAATAACTAATGTTAACTCTTAAGGTCAACCTAATTTAGTAAAACTAACCCCAAACCCTAATGGGAAAAAGATCGATAGTCGAAGCCTATGAGAGTTCCTTGAAACTGATAAATGGTATGCCAAGCCAAGCTAAGTCAAACCAAACCAAGCCAAAAATAAATATTGGTATAGATAACCATAACAATAAATTCAAAACCTTAAAACAAATACTGTGACCCTTAAATGAACCCTCAAACATTGAAATCCTAATTGAAACCTTAATACATACAAACCTTTAAATTGTAAAACCCTAATCTACGGTCAAAGACCCTAATCTAACTAGTGTACTTTAATTAAATAGTAAAACTATTTATTAATCGGAGACTAATTACTCAACTGCCCTAAAACCCTAATATACCCTCTAAAATGTATTTGAACAGTAACAAATTGTCTCAATTCCTTAAAATAATTAGACAAGATGACTCAATGGGCTTAACCAACTTAATTTGATACATTAAGTCTTAAAATGTACCTAATTTGTATCAAGTATACAAGTAATTAAGATTGAGAAACTTAATTACACCTTAATTTGTTAATTAGGGTTTTATATCATAATTAACTATAAGTCAAGAGTGATTAATCATATAAAGCCAAAGGAATTATATGAAAATATATCCTTAATGATGCCAAACTTATACTTAAGGAGATAATATGAACCCCATAAATTTTTGAATTTGAACTCGGAGCCAGATATAAGAGTTAATAGGTAATCCCTAGAAATGCTTAAGATATAATAATAAAATCCACAAATAAAACAATTCATCCCTAAATAATAAGTCACAAACTCTAAGTAATAAAGTCAAAAAACCCTAAAGTGAGTAAAATCCTAAAACTTTAATTGTACGCGTAAAATCCCTAACATACGATAAACTTTAAAATGATTGGAAAATATCAATAAACTAAGTAAAAGCTTAATTGGAAGTTTAAAACCCTAATTCAACTAATAAACCTAAGTATATCCTTAAACTATTCGCTAATCGTAACTAATTTCTCTAATTACTAGGAAACCCTAAATCGCTAGCTTCGTATGTGGTTCGAAAACCTTAATCGATCCTGAATAATAAAGGACTTTAACAATGAACTTAATTAAAGCTATAAAATATGGCAAGACCCTAATTACACCCTAATTAGGCCTAAATTTCTTAATTAAGTATAATCACAATTAATTAGCTTAATTACCCTTTAATCCATCTACCAACTCTCATTACATCTTAATAAGTAACAAGTCAAACTCAATTAAGAATAAAGGACAAAGGATTAATTAGGAATTAAAGAAAACTTATCCTTTAGGAGATAAAATCCTCCCTCATTTGGCAAAAAGTAAATAAGGTACAAATCACTAAGAGGGGATCATGTACTCTTATCCAAAAATAATCACCTCTTGTCCCCCTTAATCCATCTTCAATATCTACCATTTTACCCATCCAAAAGTCTCATTTGACACCATTCTTCATGCATAGCAAACCTTAGGAATCACTATCAAGAAACCTAAACAAAAACCAAAGGAAAAAGAGAAGAAAACAAAAGGAGTTATTGGACCCCCTTATGCACCTCAGCCCCTTTTGATTTTACGTCCACGTCACGCCACCAAATGACAAGCCACCACTACCAAAAGATCGCAAACACATATTAGTTTCTTTTGGACAAAAGTTTGTTCTTAAAGGAGTAATTTTCAAATTCATTTTTAGATGAAAAAGTTGGAACTTGTGCAAGCCAACCTAAGGTAAAACTCACTCAACTTGACTTTCTTGTTCACTTAGGTTATACCTATGATATCTTGAGAGTTTAAGATTAGAAATACTATATAAATATATTATAATTATGTACACATAATTTTAGAGCCTTATAATTACACATTCATTCATGTACTTAGCTAGTTTGCTATTTGTATTCTAAGTGTAAGAGATAGTTTTATGTAGATAACTTAAAAATATGTTAATAAAACTCCAACAAACCCTAAGTGTTATCTATGCTACCCCCTCCATAATATGTATTTATCTTGTTTTCATCATGTTATGTAATATTATTAGCTTAAAACAAGTAGAAATGAGATTAAAACAAGGAATCTCATTAGAATAAGTATTGGATAGAAGAAGTTGAAGGAAAGCCTAGAAGAACTCTACTTGGCTACCACTTTCATGAAAGTTTCAAATCTATAAATTTTGATTTATTACCTTAATAACATGATTATTTAGTCTTAAGTATGATTTAGGATGTAATTAACCAAGTTAAATAGGATAATGATGAGTTAATAGCCTAAACTAGTTAAGTTGGTGATTAAGGTCTTAGGAATAATATTAGAAACCCCATTAATGAGATGAACCGGATTTGGAACACTTAGTAAAATGAGTTATTTGGTGGACTCATTAGGATATTTGGCTTATTAGAATAAGTTAAAATCAAGTTTAGGGTTCTAGAATGCAAATTAGGCTTAAATTAACTTAGCTAGTTATTAAAGCCTCAGAAATATGATTAAGAGCCCAATAAATGAAAAGAACTAGATTTGAATCCTAGGCTTAAGGCCTTAAAATACAAGATAAGCCCAAAAACCCTTGAAAAAACTAAGAATAGAGCTTAATAACTTAGTGACTAGATTTGGTTTTTAAATTAAAAGGCTTATAAAATAAAGTATAAAAGGCCCATTAAGTCTAAATGCCCATTAAAGCCATCTTCTTTAGGCTCTTTTGCAAGCTAAAGCCTTAAACTAGTAAAAATGACACATTTCTGCCTACAAAAGCAACATCAAGGCTTAAGGTAAAAATTTAAAGTGTTAGACAAAAAAGTCCACTTAAAATACTTAAAAGGAAGCCCAAAATATTAAGTGTAAGGTCTAAGATCAAAAGCTAAACCTCAAGTCCAAAACTAGGCCTAAATCCTAAAGTGACCAAACTTACCCTTTAGGCTTATGAACTTGTAAGGCCTAAATCAAAACCTTGCTAATCCAAAAGTACAAAATAACCTCACCAAATGAAAGAATACTTGAAAATGATGAAAATCGATTATAAGAATGCGAAATTCCGACTTAAAACGAGAAAGTTATGACCAAGATATGAAATAAGTGGAAATAAAGAAATTATGGTGAGGTGATAACTCTTATTTTAAACATATTTCATATGGTGATTTTATAGTATTCCCCTTACATCTTTGGTTTTCTTTAAAGAAATTAATACTTAATTGAGTAAAATTTGATTTCAAGGTTTGAACGTGTTCTTGGATTAAAAACGAAGAAAAGGAATCAAGTTTTACTCAATTTGGAGTTTAAATAAATGGGTTATGAAGTTACACAGTCTGGAACACAGTCGTGTCCCCAGGCTGTGTCCATCCAGGAAAATTTGTCAAGGTCAGAAAGTTACACGAGCTGAGGACACGACTGTGTCCCAGGCCGTATTTGGTAACGAAAACAGAAACCTTACAATACATTATAAAAGGACATACTAGGATTTCGCAAAAGAGGAGAGACACTTAAGAAGTGGAGAGACTTGAGAAGAAGGAGAAAAAAAAGGCGAAAGCAACACCAACTTCAAGATTGGAGAGATTTTTCATTAATCAAAGGGGTTTTTCATGTTTTATTTCATACTTTTGTTGGAACTCGTTCTTAGTTTCATTATGATAGCTTAAAATTCTTGTATTTAGGATTATGGAATGTAGGGTTTTATGTGACTATTAGATTGATTGATAATTTTCAATAAAGTTTCTATCTTTTCTTGATTCAATTATGTTATTTAATTGTTAATTGATATTTCTAGAGTATCAATCTATGATATTATACATGATGATTGAGAAATCACATATGTAATGAGATCTTGACATAATTGGAGAGAATTACATGTGTACTTAGAGATAAGATACATGTTTCTTTCAGAAAGTTATTCTTTTGTGTGGGAATTCATTATATATTAATGCGATTCTAAATTATATTACTAAAAGAAGAGATTCCGGTAAATAATTTAAGATTAAGGTTAATATGCTTGAGAAATGTATTAACTTTAATTGTGAATCCCTCCGCTCAAGAATAATGGAAATTGAATTGAATATATTTTAAGCGGTCACATGTTAAACACCAAAGGAAATAATTCCTAAATACGTTATTACCTTCTTGAAGTCGTTCTTAGTTTTATCGCTTTCTAAATTGCTTAATCAAGTCTCATAATTAGGTTAGTTTGTTAATTTTAGTATTTTTAATTCATTCAACTCATCACAATTTTCTGGTTGGATAATAGAGCTAAGGTTAATATTAGTACTCGAAGTCTCTAAGAGATCGATTCGGACTCACATCCGCTATATTAAAACCGATAGGTGCACTTGCCTTATATTAAGTTTTTGGCGCCGTTACTGGGGATTTTCAATATTAAGAATACTAGTTGCTTTATTACTTTAACCATTTTGTTTTTCTTTTGTTTTCATTGTTTATTTTTATTACCTAGAGCTGCAATTGATTCTGTATTTCTTGCCCTTGTAGTGCATGACCTGAAGCAACTCGAAAGATTTGGTAGAACTTGATCTTGAAATTGAGAGAACTACCCTTTAAAATTTGAGATTGCGACCTAGACAAATTGTAGCTACCATAGAAGACAAGTCAATCGTTGAGATTAAGGAAGAGGGTGAAGAGGCCAACACTCAATTCATCGAACAAGAAGATCCACCACACATGGCTAACAATGGTAATGAAGCAAATCGGACCATGTCCGACTATTGAAGGCCTATACTTATTGGAGCTGACTCTAGTATCGCGAGGCCAACCGTCGCGGCTAATAACTTCCAAATTGCACCTAACATCATACAAATGATGCAACAATATGTTCGGTTTGACGGTCTCCAAGATGAAGATCCTAATGCCCACATCTCTAGCTTTCTAAAGATTTATGATATATTTAAAATCAATGGAGCCACGGATGATGCCATCCGACTGCGGCTATTTCCTTTTTCCTTGAGGGGTAGAGCAAAGTAGTGGTTGAACTCTTTACCACGAAATTCAATCATAACTTGGAATGATTTGGTAGAGAAATTTTTGGAAAAGTATTTCTCACTACAAAGACCGCTAAACTTCGGAATGATATTTCTTGTTTTGCTCAATCGGAAGCGGAGACTTTATATGACACTTGGGAGCGGTTCAAGGACTTGCTCAAGAGGTGCCCACATCATGGCCTCCCACTATGGATGCAGATTCAGACCTTTTATAATGATCTCAATTTATCTACGAGACAGATGATTGATGCATCTGTAGGAGGTACTTTGAACATAAAGACACCTGAGCAAGCACAAAACCTGATTGAAGGAATAGTGATGAACAATTATTAGTGGGAAAGCATTAGAGCCAAGTAAAAGGTTATGGGAATTTATGATGTGGACTTGACCACTACTCTGGCAGCCAAGGTGGACCTATTGAGTAAGAAGATTGATGCACTCTCTATTGGCCCTCAACAAGTACAATCGGATGTAAGTAACTTTGGTATGCAGGGGTATGGAGCACAAGAACAACTAGAACAGGTAGATTATCTAAGAATTCTATCCAAGCAATAAAATAACCCCTACAGCAACACTTATAATCCCGGATGGAGGAATCACCCCAATTTCTCACGAGGAAATAAAAACCAAGGCCAGCAGAAGAGTAACTTTAGCCCACTTAGATTTCAGAGACCATTCCCACCTCCTCTTCCTTAAGAAAAGAAGTCCAGTGTGGAAGAACTTCTCACAAAATATATTCAAGGCAATGAGACTCGCTTATTCAACATTGAATCATCGTTGAGGAATCAAGAGGCTTCCAATCGCAACCTTGAGAACCAAATTGGTCAACTTGCGAAGCTAATCTCTGAAAGACCACAGGGAACGTTACCGTGGAATACAAAACCCAATCTAAAGAAACATGTTAAGGCAGTGACACTTCGAAGTGGGAAGGAGTTGCATGTTGAGAGGAAGGTTAGCAAGGAGACTAGTAAGAACAAGGAGGGGATGAAAGTAATGAAAGACGTAGAGTCATCAAAGGCGAAGGAATATCAACCACCTATCCCATATCCCCAAAGACTCAAGCAAGATCGCAATGACCAACAATTCAGTAAGTTCCTTGACCTCTTTACAATTGCATATTAACTTACCTTTCGTTGATGCCTTGTCACAAATGCCGAAGTACGCTAAGTTCTTGAAAGATTTGTTATCCAACAAGAGGAAGCTTGAAGAGCTTTCCACAGTCATCTTGGGTGAAGTGTGTTTAGCGATCGTACAAAACAAGTTGCCCAAGAAGCTAAAAGACTTAGGAAGTTTTACAATTCCTTGTCATATTGGTAACTTATTAATTGACAAAGCTTTAGCTGATTTGGGTGCTAGCATCAATTTAATGCCTTATAAATTTTTTAAGAAACTAGGATTATGGGAACTTAAGCCCACACGCATGAGCTTGCAATTAGCTGATAGATTTGTGATGTATCCTAGAGGCATTATTGAGGATGTATTAGTCCAAGTAGGTAAATTTATTTTTCCAATTGATTTTGTGATATTGGATATGGATGAAGATTTTGAGTTGCCCCTTATCCTAGGTAGACCATTTTTAGCTATCGCTAGGGCTATCATTGATGTTAGTGATGGCAAGCTCATTCTTCGAGTAGGAGATGAAGAGATCGTGTTTAAAATTTCGGAGGCTATGAAAAAGTCTATCGATCAGGATGATACTTACTACCTTTTGGATGTTACTGACACTTTTGTTTCAAGTTATATGCAGGAAGTTCTTTTTAAGGATCCGTTGGAGAGTTGCTTGCAATTAGGCATGGAAGAAGCTTTGGAAGATCCTGCTAAATCCGAGGTAGTAGCCCAATTGGAGGCAAATAAACCTATCTATTGAGAAAGGGTTTGAAGAGTTTGAAAAGAAGAAGGAAACACAGTTAAAACCTTCAATTGAGGAGCCACCAGTATTGGAGTTAAAGCAATTACCTGATTACTTGGAATATGCCTTCTTAGAGAAGGACTCCAAATTACCAGTAATTATAGCATCCAATTTGGAAAAAGAACAGAGAGAAAGGTTGCTGAAAGTACTCAAGGAGCATAAGAGGGCCATTGCTTGGAAAATATCTGATATTCAAGGTATCAATCCCTCCTTTTATACTCATAAGATTTTAATGGAAGAAAACTATAAGCCGGTTATGTAGCCCTAGAGACGCTTGAATCCAAATATGAAAGAGGTAGTCAAAAAGGAAGTTATCAAACTCCTTGATGCAGGTATGATATATCCTATCTCTGATAGTTCATGGGTGAGTCCAGTGTAAGTAGTTCCAAAGAAAAGTGGGATAACAGTAGTCCTTAATGAAAAAAATGAATTGATCCCAATGAGAACGGTAACAGGTTGGTGTTTATGTATCGATTATCGAAAGTTAAACGATACTACACGTAAGGACCATTTCCCCTTACCTTTTATTGATCAAATGATAGAACGACTAGTTGGACATATGTTTTATTGTTTTTTAGATGGCTTATCTGGTTAATTTCAGATACCTATTGCACCGAAAGATCAAGAGAAGACCACTTTCACTTGTCTTTATGGCACCTTTACTTACCGTAGAATGCCTTTTGGTCTTTACAATGCACCTGCTACATTCTAGCGATGCATGTTAGCCATTTTTTATGATTTAATTGAGGACATAATGGAGGTATTTATGGATGATTTTTCAGTTTTTAGCAACTCATTTTGACCTTTGTTTGAATAATTTGGACAGGGTACTTACCAGGTGTAAAGAGATCAATCTTGTCCTCAACTGGGAGAAGTGCCACTTCATAGTACAAGAAGGTATTGTGCTGGGTCATAAGATCTCATATCGAGGAATTGAGGTGGATACTGCCAAAGTGGATGTAATTGTAAGACTTCCATCTCCAACTTCGGTTAAGGCCATAAGAAGCTTTTTAGGACATGCAGGTTTTTATCGGCGATTTATCAAGGACTTCTCGAAAATTGCCCGCCCTTTGACTAAGTTATTAGAGAAGGATGTGCCTTATGTTTTCTCTTAGGAGTGTTTGAAAGCTTTTAATATCCTTAAAGAGAAACTTACCAATGCTCCAATCATGGTAGTACCTGATTGGGCACTTCCCTTTGAACTTATGTGTGATGCCAGTGATTACGCAGTCGGGGTAGTACTGGGGCAAAGGCGAGACAAGCACTTTTAACCAATTCACTATGCTAACAAAACTCTTACTAATGCTTAGGAAAACTACACTACTACAGAAAAAGAGTTACTAGCAGTTGTTTTTGCCTTTGATAAGTTTCATTCTTATTTGCTTCTATCTAAAGTGATTGTTTACACTAATCATTCTGCCTTTAGGTACTTGTTAGCAAAACCAGATGCAAAGCCAAGACTAATTAGGTGGATCTTGTTGCTATAAGAGTTTGATGTGGAGATCAAAGATAAAAAAGCCGCTGAGAATTTAGCAGCAGACCATCTATCTCGATTGGAGAATCCAAACTTGGAAATGCTCGACAAGAATGAGATCAAAGATTAATTCCCTGAGGAGTAACTCTATGCCATCGCTCAGGTAAGTGATATGGAAATTCCTTGGTTCGCGGATATCGCTAATTTTTTAGCTACAAGGATTATAGCAAAGGGACTTCCACACCAGCAAAAGAAGAAATTTTTTTTTTTAACGTGAAACATTATTTTTGGGATGATCCTTACCTGTTTAAAGTATGTGCATATCATGTTATTCAAAGGTGTGTACCACACCTCGAAGGATGGAGAATTTTGAGCCACTATCATTCAGGGCCTACGGGTGGGCATCATAATACCAATAAGACAACTCATAAGGTCCTAGAGGTTGGATTTTATTAGCCTACCTTATTCAAAGATGCCCAGAAATACGTTAAGATTTGTGATCGTTGCCAACGAGTGGGGAATATATCCCGTAGGGATGAAATGCCACAAAACCCCATTATCAAGGTTGAGGTATTTGATGTGTGGGGGATCGATTTCATGGGTCCTTTCCTGAACTCTAATGGAAATAAATATATCCTAGTAGCTATTGACTACGTCTCTAAGTGGGTGAAAGCTAAAGCTCTACCTACTAATGATGCTAGGGTAGTAAAAAAATTCTTGAAAGGCCTATTTTCTCGATTTGGTACCCCTAGGATAATTATAAGTGATAGGGGAACACACTTTTGTAATGCCCAACTCGACTAAGCGTTGAAACGTTATGGCGTTACACATAGAATAGCCACCCCTACCACCCCCAAAGTAGTGGCCAAGTGGAAGTTGTCAATCGTGATCTTAAGTGAATTCTTGAAAAAACCGTAGAGTATCATAGGAGAGATTGGTCAGAAAAGTTGGATGATGCTCTAGGGCATACAGAACCGCTTACAAAACACTACTAGGGACTATACCCTACCGACTTGTATATGGTAAGGCTTGTCATTTACTGGTAAAGGTTGAACATAAGGCTTATTAGGTAATTAAGAGTGCTAATGTTAATTTTGAGCACGCAGGTTCTCACAGGAAACTTCAATTGAATGAACTAGAAGAATGGCGAGCGAATGCATATGAGAACTCCAAATTATACAAAGAAAGGGCCAAAAAGTACCATGATCAGTGAATCAAAGAAGGTCGACAATTTAAAGAAGGCAATCATGTTCTTGTGTATAATTCTTATCTTCATTTATTCCTGGGTAAGTTGAAATCTAGGTAGTCTGGACCATTTACAATTACACAAGTTTTCCCGTATGGGACTATTAAAGTTACACGCCGGAAGAAAGGCACATTTAAGGTAAATGGGCAACGATTGAAGTTATACTTGAGTGGAAACTTGGAGCATGTTGAACAAGAGGAGTTTTATCTCCACCCGACAGAACTATCATGAGAAAACGTATCTCGTTGAGCTATCGACATTAACTATAACGCTTCTTGGGAGGCAACCCATGTCTAACTTTGCTTACACTTTAGTTCTTTAAGTTTATTCCATTTTATTTTTCTTTTATCTAACTTTGCTTTGCTTTGCTTTGCTTTGCTTCTTTTATTTGTTTCAATTTTAGTCATAGGCTTTTCCTTTTTAGTTTCATATTTTTTCCTTCTTTAGTTTTCGTTGTCTTATTTTTCTAGTTTAAGTACTTTTATTTTATTTTATAAGTTTCTTGTATTTTTAAATTCATGAATTTAGGTAAAAAAAAAAAAAAGAACAGAAAGTTACACAAGCATGGGACACGGTCGTATCCCAGCCCATGTCCATCCAGACCCCTTCAATGAACTACCACTCACAGAAAGTTACACGGGTATGGGACACAATCATGTTCTTGCCCGTGTACGCCCAGCCTTATGCCACACCTACAGAAAGTTATACGAGTATGGGACACGGTCGTGTCCCAGCCCATATCCGCCCAACCATATGCCGCGCAAACAAAAAGCCCGTGTGCGCCCAGTATTCACGCCTGAAAACAGAAAGTTACACGAGCGTGGGATACGGTTGTGTCCTTGCCTGTGTGCGTCTAGAATTTACCCTCGAACACAGAAAGTTACACAGGCGTGGGATACGATTGTGTCCCAACCCATGTTTACCCAGGTAAGGTACCGCAAACAGAGAGTTACACGGGCGTGGGACACGGTTGTGTCCTAGCCCGTGTCCGCCCAGCACCCACACAACTCAGCATACGCCCTGCACAATTTATTAAAACACACACACACTCTCTCAAACACTCACAAACCTCAACACTTATTCATTTCATATTCTCTCTTCTCTTCACAATTCCTGACATTACGATTCTTGATCCGAGTAAGTTCTCCCATTGTTTATGCTTTATCTTCCTCATTGTTTAGGCAGGTATAACTACTCGACATTTAAGACTTTTGGGAATTGGTACATGCATTTGGTCTGACAGTTTACTTCGTTTTTATTCTTTCATGTTAGACATACACAATTGCCTTGTGTTGCTCGATTTTAATGCCTTTATGATGCCTCTTCTGATTAGATATTCCTTATGATCTCTCAAATCCGAATTTTATTTGCTAATTTGATAATCATTATTCAATTACGCCAATATGGTTAGCATTGTGAGAGTAATTTTGGGTCATTTAGCGTCTTTGATGTGTTGGGACGCCTGCTTTTCAAGCTGATTACAATGTAGTGGGTCTATTGTATAATTAGTTGGATGCATTTGCTAGCTATTTCTTTTACCCCAACTAGTTTTGTAGATGCACTCTACATGTTTGTTTAAATGTCCCAATGAGAATTCTTTCAATATTTTTCATTGTTAATCTTTTCTCCCTCTGTCTTCGTTTGAACTACATGTGGTAAGGATGCGCGTTTTTGATTTGGTTTGGTGTTTCTTCTCAAGTATTCAATGGCAAATCACGTAAAGCTTACCGTTCGACAAAAATCCAAATATGCAGCATCATCTTCATCGCAAGAAGGTGCAATTGTTGAACCATTAGCTACTCTCCCTCCAATGGAGCACCAAATGCTTCAATTCAAAGAAAAATACCAGTTGCAATGCTATAATTTACTTAAGAACAAGCCTTTCAACGATACTCTTTGTTTGAATTGGGATGTTCTCACTCAATTAGAGCTCACAACAGAAATAAAGAAGCTCTTGGACGAAACCATTTGGGAGCGATTTTTATCTTTTGAAGCTCCGGTTTATAAAGAGCTGACATTGGAGTTTTTATGTACGTACAAACTCAATAAAAAGAGTGCTAGTGGCATGAGCCCTAAACGCAAACTCCATTTCACTTTGAGTAGCCACCCTTTCCACATGACAATAGCTCAATGGGGCAAATATCTCGGTCTTTATGAAGATAGATATACACGGACAGAAGAGTTCCAACGTTTCTCATGTCATTTTCCACGTGGAGTAACACCAGGGATGTTTTGAAACGAAATTACTATTGGTGATGCGTATGACCCAGCAAAGAGCAAGGCTTCTCAATTGGTCAAGCCTGAATATCGTGTTCTTCATTGGCTCTTTACGCATACATTGACTGGCTGAGGCCTCAACACCAGTGTGGTTTCCAACAAGGATTGCCTCTATCTGTATAATGTTATTCATAAACATCCCATCAATCTTACCATCGAGCTAGCTGAACTTTTCAGCCACCAAGCTACCACTACACGGAAGAAATGGCATATATGTTGTGGCCCCTACATCACCTTATTTGTGCAGGCCATGCGGACTAAGGTTGTCATTTGGCCCTCACTTACCTTAGTCAATCAAGTCACTCCTATGTGACTTAATTCATTCCGACTCATGAACCTTTTACCAACAAGACGTCAAGGTCGACACTCACGCAGCACATCTCGAGGTCAGATGTCTTCAGTAAGCTTTGAAGACAAATTCGATATGTTGATGTCTGAGGTTCGTTATATCTGAGAAAGTGTAGATAAACTTCATATCCGCTAAGACAAAATGGAAAAATTTCTCAAGATGAAAGAATCGGATGCACATGATGAGGATAGTGAGAGTGAAGAAGAGGATGATGAGGGTGGTGAGGAAGAGGAACTTGGGGAAAGTGAAGAGGATATTGAGAGCAGTGACGAAGATGATGATGCAACCATGGCGGAGGCACCATCTGATGAGGATGATGAAGAGACGGATTCTGATCCCTCTTCTTAGTTCATATTTTTTTTCGTGTTGTTTTTTGTTGGCCAATGCATGTGAAATCGGACATGTAATGATGATACTTCCTCGTTATGAACTTCTTTACCTTATTTTCGACTGGTAGGAAAGTATTAGTTTCTTTTTCATTATATATATTTCCTTTTTCCATATGATGATTTTTCTTGTTTCATTTCTTACTGCAATGTTTTCTTAGTCGTACATTGAGGACAATATACGTTATTAAGTGTGGGGAAGGGATATATATGAATTTGTTACTATTTAGGATACCAATTATTCACATTTGACCTAATTAATTTTTAAGTTAACTTGCAATAGGTGATTAACAAGTATTAAGCCAAATCAACTGTGTCATCTTGATCATTATTGATCTTATTATACTTTACTAGAATTGATTAGTCAAATCTGTGGAGAGCAAAGTTACAAGTTATTTAGCTTAGGACTTTAAGACTTGAGATTGGAGCAATATCACTAGTTGAGAGTTAGTCATGGTTATTTTTAAATTTACTTTTATGTATACCTTTCTCTTAGAAATTTTTGGAGCCCTATAATTTTTAGCAAACAAACAAATTAAATTCTTCTTGTGAGAAACCCTTGAAAAATCACAATGATTGGAGGTCAAAAGTAATAACAAGTATATGAATAGAAAAAATTGGTAAGAATTTGTCTTGGTCCGTCAGAAGAGCGAGATTGAGTCCCAATGCCAATTCTAATGAAAAAAATTGATATGAATCGGCTTTGGTTTGTTAAAAGAGCGAGGTTCTTTCCCGCTATCAATATAAGGGATAAGTTGGTATGGATCGGTCTTGGTCCGTTAGAAGAGCGAGATTCTTTCCCTCTACCAACGCAATTGTGCTTAAATAAAGTAAATTTAAAAGACCTCCCAACAAAAGTATCAACTAGGGGGATGATTAGAGGATGAGTGGATGTAAAATGTGTTTGTTTTGAATTATGGCGCATAGTGAGATGGAAGAGAGAATTGTATACACTTTAGTCAAATGGACAAAATTTTTATGATTCTTTCCCAATTAGCGAGATGTTAAATCCAATTTTTAATTTAAGAATCCTTGGCTAAATGACTCGGGTAAACTTTGATTTTCATAAATTAACTATTGAACTCTAATATTAAGTATTGTTGGAGTATTCAAATATGGTCAGGTGAAATTATGACATTGTTAAGGGTGAAATTGGTTGACTTCATTATTGCAAGTTAGTTGAAAATGATTTTCTTACTTTTCTTCGGGTCAAGTGTATTTGTTCACCGGTTTCCTAAGTAGTGATAAATTTTGTTTAGTGTTTTTTGTCCCGGAAATTTTGTTTTAGTTTATTTGCTTGAGGACAAGCAAATGCTCAGGTGTGGGAAAGTTTGATAATTTTTATTTTAAACATATTTCACATGGTGATTTTATAGTATTTCCCTTACATATTTGGTTTTCTTTAAAGAAATTGATACTTAATTGAGTAAAATTTGATTTCAAGGTTTGAACGTGTTCTTGGATTAAAAACGAAGAAAAGGAATCAAGTTTCACTCAATTTGGAGTTCAAATGAATGAGTTATGAAGTTTTGAAGTTACACAATCTAGGACACAGTTGTGTCCCCAAGCTGTGTCCATTCAGGAAAATTTGCCAAGGTTAGAAAGTTACACGAGCTGAGGATACGACTGTGTCCCAGGCCGTGTTTGGTGACGAAAACAGAAACCTTACAATACATTATAAAAGGACATACTAGGATTTCCCAAAAGAGAAGAGACACTCGAGAAGTGAAGAGACTTGAGGGGAAGGAGAAGAAAAAGGCGAAAGCAACACCAACTTCAAGATTGGAGAGATTTTTCATCAATCAAAGGGGTTTTTCATGTTTTATTTCATACTTTTGTTGGAACTCGTTCTTAGTTTCATTATGATAGCTTAAAATTCTTGTATTTAGGATTATGGAACCTAGGGTTTCATGTGATTATTAGATTGATTGATAATTTTCAATAAAGTTTCTATCTTTTCATGATTCAATTATATTATTTAATTGTTAATTGATATTTCTAGAGTATCAATCTATGATATTATGCATAATGATTGAGAAATCACATATGTAATGAGATCTTGACATAATTAGAGAGAATTACATGTATACTTAGAGATAAGATATATGTTTCTTCCGGAAAGTTGTTCTTTTGTGTGGGAATTCATTATACATTAATGCGATTTTAAATTATATTACTAAAAGAAGAGATTCCGGTAAATAATTTAAGATTAGGGTTAATATGCTTGAGAAATGTATTAACTTTAATTGTGAATCCCTTCGGTCAAGAATAATAGAAATTGAATTGAATTGAATATATTTTAAGCGGTCACATGTTAAACACTAGAGGAAATAATTCCTAAATACGTTATTACCTTCTTGAAGTCGTTCTTAGTTTTATCGCTTTCTAAATTGCTTAATCAAGTCTCATAATTAGGTTAGTTTGTTAATTTTAGTATTTTTAATTCATTCAACTCATCACAATTTTCCGGTTGGATAATAGAGCTAAGGTTAATATTAGTACTCGAAGTCT